>CM055116.1:687507407-687817271 GCA_029206835.1 Rana muscosa | reverse complement strand
TTATAGGTAGGAAGAGTGTCAGTTTCTTTCACTGTGATAATCCTTGTTTCTAGGGACAGGGAAGGACAGTGAGGGAAATTCTCCTTGTGCTATAGTGTGCTTTAAAAAAACATTTTTTCTAGGGACAGAAAACTATAGGTAGGAAGAGTGTCAGTTTCTTTCACTGTGATAATCCTTGTTTCTAGGGACAGGGAAGGACAGTGAGGGAAATTCTCCTTGTGCTATAGTGTGCTTTAAAAAAACATTTTTTCTAGGGACAGAAAACTATAGGTAGGAAGAGTGTCAGTTTCTTTCACTGTGATAATCCTTGTTTCTAGGGACAGGGAAGGACAGTGAGGGAAATTCTCCTTGTGCTATAGTGTGCTTTAAAAAAACACTTTTTCTAGGGACAGAAAACTATAGGTAGGAAGAGTGTCAGTTTCTTTCACTGTGATAATCCTTGTTTCTAGGGACAGGGAAGGACAGTGAGGGAAATTCTCCTTGTGCTATAGTGTGCTTTAAAAAAACATTTTTTCTAGGGACAAAAAACTATAGGTAGGAAGAGTGTCAGTTTCTTTCACTGTGATAATCCTTGTTTCTAGGGACAGGGAAGGACAGTGAGGGAAATTCTCCTTGTGCTATAGTGTGCTTTAAAAAAACATTTTTTCTAGGGACAGAAAACTATAGGTAGGAAGAGTGTCAGTTTCTTTCACTGTGATAATCCTTGTTTCTAGGGACAGGGAAGGACAGTGAGGGAAATTCTCCTTGTGCTATAGTGTGCTTTAAAAAAACATTTTTTCTAGGGACAGAAAACTATAGGTAGGAAGAGTGTCAGTTTCTTTCACTGTGATAATCCTTGTTTCTAGGGACAGGGAAGGACAGTGAGGGAAATTCTCCTTGTGCTATAGTGTGCTTTAAAAAAACATTTTTTCTAGGGACAGAAAACTATAGGTAGGAAGAGTGTCAGTTTCTTTCACTGTGATAATCCTTGTTTCTAGGGACATGGAAGGACAGTGAGGGAAATTCTCCTTGTGCTATAGTGTGCTTTAAAAATCATTTTTTCTAGGGACAGAAAACTATAGGTAGGAAGAGTGTCAGTTTCTTTCACTGTGATAATCCTTGTTTCTAGGGACAGGGAAGGACAGTGAGGGAAATTCTCCTTGTGCTATAGTGTGCTTTAAAAAAACATTTTTTCTAGGGACAGAAAACTATAGGTAGGAAGAGTGTCAGTTTCTTTCACTGTGATAATCCTTGTTTCTAGGGACAGGGAAGGATAGTGAGGGAAATTCTCCTTGTGCTATAGTGTGCTTTAAAAAAACATTTTTTCTAGGGACAGAAAACTATAGGTAGGAAGAGTGTCAGTTTCTTTCACTGTGATAATCCTTGTTTCTAGGGACAGGGAAGGACAGTGAGGGAAATTCTCCTTGTGCTATAGTGTGCTTTAAAAAAACATTTTTTCTAGGGACAGAAAACTATAGGTAGGAAGAGTGTCAGTTTCTTTCACTGTGATAATCCTTGTTTCTAGGGACAGGGAAGGACAGTGAGGGAAATTCTCCTTGTGCTATAGTGTGCTTTAAAAAAACATTTTTTCTAGGGACAGAAAACTATAGGTAGGAAGAGTGTCAGTTTCTTTCACTGTGATAATCCTTGTTTCTAGGGACAGGGAAGGACAGTGAGGGAAATTCTCCTTGTGCTATAGTGTGCTTTAAAAAAACATTTTTTCTAGGGACAGAAAACTATAGGTAGGAAGAGTGTCAGTTTCTTTCACTGTGATAATCCTTGTTTCTAGGGACAGGGAAGGACAGTGAGGGAAATTCTCCTTGTGCTATAGTGTGCTTTAAAAAAACACTTTTTCTAGGGACAGAAAACTATAGGTAGGAAGAGTGTCAGTTTCTTTCACTGTGATAATCCTTGTTTCTAGGGACAGGGAAGGACAGTGAGGGAAATTCTCCTTGTGCTATAGTGTGCTTTAAAAAAACATTTTTTCTAGGGACAAAAAACTATAGGTAGGAAGAGTGTCAGTTTCTTTCACTGTGATAATCCTTGTTTCTAGGGACAGGGAAGGACAGTGAGGGAAATTCTCCTTGTGCTATAGTGTGCTTTAAAAAAACATTTTTTCTAGGGACAGAAAACTATAGGTAGGAAGAGTGTCAGTTTCTTTCACTGTGATAATCCTTGTTTCTAGGGACAGGGAAGGACAGTGAGGGAAATTCTCCTTGTGCTATAGTGTGCTTTAAAAAAACATTTTTTCTAGGGACAGAAAACTATAGGTAGGAAGAGTGTCAGTTTCTTTCACTGTGATAATCCTTGTTTCTAGGGACAGGGAAGGACAGTGAGGGAAATTCTCCTTGTGCTATAGTGTGCTTTAAAAAAACATTTTTTCTAGGGACAGAAAACTATAGGTAGGAAGAGTGTCAGTTTCTTTCACTGTGATAATCCTTGTTTCTAGGGACATGGAAGGACAGTGAGGGAAATTCTCCTTGTGCTATAGTGTGCTTTAAAAATCATTTTTTCTAGGGACAGAAAACTATAGGTAGGAAGAGTGTCAGTTTCTTTCACTGTGATAATCCTTGTTTCTAGGGACAGGGAAGGACAGTGAGGGAAATTCTCCTTGTGCTATAGTGTGCTTTAAAAAAACATTTTTTCTAGGGACAGAAAACTATAGGTAGGAAGAGTGTCAGTTTCTTTCACTGTGATAATCCTTGTTTCTAGGGACAGGGAAGGATAGTGAGGGAAATTCTCCTTGTGCTATAGTGTGCTTTAAAAAAACATTTTTTCTAGGGACAGAAAACTATAGGTAGGAAGAATGTCAGTTTCTTTCACTGTGATAATCCTTGTTTCTAGGGACAGGGAAGGACAGTGAGGGAAATTCTCCTTGTGCTATAGTGTGCTTTAAAAAAACATTTTTTCTAGGGACAGAAAACTATAGGTAGGAAGAGTGTCAGTTTCTTTCACTGTGATAATCCTTGTTTCTAGGGACAGGGAAGGACAGTGAGGGAAATTCTCCTTGTGCTATAGTGTGCTTTAAAAAAACATTTTTTCTAGGGACAGAAAACTATAGGTAGGAAGAGTGTCAGTTTCTTTCACTGTGATAATCCTTGTTTCTAGGGACAGGGAAGGACAGTGAGGGAAATTCTCCTTGTGCTATAGTGTGCTTTAAAAAAACATTTTTTCTAGGGACAGAAAACTATAGGTAGGAAGAGTGTCAGTTTCTTTCACTGTGATAATCCTTGTTTCTAGGGACAGGGAAGGACAGTGAGGGAAATTCTCCTTGTGCTATAGTGTGCTTTAAAAAAACATTTTTTCTAGGGACAGAAAACTATAGGTAGGAAGAGTGTCAGTTTCTTTCACTGTGATAATCCTTGTTTCTAGGGACAGGGAAGGACAGTGAGGGAAATTCTCCTTGTGCTATAGTGTGCTTTAAAAAAACATTTTTTCTAGGGACAGAAAACTATAGGTAGGAAGAGTGTCAGTTTCTTTCACTGTGATAATCCTTGTTTCTAGGGACAGGGAAGGACAGTGAGGGAAATTCTCCTTGTGCTATAGTGTGCTTTAAAAAAACATTTTTTCTAGGGACAGAAAACTATAGGTAGGAAGAATGTCAGTTTCTTTCACTGTGATAATCCTTGTTTCTAGGGACAGGGAAGGACAGTGAGGGAAATTCTCCTTGTGCTATAGTGTGCTTTAAAAAAACATTTTTTCTAGGGACAGAAAACTATAGGTAGGAAGAGTGTCAGTTTCTTTCACTGTGATAATCCTTGTTTCTAGGGACAGGGAAGGACAGTGAGGGAAATTCTCCTTGTGCTATAGTGTGCTTTAAAAAAACATTTTTTCTAGGGACAGAAAACTATAGGTAGGAAGAGTGTCAGTTTCTTTCACTGTGATAATCCTTGTTTCTAGGGACAGGGAAGGACAGTGAGGGAAATTCTCCTTGTGCTATAGTGTGCTTTAAAAAAACATTTTTTCTAGGGACAGAAAACTATAGGTAGGAAGAGTGTCAGTTTCTTTCACTGTGATAATCCTTGTTTCTAGGGACAGGGAAGGACAGTGAGGGAAATTCTCCTTGTGCTATAGTGTGCTTTAAAAAAACATTTTTTCTAGGGACAGAAAACTATAGGTAGGAAGAGTGTCAGTTTCTTTCACTGTGATAATCCTTGTTTCTAGGGACAGGGAAGGACAGTGAGGGAAATTCTCCTTGTGCTATAGTGTGCTTTAAAAAAACATTTTTTCTAGGGACAGAAAACTATAGGTAGGAAGAGTGTCAGTTTCTTTCACTGTGATAATCCTTGTTTCTAGGGACAGGGAAGGACAGTGAGGGAAATTCTCCTTGTTCTATAGTGTGCTTTCAAAAAACATTTTTTCTAGGGACAGAAAACTATAGGTAGGAAGAGTGTCAGTTTCTTTCACTGTGATAATCCTTGTTTCTAGGGACATGGAAGGACAGTGAGGGAAATTCTCCTTGTGCTATAGTGTGCTTTAAAAATCATTTTTTCTAGGGACAGAAAACTATAGGTAGGAAGAGTGTCAGTTTCTTTCACTGTGATAATCCTTGTTTCTAGGGACAGGGAAGGACAGTGAGGGAAATTCTCCTTGTTCTATAGTGTGCTTTAAAAAAACATTTTTTCTAGGGACAGAAAACTATAGGTAGGAAGAGTGTCAGTTTCTTTCACTGTGATAATCCTTGTTTCTAGGGACATGGAAGGACAGTGAGGGAAATTCTCCTTGTGCTATAGTGTGCTTTAAAAATCATTTTTTCTAGGGACAGAAAACTATAGGTAGGAAGAGTGTCAGTTTCTTTCACTGTGATAATCCTTGTTTCTAGGGACAGGGAAGGACAGTGAGGGAAATTCTCCTTGTGCTATAGTGTGCTTTAAAAAAACATTTTTTCTAGGGACAGAAAACTATAGGTAGGAAGAGTGTCAGTTTCTTTCACTGTGATAATCCTTGTTTCTAGGGACAGGGAAGGATAGTGAGGGAAATTCTCCTTGTGCTATAGTGTGCTTTAAAAAAACATTTTTTCTAGGGACAGAAAACTATAGGTAGGAAGAATGTCAGTTTCTTTCACTGTGATAATCCTTGTTTCTAGGGACAGGGAAGGACAGTGAGGGAAATTCTCCTTGTGCTATAGTGTGCTTTAAAAAAACATTTTTTCTAGGGACAGAAAACTATAGGTAGGAAGAGTGTCAGTTTCTTTCACTGTGATAATCCTTGTTTCTAGGGACAGGGAAGGACAGTGAGGGAAATTCTCCTTGTGCTATAGTGTGCTTTAAAAAAACATTTTTTCTAGGGACAGAAAACTATAGGTAGGAAGAGTGTCAGTTTCTTTCACTGTGATAATCCTTGTTTCTAGGGACAGGGAAGGACAGTGAGGGAAATTCTCCTTGTGCTATAGTGTGCTTTAAAAAAACATTTTTTCTAGGGACATAAAACTATAGGTAGGAAGAGTGTCAGTTTCTTTCACTGTGATAATCCTTGTTTCTAGGGACAGGGAAGGACAGTGAGGGAAATTCTCCTTGTGCTATAGTGTGCTTTAAAAAAACATTTTTTCTAGGGACAGAAAACTATAGGTAGGAAGAGTGTCAGTTTCTTTCACTGTGATAATCCTTGTTTCTAGGGACAGGGAAGGACAGTGAGGGAAATTCTCCTTGTGCTATAGTGTGCTTTAAAAAAAAATTTTTCTAGGGACAGAAAACTATAGGTAGGAAGAGTGTCAGTTTCTTTCACTGTGATAATCCTTGTTTCTAGGGACAGGGAAGGACAGTGAGGGAAATTCTCCTTGTGCTATAGTGTGCTTTAAAAAAACATTTTTTCTAGGGACAGAAAACTATAGGTAGGAAGAATGTCAGTTTCTTTCACTGTGATAATCCTTGTTTCTAGGGACAGGGAAGGACAGTGAGGGAAATTCTCCTTGTGCTATAGTGTGCTTTAAAAAAACATTTTTTCTAGGGACAGAAAACTATAGGTAGGAAGAGTGTCAGTTTCTTTCACTGTGATAATCCTTGTTTCTAGGGACAGGGAAGGACAGTGAGGGAAATTCTCCTTGTGCTATAGTGTGCTTTAAAAAAACATTTTTTTCTAGGGACAGAAAACTATAGGTAGGAAGAGTGTCAGTTTCTTTCACTGTGATAATCCTTGTTTCTAGGGACAGGGAAGGACAGTGAGGGAAATTCTCCTTGTGCTATAGTGTGCTTTAAAAAAACATTTTTTCTAGGGACAGAAAACTATAGGTAGGAAGAGTGTCAGTTTCTTTCACTGTGATAATCCTTGTTTCTAGGGACAGGGAAGGACAGTGAGGGAAATTCTCCTTGTGCTATAGTGTGCTTTAAAAAAACATTTTTTCTAGGGACAGAAAACTATAGGTAGGAAGAGTGTCAGTTTCTTTCACTGTGATAATCCTTGTTTCTAGGGACAGGGAAGGACAGTGAGGGAAATTCTCCTTGTGCTATAGTGTGCTTTAAAAAAACATTTTTTCTAGGGACAGAAAACTATAGGTAGGAAGAGTGTCAGTTTCTTTCACTGTGATAATCCTTGTTTCTAGGGACAGGGAAGGACAGTGAGGGAAATTCTCCTTGTTCTATAGTGTGCTTTCAAAAAACATTTTTTCTAGGGACAGAAAACTATAGGTAGGAAGAGTGTCAGTTTCTTTCACTGTGATAATCCTTGTTTCTAGGGACAGGGAAGGACAGTGAGGGAAATTCTCCTTGTGCTATAGTGTGCTTTAAAAAAACATTTTTTCTAGGGACAGAAAACTATAGGTAGGAAGAGTGTCAGTTTCTTTCACTGTGATAATCCTTGTTTCTAGGGACAGGGAAGGACAGTGAGGGAAATTCTCCTTGTGCTATAGTGTGCTTTAAAAAAACATTTTTTCTAGGGACAGAAAACTATAGGTAGGAAGAGTGTCAGTTTCTTTCACTGTGATAATCCTTGTTTCTAGGGACAGGGAAGGACAGTGAGGGAAATTCTCCTTGTGCTATAGTGTGCTTTAAAAAAACATTTTTTCTAGGGACAGAAAACTATAGGTAGGAAGAGTGTCAGTTTCTTTCACTGTGATAATCCTTGTTTCTAGGGACAGGGAAGGACAGTGAGGGAAATTCTCCTTGTGCTATAGTGTGCTTTAAAAAAACATTTTTTCTAGGGACAGAAAACTATAGGTAGGAAGAGTGTCAGTTTCTTTCACTGTGATAATCCTTGTTTCTAGGGACATGGAAGGACAGTGAGGGAAATTCTCCTTGTGCTATAGTGTGCTTTAAAAATCATTTTTTCTAGGGACAGAAAACTATAGGTAGGAAGAGTGTCAGTTTCTTTCACTGTGATAATCCTTGTTTCTAGGGACAGGGAAGGACAGTGAGGGAAATTCTCCTTGTGCTATAGTGTGCTTTAAAAAAACATTTTTTCTAGGGACAGAAAACTATAGGTAGGAAGAGTGTCAGTTTCTTTCACTGTGATAATCCTTGTTTCTAGGGACAGGGAAGGATAGTGAGGGAAATTCTCCTTGTGCTATAGTGTGCTTTAAAAAAACATTTTTTCTAGGGACAGAAAACTATAGGTAGGAAGAATGTCAGTTTCTTTCACTGTGATAATCCTTGTTTCTAGGGACAGGGAAGGACAGTGAGGGAAATTCTCCTTGTGCTATAGTGTGCTTTAAAAAAACATTTTTTCTAGGGACAGAAAACTATAGGTAGGAAGAGTGTCAGTTTCTTTCACTGTGATAATCCTTGTTTCTAGGGACAGGGAAGGACAGTGAGGGAAATTCTCCTTGTGCTATAGTGTGCTTTAAAAAAACATTTTTTCTAGGGACAGAAAGCTATAGGTAGGAAGAGTGTCAGTTTCTTTCACTGTGATAATCCTTGTTTCTAGGGACAGGGAAGGACAGTGAGGGAAATTCTCCTTGTGCTATAGTGTGCTTTAAAAAAACATTTTTTCTAGGGACAGAAAACTATAGGTAGGAAGAGTGTCAGTTTCTTTCACTGTGATAATCCTTGTTTCTAGGGACAGGGAAGGACAGTGAGGGAAATTCTCCTTGTGCTATAGTGTGCTTTAAAAAAACATTTTTTCTAGGGACAGAAAACTATAGGTAGGAAGAGTGTCAGTTTCTTTCACTGTGATAATCCTTGTTTCTAGGGACAGGGAAGGACAGTGAGGGAAATTCTCCTTGTGCTATAGTGTGCTTTAAAAAAACATTTTTTCTAGGGACAGAAAACTATAGGTAGGAAGAGTGTCAGTTTCTTTCACTGTGATAATCCTTGTTTCTAGGGACAGGGAAGGACAGTGAGGGAAATTCTCCTTGTGCTATAGTGTGCTTTAAAAAAACATTTTTTCTAGGGACAGAAAACTATAGGTAGGAAGAATGTCAGTTTCTTTCACTGTGATAATCCTTGTTTCTAGGGACAGGGAAGGACAGTGAGGGAAATTCTCCTTGTGCTATAGTGTGCTTTAAAAAAACATTTTTTCTAGGGACAGAAAACTATAGGTAGGAAGAGTGTCAGTTTCTTTCACTGTGATAATCCTTGTTTCTAGGGACAGGGAAGGACAGTGAGGGAAATTCTCCTTGTGCTATAGTGTGCTTTAAAAAAACATTTTTTCTAGGGACAGAAAACTATAGGTAGGAAGAGTGTCAGTTTCTTTCACTGTGATAATCCTTGTTTCTAGGGACAGGGAAGGACAGTGAGGGAAATTCTCCTTGTGCTATAGTGTGCTTTAAAAAAACATTTTTTCTAGGGACAGAAAACTATAGGTAGGAAGAGTGTCAGTTTCTTTCACTGTGATAATCCTTGTTTCTAGGGACAGGGAAGGACAGTGAGGGAAATTCTCCTTGTGCTATAGTGTGCTTTAAAAAAACATTTTTTCTAGGGACAGAAAACTATAGGTAGGAAGAGTGTCAGTTTCTTTCACTGTGATAATCCTTGTTTCTAGGGACAGGGAAGGACAGTGAGGGAAATTCTCCTTGTGCTATAGTGTGCTTTAAAAAAACATTTTTTCTAGGGACAGAAAACTATAGGTAGGAAGAGTGTCAGTTTCTTTCACTGTGATAATCCTTGTTTCTAGGGACAGGGAAGGACAGTGAGGGAAATTCTCCTTGTTCTATAGTGTGCTTTCAAAAAACATTTTTTCTAGGGACAGAAAACTATAGGTAGGAAGAGTGTCAGTTTCTTTCACTGTGATAATCCTTGTTTCTAGGGACAGGGAAGGACAGTGAGGGAAATTCTCCTTGTGCTATAGTGTGCTTTAAAAAAACATTTTTTCTAGGGACAGAAAACTATAGGTAGGAAGAGTGTCAGTTTCTTTCACTGTGATAATCCTTGTTTCTAGGGACAGGGAAGGACAGTGAGGGAAATTCTCCTTGTGCTATAGTGTGCTTTAAAAAAACATTTTTTCTAGGGACAGAAAACTATAGGTAGGAAGAATGTCAGTTTCTTTCACTGTGATAATCCTTGTTTCTAGGGACAGGGAAGGACAGTGAGGGAAATTCTCCTTGTGCTATAGTGTGCTTTAAAAAAACATTTTTTCTAGGGACAGAAAACTATAGGTAGGAAGAGTGTCAGTTTCTTTCACTGTGATAATCCTTGTTTCTAGGGACAGGGAAGGACAGTGAGGGAAATTCTCCTTGTGCTATAGTGTGCTTTAAAAAAACATTTTTTCTAGGGACAGAAAACTATAGGTAGGAAGAGTGTCAGTTTCTTTCACTGTGATAATCCTTGTTTCTATGGACAGGGAAGGACAGTGAGGGAAATTCTCCTTGTGCTATAGTGTGCTTTAAAAAAACATTTTTTCTAGGGACAGAAAACTATAGGTAGGAAGAGTGTCAGTTTCTTTCACTGTGATAATCCTTGTTTCTAGGGACAGGGAAGGACAGTGAGGGAAATTCTCCTTGTGCTATAGTGTGCTTTAAAAAAACATTTTTTCTAGGGACAGAAAACTATAGGTAGGAAGAGTGTCAGTTTCTTTCACTGTGATAATCCTTGTTTCTAGGGACAGGGAAGGACAGTGAGGGAAATTCTCCTTGTGCTATAGTGTGCTTTAAAAAAACATTTTTTCTAGGGACAGAAAACTATAGGTAGGAAGAGTGTCAGTTTCTTTCACTGTGATAATCCTTGTTTCTAGGGACAGGGAAGGACAGTGAGGGAAATTCTCCTTGTTCTATAGTGTGCTTTAAAAAAACATTTTTTCTAGGGACAGAAAACTATAGGTAGGAAGAGTGTCAGTTTCTTTCACTGTGATAATCCTTGTTTCTAGGGACAGGGAAGGACAGTGAGGGAAATTCTCCTTGTGCTATAGTGTGCTTTAAAAAAACATTTTTTCTAGGGACAGAAAACTATAGGTAGGAAGAGTGTCAGTTTCTTTCACTGTGATAATCCTTGTTTCTAGGGACAGGGAAGGACAGTGAGGGAAATTCTCCTTGTGCTATAGTGTGCTTTAAAAAAACATTTTTTCTAGGGACAGAAAACTATAGGTAGGAAGAGTGTCAGTTTCTTTCACTGTGATAATCCTTGTTTCTAGGGACAGGGAAGGACAGTGAGGGAAATTCTCCTTGTGCTATAGTGTGCTTTAAAAAAACATTTTTTCTAGGGACAGAAAACTATAGGTAGGAAGAGTGTCAGTTTCTTTCACTGTGATAATCCTTGTTTCTAGGGACAGGGAAGGACAGTGAGGGAAATTCTCCTTGTGCTATAGTGTGCTTTAAAAAAACATTTTTTCTAGGGACAGAAAACTATAGGTAGGAAGAGTGTCAGTTTCTTTCACTGTGATAATCCTTGTTTCTAGGGACATGGAAGGACAGTGAGGGAAATTCTCCTTGTGCTATAGTGTGCTTTAAAAATCATTTTTTCTAGGGACAGAAAACTATAGGTAGGAAGAGTGTCAGTTTCTTTCACTGTGATAATCCTTGTTTCTAGGGACAGGGAAGGACAGTGAGGGAAATTCTCCTTGTGCTATAGTGTGCTTTAAAAAAACATTTTTTCTAGGGACAGAAAACTATAGGTAGGAAGAGTGTCAGTTTCTTTCACTGTGATAATCCTTGTTTCTAGGGACAGGGAAGGATAGTGAGGGAAATTCTCCTTGTGCTATAGTGTGCTTTAAAAAAACATTTTTTCTAGGGACAGAAAACTATAGGTAGGAAGAATGTCAGTTTCTTTCACTGTGATAATCCTTGTTTCTAGGGACAGGGAAGGACAGTGAGGGAAATTCTCCTTGTGCTATAGTGTGCTTTAAAAAAACATTTTTTCTAGGGACAGAAAACTATAGGTAGGAAGAGTGTCAGTTTCTTTCACTGTGATAATCCTTGTTTCTAGGGACAGGGAAGGACAGTGAGGGAAATTCTCCTTGTGCTATAGTGTGCTTTAAAAAAACATTTTTTCTAGGGACAGAAAACTATAGGTAGGAAGAGTGTCAGTTTCTTTCACTGTGATAATCCTTGTTTCTAGGGACAGGGAAGGACAGTGAGGGAAATTCTCCTTGTGCTATAGTGTGCTTTAAAAAAACATTTTTTCTAGGGACAGAAAACTATAGGTAGGAAGAGTGTCAGTTTCTTTCACTGTGATAATCCTTGTTTCTAGGGACAGGGAAGGACAGTGAGGGAAATTCTCCTTGTGCTATAGTGTGCTTTAAAAAAACATTTTTTCTAGGGACAGAAAACTATAGGTAGGAAGAGTGTCAGTTTCTTTCACTGTGATAATCCTTGTTTCTAGGGACAGGGAAGGACAGTGAGGGAAATTCTCCTTGTGCTATAGTGTGCTTTAAAAAAACATTTTTTCTAGGGACAGAAAACTATAGGTAGGAAGAGTGTCAGTTTCTTTCACTGTGATAATCCTTGTTTCTAGGGACAGGGAAGGACAGTGAGGGAAATTCTCCTTGTGCTATAGTGTGCTTTAAAAAAACATTTTTTCTAGGGACAGAAAACTATAGGTAGGAAGAATGTCAGTTTCTTTCACTGTGATAATCCTTGTTTCTAGGGACAGGGAAGGACAGTGAGGGAAATTCTCCTTGTGCTATAGTGTGCTTTAAAAAAACATTTTTTCTAGGGACAGAAAACTATAGGTAGGAAGAGTGTCAGTTTCTTTCACTGTGATAATCCTTGTTTCTAGGGACAGGGAAGGACAGTGAGGGAAATTCTCCTTGTGCTATAGTGTGCTTTAAAAAAACATTTTTTCTAGGGACAGAAAACTATAGGTAGGAAGAGTGTCAGTTTCTTTCACTGTGATAATCCTTGTTTCTAGGGACAGGGAAGGACAGTGAGGGAAATTCTCCTTGTGCTATAGTGTGCTTTAAAAAAACATTTTTTCTAGGGACAGAAAACTATAGGTAGGAAGAGTGTCAGTTTCTTTCACTGTGATAATCCTTGTTTCTAGGGACAGGGAAGGACAGTGAGGGAAATTCTCCTTGTGCTATAGTGTGCTTTAAAAAAAAAATTTTTCTAGGGACAGAAAACTATAGGTAGGAAGAGTGTCAGTTTCTTTCACTGTGATAATCCTTGTTTCTAGGGACAGGGAAGGACAGTGAGGGAAATTCTCCTTGTGCTATAGTGTGCTTTAAAAAAACATTTTTTCTAGGGACAGAAAACTATAGGTAGGAAGAGTGTCAGTTTCTTTCACTGTGATAATCCTTGTTTCTAGGGACAGGGAAGGACAGTGAGGGAAATTCTCCTTGTTCTATAGTGTGCTTTCAAAAAATATTTTTTCTAGGGACAGAAAACTATAGGTAGGAAGAGTGTCAGTTTCTTTCACTGTGATAATCCTTGTTTCTAGGGACAGGGAAGGACAGTGAGGGAAATTCTCCTTGTGCTATAGTGTGCTTTAAAAAAACATTTTTTCTAGGGACAGAAAACTATAGGTAGGAAGAGTGTCAGTTTCTTTCACTGTGATAATCCTTGTTTCTAGGGACAGGGAAGGACAGTGAGGGAAATTCTCCTTGTGCTATAGTGTGCTTTAAAAAAACATTTTTTCTAGGGACAGAAAACTATAGGTAGGAAGAGTGTCAGTTTCTTTCACTGTGATAATCCTTGTTTCTAGGGACAGGGAAGGACAGTGAGGGAAATTCTCCTTGTGCTATAGTGTGCTTTAAAAAAACATTTTTTCTAGGGACAGAAAACTATAGGTAGGAAGAGTGTCAGTTTCTTTCACTGTGATAATCCTTGTTTCTAGGGACAGGGAAGGACAGTGAGGGAAATTCTCCTTGTGCTATAGTGTGCTTTAAAAAAACATTTTTTCTAGGGACAGAAAACTATAGGTAGGAAGAGTGTCAGTTTCTTTCACTGTGATAATCCTTGTTTCTAGGGACAGGGAAGGACAGTGAGGGAAATTCTCCTTGTGCTATAGTGTGCTTTAAAAAAACATTTTTTCTAGGGACAGAAAACTATAGGTAGGAAGAGTGTCAGTTTCTTTCACTGTGATAATCCTTGTTTCTAGGGACAGGGAAGGACAGTGAGGGAAATTCTCCTTGTGCTATAGTGTGCTTTAAAAAAACATTTTTTCTAGGGACAGAAAACTATAGGTAGGAAGAGTGTCAGTTTCTTTCACTGTGATAATCCTTGTTTCTAGGGACAGGGAAGGACAGTGAGGGAAATTCTCCTTGTTCTATAGTGTGCTTTCAAAAAAACATTTTTTCTAGGGACAGAAAACTATAGGTAGGAAGAGTGTCAGTTTCTTTCACTGTGATAATCCTTGTTTCTAGGGACAGGGAAGGACAGTGAGGGAAATTCTCCTTGTGCTATAGTGTGCTTTAAAAAAACATTTTTTCTAGGGACAGAAAACTATAGGTAGGAAGAGTGTCAGTTTCTTTCACTGTGATAATCCTTGTTTCTAGGGACAGGGAAGGACAGTGAGGGAAATTCTCCTTGTGCTATAGTGTGCTTTAAAAAAACATTTTTTCTAGGGACAGAAAACTATAGGTAGGAAGAGTGTCAGTTTCTTTCACTGTGATAATCCTTGTTTCTAGGGACAGGGAAGGACAGTGAGGGAAATTCTCCTTGTGCTATAGTGTGCTTTAAAAAAACATTTTTTCTAGGGACAGAAAACTATAGGTAGGAAGAGTGTCAGTTTCTTTCACTGTGATAATCCTTGTTTCTAGGGACAGGGAAGGACAGTGAGGGAAATTCTCCTTGTGCTATAGTGTGCTTTAAAAAAACATTTTTTCTAGGGACAGAAAACTATAGGTAGGAAGAGTGTCAGTTTCTTTCACTGTGATAATCCTTGTTTCTAGGGACAGGGAAGGACAGTGAGGGAAATTCTCCTTGTGCTATAGTGTGCTTTAAAAAAACATTTTTTCTAGGGACAGAAAACTATAGGTAGGAAGAGTGTCAGTTTCTTTCACTGTGATAATCCTTGTTTCTAGGGACAGGGAAGGACAGTGAGGGAAATTCTCCTTGTGCTATAGTGTGCTTTAAAAAAACATTTTTTCTAGGGACAGAAAACTATAGGTAGGAAGAGTGTCAGTTTCTTTCACTGTGATAATCCTTGTTTCTAGGGACAGGGAAGGACAGTGAGGGAAATTCTCCTTGTGCTATAGTGTGCTTTAAAAAAACATTTTTTCTAGGGATAGAAAACTATAGGTAGGAAGAGTGTCAGTTTCTTTCACTGTGATAATCCTTGTTTCTAGGGACAGGGAAGGACAGTGAGGGAAATTCTCCTTGTGCTATAGTGTGCTTTAAAAAAACACTTTTTCTAGGGACAGAAAACTATAGGTAGGAAGAGTGTCAGTTTCTTTCACTGTGATAATCCTTGTTTCTAGGGACAGGGAAGGACAGTGAGGGAAATTCTCCTTGTGCTATAGTGTGCTTTAAAAAAACATTTTTTCTAGGGACAAAAAACTATAGGTAGGAAGAGTGTCAGTTTCTTTCACTGTGATAATCCTTGTTTCTAGGGACAGGGAAGGACAGTGAGGGAAATTCTCCTTGTGCTATAGTGTGCTTTAAAAAAACATTTTTTCTAGGGACAGAAAACTATAGGTAGGAAGAGTGTCAGTTTCTTTCACTGTGATAATCCTTGTTTCTAGGGACAGGGAAGGATAGTGAGGGAAATTCTCCTTGTGCTATAGTGTGCTTTAAAAAAACATTTTTTCTAGGGACAGAAAACTATAGGTAGGAAGAGTGTCAGTTTCTTTCACTGTGATAATCCTTGTTTCTAGGGACAGGGAAGGACAGTGAGGGAAATTCTCCTTGTGCTATAGTGTGCTTTAAAAAAACATTTTTTCTAGGGACAGAAAACTATAGGTAGGAAGAGTGTCAGTTTCTTTCACTGTGATAATCCTTGTTTCTAGGGACATGGAAGGACAGTGAGGGAAATTCTCCTTGTGCTATAGTGTGCTTTAAAAAATCATTTTTTCTAGGGACAGAAAACTATAGGTAGGAAGAGTGTCAGTTTCTTTCACTGTGATAATCCTTGTTTCTAGGGACAGGGAAGGACAGTGAGGGAAATTCTCCTTGTGCTATAGTGTGCTTTAAAAAAACATTTTTTCTAAGGACAGAAAACTATAGGTAGGAAGAGTGTCAGTTTCTTTCACTGTGATAATCCTTGTTTCTAGGGACAGGGAAGGATAGTGAGGGAAATTCTCCTTGTGCTATAGTGTGCTTTAAAAAAACATTTTTTCTAGGGACAGAAAACTATAGGTAGGAAGAGTGTCAGTTTCTTTCACTGTGATAATCCTTGTTTCTAGGGACAGGGAAGGACAGTGAGGGAAATTCTCCTTGTGCTATAGTGTGCTTTAAAAAAACATTTTTTCTAGGGACAGAAAACTATAGGTAGGAAGAGTGTCAGTTTCTTTCACTGTGATAATCCTTGTTTCTAGGGACAGGGAAGGACAGTGAGGGAAATTCTCCTTGTGCTATAGTGTGCTTTAAAAAAACATTTTTTCTAGGGACAGAAAACTATAGGTAGGAAGAGTGTCAGTTTCTTTCACTGTGATAATCCTTGTTTCTAGGGACAGGGAAGGACAGTGAGGGAAATTCTCCTTGTGCTATAGTGTGCTTTAAAAAAACATTTTTTCTAGGGACAGAAAACTATAGGTAGGAAGAGTGTCAGTTTCTTTCACTGTGATAATCCTTGTTTCTAGGGGCAGGGAAGGACAGTGAGGGAAATTCTCCTTGTGCTATAGTGTGCTTTAAAAAAACATTTTTTCTAGGGACAGAAAACTATAGGTAGGAAGAGTGTCAGTTTCTTTCACTGTGATAATCCTTGTTTCTAGGGACAGGGAAGGACAGTGAGGGAAATTCTCCTTGTGCTATAGTGTGCTTTAAAAAACATTTTTTCTAGGGACAGAAAACTATAGGTAGGAAGAGTGTCAGTTTCTTTCACTGTGATAATCCTTGTTTCTAGGGACAGGGAAGGACAGTGAGGGAAATTCTCCTTGTGCTATAGTGTGCTTTAAAAAAACATTTTTTCTAGGGACAGAAAACTATAGGTAGGAAGAGTGTCAGTTTCTTTCACTGTGATAATCCTTGTTTCTAGGGACAGGGAAGGACAGTGAGGGAAATTCTCCTTGTGCTATAGTGTGCTTTAAAAAAACATTTTTTCTAGGGACAGAAAACTATAGGTAGGAAGAGTGTCAGTTTCTTTCACTGTGATAATCCTTGTTTCTAGGGACAGGGAAGGACAGTGAGGGAAATTCTCCTTGTGCTATAGTGTGCTTTAAAAAAACATTTTTTCTAGGGACAGAAAACTATAGGTAGGAAGAGTGTCAGTTTCTTTCACTGTGATAATCCTTGTTTCTAGGGACAGGGAAGGACAGTGAGGGAAATTCTCCTTGTGCTATAGTGTGCTTTAAAAAAACATTTTTTCTAGGGACAGAAAACTATAGGTAGTGTGACAGCAGGAAGGTAAAGTCACCTGGTTGCATCCAGGGGGGTAGATATATTTCGCCCAGATTCAGGCTTTACGCCGACTTATACAACTAGGTGGAGAGTTGTATAAGCCCAGCTGAGGCTAGTGGGCTCATGGATGACTCATACCTCTAGGGAGAGTGTGGGGCGTCGTGCAGACAGGGAGTTGATGAGACCAGCTGAAGCTTGTCAGCTCATTTAGGCCTCTATAAGAACTCCCAGCTTCATTAGATGTTAGCTCATGCCTGGACCCAGACCTGTGTGGACTGTCTAGGGAGAGTGAACCCCTGTGCGGTGAGACAAAGCCTGTGTGGCTATTTGCTTGGACATTTAAAACCAGGGACTTAGGGACTAGGACAGCACTAGGCTGATCCCAGTTGTTAGTTAGGAAACCTGTATGTTTAGTCAGAGGTCAAGTTGACCAGGATTTATTTTGTTTATGTTTCTTTTGCTTTGCTGTGTTTTGTCACTGTAAATAGAAAATAAACCGCACCTTTTTGATTTTGAAAACCACAACCTCCGTTTGCTGGGCCTGTTTTTGTGTGGGGAGCCCATCTCGGGGGTCACACACACCCGCTGCCGAGCTAACCCCCTCACAGTTGGTGGAGAACCAGTGGCAGTTTTTTTTTTAAGCCAGCATGGAGGAGATACTGAAGCAGCTGGCTCTAGCAAATGCCAATCAACAGCAGACAAATGCAGGTTTGCAAAAGAGCTTTGCAGCTCAACAACAGAACTTCGCAGCCCAGCAGCAAGCTCATCAACAGAGCCTTGCAGCCCAGCAGCAGACAAACGCAACTTTGCAACAGAGTCTGGAGGCTCAGCAACAAGCCCAGCAGCAATCTGAGGCCCGCTTCATAGACCTGTTGCAGAAGCAAGAGCAGAGACTACAACAACAGATGGAAGCAGTAATGCAGCAACGTCCGCAGACCAGTGAGGAAAGCCGTCCCACTAATACCGCGTCCTTTGGGGTGAGTCATTTATTGACAAAAATGACTGGAGAGGATGATCCAGAGGTATTTTTGACCACATTTGAAAGGACCGCTGAAAGAGAAAAGTGGCCTGAGGAGCAGTGGGCTGGACTGGTGGCTCCTCTGTTAACTGGTGAATCGCAGAAAGCTTACTATGACCTAGAGCCTAACCAAGCAAAAGACTATGTGATGCTAAAAGCTGAAATATTGGCAAGGCTGGGTGTCACCCAGGCTGTCCGGGCTCAGCGTGTGCATAACTGGACTTTCCAGCTTGGAAAACCCCCCAGGTCTCAAATGTATGATCTCATTCACCTGAGCAGAAAGTGGCTACAGCCAGAGACTTTGTCCGCACCAAAGATTGTGGAACGTGTTGTAATGGATCGGTTTTTGAGAGCTCTTCCTACTGCCATCCAAAAGTGGGTAAGCCATGGAGACCCAGAGACGGCCGATGGTCTTGTGGATCGTGTGGAGAAATACTTGGCTACAGAGAACCTGACGGCCTCTTCCAGAGACACTCGGACTTTCCACCCTAAGACCAGACCATCCCCAGGGGCGGATAAGAGGATTCCAAGGGGTGAGGGTGGAGAGAGTGAGAGGGTGGGAGCTCTACCCCAAGTTTGGCGAGAACAGCCTGGGAAATCAGCGGCTCAAGAGGCCGCAAGAAGGATCGTTTGCTACCGCTGCCGGCAAGCGGGACATATTGCAGCCAATTGCCCGGTTGTGGAGGAACCCATGCAGTGTGACTTTCTGACGGGCAGACGTCAGTCGCTGTGTGCGACAGTCGCATGCACTGCCATTCGAGGAACTGAGAAACATTTATGCAAAATGTGTGTTAATGGTAGAAATGTTGTGGTATTGCTGGATTCAGGTAGCCTTGTGACCCTGATAAAGGCTGAGTTAGTTAAAACAGAGGTCTCTGGGAATAGCAAGGTAGCTGTTATTTGTGTGCATGGGGACACCCGAGAGTATCCAGTGACTACAGTGTGTTTCGAGACCCCCAAAGGTACCCTCTCTCATCCAGTGGGCTTAGTATCTCAGTTACCGCATGACGCCATTGTGGGAAGGGATTTTCCGAAGTTCTGGGAACTGTGGGATGATCCTGAGCCCCCCACTGGTGCCCCTATGTACCAGGAATATGATAGCCAGAACTCCCCTGAGAGTGGTGAGGACTCTCCGGAATTTCCCTTATCAGTATTGGCAGGGGAGACTCAAGAAACTGGAGAGGAGCCCACCTCCTCAGACGAAAACCTACCGTCTGTGGAGTTTTCTGATCTTGAGGTTCACAGGGAAAACTTTGCCACAGAACAGTTGAAAGACCCCGCCCTAATAAAGGCACGGGAAAACGTAGTGAAAATAGATGGCGAGTTAGTGAACCCAGATAATACCTGCACTTACCCATACTTCAGCGTAGAGAAGGACCTACTGTATCGGGTGGCAAAAAGGGCAGAAGAAACCGTTGAGCAGCTTGTGGTGCCCAAACCTTACAGGAAGTTGGTGTTGGAGTTGGCCCATGGGCACATTCTTGGAGGTCATCTGGGGACAGAGAAAACCCGAGAGAGGGTATTACAGAGATTCTATTGGCCGGGGGTGATGAAGGACATAGAAAATTATTGTTCCTCCTGCCCTGTGTGTCAGAGGTCGGCCCCGATGCCACATTTCCGTAGCCCGCTGGTCCCTCTACCCATCATTGAGGTCCCGTTTGAGAGGATCGCCATGGATTTGGTAGGTCCTATAATCAAGTCCGCTAGGGGGCACCAGTACATATTAGTTATAATGGACTATGCCACCCGTTATCCAGAAGCGATCCCTCTCCGAAATACCTCGGCCAAAACCATAGCCAAAGAGCTATCTCTTGTGTTTAGCCGGGTGGGTATTTGTAAAGAACTGCTTACGGACCAAGGTACACCCTTTATGTCCCGGGTTATGAAGGAGCTGTGTAAATTGTTCAAAGTGACGCAATTACGTACATCTGTGTATCACCCCCAAACCGATGGGCTGGTTGAAAGATTCAACAAAACCCTAAAACAAATGTTGAAGAAAGTGGTGGATAGAGATGGAAAGGATTGGGACTGTCTACTTCCTTATCTGATGTTTGCTATTAGGGAGGTGCCCCAATCCTCTACGGGATTCTCCCCCTTTGAGTTACTGTATGGGAGACACCCAAGAGGGCTGTTGGATATTGCCAAGGAAACTTGGGAAAGTGAGAGTTCTCCCCACAGGAGTGTGATTGAGCATGTCGCCCTGATGCAAGACCGAATTGCACAGGTAATGCCCATCGTGAAGGAACATTTGGCCCAAGCGCAGTTAGCACAGCAGTGAGTGTACAACCGTGGAGCCAAGACCCGTACCTTTTCCCCGGGGGATAGGATACTGGTACTTGTCCCTACGGTTGAAAGTAAATTCCTTGCCAAATGGCAAGGCCCCTACGAGATAATGGAAAAAGTGAGTGAAGTGAATTACAAGGTCAGACAACCAGGAAGGCGAAAGCCCGAACAGATCTATCACGTTAATCTGTTGAAAGCCTGGAGGGATAGAGAGTCCCTAGTCGCAGACACTTGGTCACCAGCTCAAACTGGTTGCGTGATTCCTGAGGTTGGAATAGCAGCCACCTTGTCACAACCCCAACAACAGGAGGTTAAGGAGTTTGTGCTTCGCAACAAGGAGGTATTCTCTGAGCTGCCGGGACAAACATCTGGGGTAGAGCATGACATCATTACCCCGCCCGGTGAAAGGGTGAAGTTAAAACCCTATCGGATCCCAGAGGCCCGACGGGAGGCAATACGGGAGGAAGTACAGAAAATGCTGAACTTAGGGGTGATAGAGGAGTCCCAAAGTGATTGGTCTAATCCCATTGTGTTGGTGCCTAAACCGGATGGGAGCTGGCGATTTTGTAACGATTTTCGTCAGTTGAACAAAGTTACAAAATTTGACACCTACCCCATGCCACGTATAGATGAGTTGATCGACCGGCTGGGAACAGCCCGATACATGACGACTCTTGACCTCACAAAAGGGTATTGGCAAATCCCCCTGGCCAAGTCGGCCAAAGAGAAAACCGCATTTGTAACCCCAGACGGGGCGTTCCAATATAAAAGAATGCCGTTCGGGTTACAGAATGCGCCGGCCACATTCCAGCGGAAAATGGACCAGATGCTGAGGCCCCATCGGAAGTATGCTGCGGCTTACCTGGATGACGTAATTGTCCATAGCACAGATTGGGCCTCACATCTGCCAAAAGTGCAAGCAGTCCTGGACTCTGTTCGGGAAGCGGGGTTTACGGCTAAGCCCAAGAAGTGTACCATTGGGCAGGAGGAGGCCAAATATCTTGGGTACACCATTGGGAGGGGAGTAATAAAACCCCAACTCAACAAAGTCGAGGCCATCCAGAGTTGGCCACGTCCCAACAGCAAGAAGCAGGTACGAGCCTTTCTGGGAATCGCTGGGTATTATCGGCGATTCATTCCCCACTTTGCTTCTAAGGCTGTGCCCCTAACCAACCTGACGAAGGGGAAAGGGTCGGTCATGATTAAATGGACCCCCGAGGCTGAGGCAGCATTCCAATTCTTGAAACAAGCCTTATGTAGCCAGCCAGTGTTGTACTCACCCGACTTCTCTAAAGACTTTGTCGTACAAAGTGATGCGTCAGATGTGGGGTTAGGAGCAGTATTGTCCCAGGTCTGGAACGGGGAAGAGCACCCAGTCATTTACCTCAGCAGGAAGTTGAAGTCCCATGAGGTAAATTACGCCACCGTTGAAAAGGAGTGTTTAGCGGTGAAGTGGGCTCTAGATTCCCTTCGGTACTACCTGCTAGGTAGGCACTTTGACATGGTTACGGATCACGCTCCGTTAAAGTGGATGGCTCAAAACAAGGAAACAAATAGAAGAGTGAATAGGTGGTTCCTGGCCCTCCAGGAATTCAACTTCACAGTAAAGCATCGCCCTGGCGTTCAAATGGGGAATGTGGATGCTTTGTCTCGAGTACATGAATGCCTGATTGCTGGTGTTCCAACCCCGAGGTTAAAACAAGAGGGGGGGGTATGTGACAGCAGGAAGGTAAAGTCACCTGGTTGCATCCAGGGGGGTAGATATATTTCGCCCAGATTCAGGCTTTACGCCGACTTATACAACTAGGTGGAGAGTTGTATAAGCCCAGCTGAGGCTAGTGGGCTCATGGATGACTCATACCTCTAGGGAGAGTGTGGGGCGTCGTGCAGACAGGGAGTTGATGAGACCAGCTGAAGCTTGTCAGCTCATTTAGGCCTCTATAAGAACTCCCAACTTCATTAGATGTTAGCTCATGCCTGGACCCAGACCTGTGTGGACTGTCTAGGGAGAGTGAACCCCTGTGCGGTGAGACAAAGCCTGTGTGGCTATTTGCTTGGACATTTAAAACCAGGAACTTAGGGACTAGGACAGCACTAGGCTGATCCCAGTTGCTAGTTAGGAAACCTGTATGTTTAGTCAGAGGTCAAGTTGACCAGGATTTATTTTGTTTATGTTTCTTTTGCTTTGCTGTGTTTTGTCACTGTAAATAGAAAATAAACCGCACCTTTTTGATTTTGAAAACCACAACCTCCGTTTGCTGGGCCTGTTTTTGTGTGGGGAGCCCATCTCGGGGGTCACACACACCCGCTGCCGAGCTAACCCCCTCACAGTAGGAAGAGTGTCAGTTTCTTTCACTGTGATAATCCTTGTTTCTAGGGACAGGGAAGGACAGTGAGGGAAATTCTCCTTGTGCTATAGTGTGCTTTAAAAAAACATTTTTTCTAGGGACAGAAAACTATAGGTAGGAAGAGTGTCAGTTTCTTTCACTGTGATAATCCTTGTTTCTAGGGACAGGGAAGGACAGTGAGGGAAATTCTCCTTGTGCTATAGTGTGCTTTAAAAAAACATTTTTTCTAGGGACAGAAAACTATAGGTAGGAAGAGTGTCAGTTTCTTTCACTGTGATAATCCTTGTTTCTAGGGACAGGGAAGGACAGTGAGGGAAATTCTCCTTGTGCTATAGTGTGCTTTAAAAAATCATTTTTTCTAGGGACAGAAAACTATAGGTAGGAAGAGTGTCAGTTTCTTTCACTGTGATAATCCTTGTTTCTAGGGACAGGGAAGGACAGCGAGGGAAATTCTCCTTGTGCTATAGTGTGCTTTAAAAAAACATTTTTTCTAGGGACAGAAAACTATAGGTAGGAAGAGTGTCAGTTTCTTTCACTGTGATAATCCTTGTTTCTAGGGACAGGGAAGGACAGCGAGGGAAATTCTCCTTGTGCTATAGTGTGCTTTAAAAAAACATTTTTTCTAGGGACAGAAAACTATAGGTAGGAAGAGTGTCAGTTTCTTTCACTGTGATAATCCTTGTTTCTAGGGACAGGGAAGGACAGTGAGGGAAATTCTCCTTGTGCTATAGTGTGCTTTAAAAAAACATTTTTTCTAGGGACAGAAAACTATAGGTAGGAAGAGTGTCAGTTTCTTTCACTGTGATAATCCTTGTTTCTAGGGACAGGGAAGGACAGTGAGGGAAATTCTCCTTGTGCTATAGTGTGCTTTAAAAAAACATTTTTTCTAGGGACAGAAAACTATAGGTAGGAAGAGTGTTAGTTTCTTTCACTGTGATAATCCTTGTTTCTAGGGACAGGGAAGGACAGTGAGGGAAATTCTCCTTGTGCTATAGTGTGCTTTAAAAAAAACACTTTTTCTAGGGACAGAAAACTATAGGTAGGAAGAGTGTCAGTTTCTTTCACTGTGATAATCCTTGTTTCTAGGGACAGGGAAGGACAGTGAGGGAAATTCTCCTTGTGCTATAGTGTGCTTTAAAAAAACACTTTTTCTAGGGAGAGAAAACTATAGGTAGGAAGAGTGTCAGTTTCTTTCACTGTGATAATCCTTGTTTCTAGGGACAGGGAAGGACAGTGAGGGAAATTCTCCTTGTGCTATAGTGTGCTTTAAAAAAACATTTTTTCTAGGGACAGAAAACTATAGGTAGGAAGAGTGTCAGTTTCTTTCGCTGTGATAATCCTTGTTTCTAGGGACAGGGAAGGACAGTGAGGGAAATTCTCCTTGTGCTATAGTGTGCTTTAAAAAAACATTTTTTCTAGGGACAGAAAACTATAGGTAGGAAGAGTGTCAGTTTCTTTCACTGTGATAATCCTTGTTTCTAGGGACAGGGAAGGACAGTGAGGGAAATTCTCCTTGTGCTATAGTGTGCTTTAAAAAAACACTTTTTCTAGGGACAGAAAACTATAGGTAGGAAGAGTGTCAGTTTCTTTCACTGTGATAATCCTTGTTTCTAGGGACAGGGAAGGACAGTGAGGGAAATTCTCCTTGTGCTATAGTGTGCTTTAAAAAAACACTTTTTCTAGGGACAGAAAACTATAGGTAGGAAGAGTGTCAGTTTCTTTCACTGTGATAATCCTTGTTTCTAGGGACAGGGAAGGACAGTGAGGGAAATTCTCCTTGTGCTATAGTGTGCTTTAAAAAAACATTTTTTCTAGGGACAGAAAACTATAGGTAGGAAGAGTGTCAGTTTCTTTCACTGTGATAATCCTTGTTTCTAGGGACAGGGAAGGACAGTGAGGGAAATTCTCCTTGTGCTATAGTGTGCTTTAAAAAAACATTTTTTCTAGGGACAGAAAACTATAGGTAGGAAGAGTGTCAGTTTCTTTCACTGTGATAATCCTTGTTTCTAGGGACAGGGAAGGACAGTGAGGGAAATTCTCCTTGTGCTATAGTGTGCTTTAAAAAAACATTTTTTCTAGGGACAGAAAACTATAGGTAGGAAGAGTGTCAGTTTCTTTCACTGTGATAATCCTTGTTTCTAGGGACAGGGAAGGACAGTGAGGGAAATTCTCCTTGTGCTATAGTGTGCTTTAAAAAAACATTTTTTCTAGGGACAGAAAACTATAGGTAGGAAGAGTGTCAGTGTCATGGATATGCATTAATGTCTGTCTGCCATCTTACCTTCCTCCTCATGTGTTCATCTAGAGACCAGACCTCCTTCACCTGGCTTCCTTTATAATCTCCTCCCAGCCTGACTCCACCCCAGGCCCTATCACTGAACACTATATTAACCTGTGCACTGCAAGCCTGCTTTGCTGATCAACGTGTTTGTTAGGCATTGTGTGTTTGGGTTCCTGCCTGCCGTGTGCTACGTCTGTCTCTCTGTTACGTTATTGGCTTGTCCCCGACCATCCCTGTCTGCTCGTGACCCTTGACCTTCGGCTCGTTCTTCGTTATCCTTGTCTGCTTGTGGCCCCTGACCTTCGGCTTGTTATTCGGTTCTCTCTATCGTGTGCTGCTGCTTCCCCTTATCCTACGGGGCGTGAGCTAGGAAACTCCAGGGGTCGCGACCTGGTCCCAGCCTGCAGCGTAACATCCTCACCACTAGAGGCCCTGGAGAAGACCAGCTGGGTCTTAGACTCCGCGCCCTGGGGAATCTTGGCTCTCGCTTCCGTTGGGATCCCGGTTGTGCTCCTCTGGTCCCGCTTTCCACAACCACCCAGTTTCCTATCCACAGAAGCCAGCCATAGGGTTCACTACCTCGCGGTGCACTCCTGTCCCCCTACGGTGTGCATCTGTCACCTGGCCACAGGTGACCCTGACAGTTTGATCAGCCATGAACCCGGCTGACATCCCGCTACCCGCGGATGATCCATTGCAGGGCATAGTTTGCAGACTTGAAACCCAGGAATCGAATCAGACTCAGGTGATGCGATTCCTCCAGGATCTGGCTTCTCGCTTCGAGCAGCTTCAGGCCTCCTTGGGAACCCTGAATCCGCAACCTCAAATACAATCAGCGGCTGCACCTATTGCACCAGTCGCAGCCACACACTCGCTACAACTGCCAGCTCCGTCCCGTTTCTCTGGGGACTCCAAGGCTTGCAGGGGGTTCCTTAGCCAATGCACGATTCATTTTGAGCTCCAGCCCCAAAACTTCCTGTCTGATCGGGCTAAGGTAGCCTATATCATTTCCCTCCTCTCTGGTGAAGCTTTAGCCTGGGCAGCCCCTCTGTGGGAACTGAATGATCCAGTGGTTTCTAGCCTGTCTGGCTTCTTGAAACTTTTTCGGAATATCTTCGAAGAACCGGCTCGTGTCTCTTCAGCGGCCAGCGCCCTTTTACGTCTCCGCCAAGAGTCTGCTTCTGTGGGACAGTATGCGCTTCATTTCCGCATACTGTCGGCTGAGTTGAGCTGGAACAATGAGGCCTTAGTCGCAACCTTTTTGCATGGCCTGTCTGATAGAGTGAAGGATGAATTAGCAGGAAGAACCATCCCCACTGATCTGGCCGGCGTTATCTCCTTGTGTAACCAGATCGATATTCGCTTTCAGGAGAGGACCTTAGAAAAGCAACGCCAGCACTCCTTGGTTCTTAGTCAGCCTGAGCTCCCCTCTCTTCGACCCGTAGAGCATCTCCTACCAGCTGAGGAACCCATGCAGCTGGGTCGGACCAGGCTATCCCCCGAGGAACGTGCTAGGCGCAGAACTCTTGGTCTGTGTCTTTACTGTGGGGGCAAAGGTCATTTTCGTGACACTTGCTCTCTTTGTCCAGAAAAACGTTCGGGTCCACTTCATCTGGAAAGTGGAGTATTGGACCCAGAAATATCACCTTCCCCTTCTCGTCTTCTGCTTTCTGTGTTCCTTCATGTTGGTGCTTCTTCTCATTCGGTCTCAGCATATCTGGATTCCGGAGCCGCTGGTAATTTCATGGACTGGGAAATCGCATCGTCCATGAGACTTACTCTTTTGCCCCTCACCACGCCATTGGTGGTCTTGGCGATTGATGGTACTGTTCTCCCAGGGGGACCTATCCGCTTCCAGACCCTCCCTGTTAAGATGTCGGTAGGGACACTCCACCAGGAGTGGATATCCTTCCTTATCTTACCCAAGGCCTCAACGCCTATAATTTTGGGTCTCCCATGGTTACAGCTCCATTCTCCTCATGTGGACTGGACTACTGGACAGATCCTGGCTTGGGGTCCCTCCTGTTCCTCCTCCTGTCTACCCAAGGTTGCCCCCTGTGAATCTGAGCCGGTCATTCATTCCAGGTTGCATAACCATTTACATTTCTCTGTCCCTAACCACCCTTGGACGCACAGCCAGGCTAGCTTGTCTACAAGTCCTGCAGTCGCTACACCTGACTCAGCTATTCACTCTGCCTCTGTACTAGTTATGCCAGTCCAGCCCATGCCCAGTGAGCCTCTTACTTTTTCTTGTTCGGGACATTCTGCTTGTCCTTCAGCTATTCAGCTTGACTCCGGCGACATGTCACCTTCTAACCAACCTGACTTCAGGGTTCCACTGACATCTGCCCAGTCTGATGGTCCTGTGCAAGATGACCAGTTCCCCTTTAAGGGTCTAGGGGACCCTCCTCAGATTCCTGTTGATCCTCTCATGCCCTTGCTTATTCCTAGAGAGCCTTTGGTCCTCAATAGATCTTCTTGTCATCTCCCTACCTCGTTTTCGGTCTCTGAGGATAATTTTAAGTACGAGGTTAGACAAGTTCTGGATTCTCGGCTCTGCAGAGGCATTCTTCAGTACCTTGTGCATTGGAGAGGTTTTGGTCCTGAGGAGGCGTCTTGGATCGCTGCATCTGATGTCGCTGCACCTCATCTGTTGAGAAGGTTTCATCAGAGATTTCCCTTTAAGCCTGGGTCCAGGCGGGGGAGGGCCCATAAGAGGGAGGGTACTGTCATGGATATGCATTAATGTCTGTCTGCCATCTTACCTTCCTCCTCATGTGTTCATCTAGAGACCAGACCTCCTTCACCTGGCTTCCTTTATAATCTCCTCCCAGCCTGACTCCACCCCAGGCCCTATCACTGAACACTATATTAACCTGTGCACTGCAAGCCTGCTTTGCTGATCAACGTGTTTGTTAGGCATTGTGTGTTTGGGTTCCTGCCTGCCGTGTGCTACGTCTGTCTCTCTGTTACGTTATTGGCTTGTCCCCGACCATCCCTGTCTGCTCGTGACCCTTGACCTTTGGCTCGTTCTTCGTTATCCTTGTCTGCTTGTGGCCCCTGACCTTCGGCTTGTTATTCGGTTCTCTCTATCGTGTGCTGCTGCTTCCCCTTATCCTACGGGGCGTGAGCTAGGAAACTCCAGGGGTCGCGACCTGGTCCCAGCCTGCAGCGTAACATCCTCACCACTAGAGGCCCTGGAGAAGACCAGCTGGGTCTTAGACTCCGCGCCCTGGGGAATCTTGGCTCTCGCTTCCGTTGGGATCCCGGTTGTGCTCCTCTGGTCCCGCTTTCCACAACCACCCAGTTTCCTATCCACAGAAGCCAGCCATAGGGTTCACTACCTCGCGGTGCACTCCTGTCCCCCTACGGTGTGCATCTGTCACCTGGCCACAGGTGACCCTGACAGTCAGTTTCTTTCACTGTGATAATCCTTGTTTCTAGGGACAGGAAAGGACAGTGAGGGAAATTCTCCTTGTGCTATAGTGTGCTTTAAAAAAACATTTTTTCTAGGGACAGAAAACTATAGGTAGGAAGAGTGTCAGTTTCTTTCACTGTGATAATCCTTGTTTCTAGGGACAGGGAAGGACAGTGAGGGAAATTCTCCTTGTGCTATAGTGTGCTTTAAAAAAACATTTTTTCTAGGGACAGAAAACTATAGGTAGGAAGAGTGTCAGTTTCTTTCACTGTGATAATCCTTGTTTCTAGGGACAGGGAAGGACAGTGAGGGAAATTCTCCTTGTGCTATAGTGTGCTTTAAAAAAACATTTTTTCTAGGGACAGAAAACTATAGGTAGGAAGAGTGTCAGTTTCTTTCACTGTGATAATCCTTGTTTCTAGGGACAGGGAAGGACAGTGAGGGAAATTCTCCTTGTGCTATAGTGTGCTTTAAAAAAACATTTTTTCTAGGGACAGAAAACTATAGGTAGGAAGAGTGTCAGTTTCTTTCACTGTGATAATCCTTGTTTCTAGGGACAGGGAAGGACAGTGAGGGAAATTCTCCTTGTGCTATAGTGTGCTTTAAAAAAACATTTTTTCTAGGGACAGAAAACTATAGGTAGGAAGAGTGTCAGTTTCTTTCACTGTGATAATCCTTGTTTCTAGGGACAGGGAAGGACAGTGAGGGAAATTCTCCTTGTGCTATAGTGTGCTTTAAAAAAACATTTTTTCTAGGGACAGAAAACTATAGGTAGGAAGAGTGTCAGTTTCTTTCACTGTGATAATCCTTGTTTCTAGGGACAGGGAAGGACAGCGAGGGAAATTCTCCTTGTGCTATAGTGTGCTTTAAAAAAACATTTTTTCTAGGGACAGAAAACTATAGGTAGGAAGAGTGTCAGTTTCTTTCACTGTGATAATCCTTGTTTCTAGGGACAGGGAAGGACAGTGAGGGAAATTCTCCTTGTGCTATAGTGTGCTTTAAAAAAACATTTTTTCTAGGGACAGAAAACTATAGGTAGGAAGAGTGTCAGTTTCTTTCACTGTGATAATCCTTGTTTCTAGGGACAGGGAAGGACAGTGAGGGAAATTCTCCTTGTGCTATAGTGTGCTTTAAAAAAACATTTTTTCTAGGGACAGAAAACTATAGGTAGGAAGAGTGTCAGTTTCTTTCACTGTGATAATCCTTGTTTCTAGGGACAGGGAAGGACAGTGAGGGAAATTCTCCTTGTGCTATAGTGTGCTTTAAAAAAACATTTTTTCTAGGGACAGAAAACTATAGGTAGTGTGACAGCAGGAAGGTAAAGTCACCTGGTTGCATCCAGGGGGGTAGATATATTTCGCCCAGATTCAGGCTTTACGCCGACTTATACAACTAGGTGGAGAGTTGTATAAGCCCAGCTGAGGCTAGTGGGCTCATGGATGACTCATACCTCTAGGGAGAGTGTGGGGCGTCGTGCAGACAGGGAGTTGATGAGACCAGCTGAAGCTTGTCAGCTCATTTAGGCCTCTATAAGAACTCCCAGCTTCATTAGATGTTAGCTCATGCCTGGACCCAGACCTGTGTGGACTGTCTAGGGAGAGTGAACCCCTGTGCGGTGAGACAAAGCCTGTGTGGCTATTTGCTTGGACATTTAAAACCAGGGACTTAGGGACTAGGACAGCACTAGGCTGATCCCAGTTGTTAGTTAGGAAACCTGTATGTTTAGTCAGAGGTCAAGTTGACCAGGATTTATTTTGTTTATGTTTCTTTTGCTTTGCTGTGTTTTGTCACTGTAAATAGAAAATAAACCGCACCTTTTTGATTTTGAAAACCACAACCTCCGTTTGCTGGGCCTGTTTTTGTGTGGGGAGCCCATCTCGGGGGTCACACACACCCGCTGCCGAGCTAACCCCCTCACAGTTGGTGGAGAACCAGTGGCAGTTTTTTTTTTAAGCCAGCATGGAGGAGATACTGAAGCAGCTGGCTCTAGCAAATGCCAATCAACAGCAGACAAATGCAGGTTTGCAAAAGAGCTTTGCAGCTCAACAACAGAACTTCGCAGCCCAGCAGCAAGCTCATCAACAGAGCCTTGCAGCCCAGCAGCAGACAAACGCAACTTTGCAACAGAGTCTGGAGGCTCAGCAACAAGCCCAGCAGCAATCTGAGGCCCGCTTCATAGACCTGTTGCAGAAGCAAGAGCAGAGACTACAACAACAGATGGAAGCAGTAATGCAGCAACGTCCGCAGACCAGTGAGGAAAGCCGTCCCACTAATACCGCGTCCTTTGGGGTGAGTCATTTATTGACAAAAATGACTGGAGAGGATGATCCAGAGGTATTTTTGACCACATTTGAAAGGACCGCTGAAAGAGAAAAGTGGCCTGAGGAGCAGTGGGCTGGACTGGTGGCTCCTCTGTTAACTGGTGAATCGCAGAAAGCTTACTATGACCTAGAGCCTAACCAAGCAAAAGACTATGTGATGCTAAAAGCTGAAATATTGGCAAGGCTGGGTGTCACCCAGGCTGTCCGGGCTCAGCGTGTGCATAACTGGACTTTCCAGCTTGGAAAACCCCCCAGGTCTCAAATGTATGATCTCATTCACCTGAGCAGAAAGTGGCTACAGCCAGAGACTTTGTCCGCACCAAAGATTGTGGAACGTGTTGTAATGGATCGGTTTTTGAGAGCTCTTCCTACTGCCATCCAAAAGTGGGTAAGCCATGGAGACCCAGAGACGGCCGATGGTCTTGTGGATCGTGTGGAGAAATACTTGGCTACAGAGAACCTGACGGCCTCTTCCAGAGACACTCGGACTTTCCACCCTAAGACCAGACCATCCCCAGGGGCGGATAAGAGGATTCCAAGGGGTGAGGGTGGAGAGAGTGAGAGGGTGGGAGCTCTACCCCAAGTTTGGCGAGAACAGCCTGGGAAATCAGCGGCTCAAGAGGCCGCAAGAAGGATCGTTTGCTACCGCTGCCGGCAAGCGGGACATATTGCAGCCAATTGCCCGGTTGTGGAGGAACCCATGCAGTGTGACTTTCTGACGGGCAGACGTCAGTCGCTGTGTGCGACAGTCGCATGCACTGCCATTCGAGGAACTGAGAAACATTTATGCAAAATGTGTGTTAATGGTAGAAATGTTGTGGTATTGCTGGATTCAGGTAGCCTTGTGACCCTGATAAAGGCTGAGTTAGTTAAAACAGAGGTCTCTGGGAATAGCAAGGTAGCTGTTATTTGTGTGCATGGGGACACCCGAGAGTATCCAGTGACTACAGTGTGTTTCGAGACCCCCAAAGGTACCCTCTCTCATCCAGTGGGCTTAGTATCTCAGTTACCGCATGACGCCATTGTGGGAAGGGATTTTCCGAAGTTCTGGGAACTGTGGGATGATCCTGAGCCCCCCACTGGTGCCCCTATGTACCAGGAATATGATAGCCAGAACTCCCCTGAGAGTGGTGAGGACTCTCCGGAATTTCCCTTATCAGTATTGGCAGGGGAGACTCAAGAAACTGGAGAGGAGCCCACCTCCTCAGACGAAAACCTACCGTCTGTGGAGTTTTCTGATCTTGAGGTTCACAGGGAAAACTTTGCCACAGAACAGTTGAAAGACCCCGCCCTAATAAAGGCACGGGAAAACGTAGTGAAAATAGATGGCGAGTTAGTGAACCCAGATAATACCTGCACTTACCCATACTTCAGCGTAGAGAAGGACCTACTGTATCGGGTGGCAAAAAGGGCAGAAGAAACCGTTGAGCAGCTTGTGGTGCCCAAACCTTACAGGAAGTTGGTGTTGGAGTTGGCCCATGGGCACATTCTTGGAGGTCATCTGGGGACAGAGAAAACCCGAGAGAGGGTATTACAGAGATTCTATTGGCCGGGGGTGATGAAGGACATAGAAAATTATTGTTCCTCCTGCCCTGTGTGTCAGAGGTCGGCCCCGATGCCACATTTCCGTAGCCCGCTGGTCCCTCTACCCATCATTGAGGTCCCGTTTGAGAGGATCGCCATGGATTTGGTAGGTCCTATAATCAAGTCCGCTAGGGGGCACCAGTACATATTAGTTATAATGGACTATGCCACCCGTTATCCAGAAGCGATCCCTCTCCGAAATACCTCGGCCAAAACCATAGCCAAAGAGCTATCTCTTGTGTTTAGCCGGGTGGGTATTTGTAAAGAACTGCTTACGGACCAAGGTACACCCTTTATGTCCCGGGTTATGAAGGAGCTGTGTAAATTGTTCAAAGTGACGCAATTACGTACATCTGTGTATCACCCCCAAACCGATGGGCTGGTTGAAAGATTCAACAAAACCCTAAAACAAATGTTGAAGAAAGTGGTGGATAGAGATGGAAAGGATTGGGACTGTCTACTTCCTTATCTGATGTTTGCTATTAGGGAGGTGCCCCAATCCTCTACGGGATTCTCCCCCTTTGAGTTACTGTATGGGAGACACCCAAGAGGGCTGTTGGATATTGCCAAGGAAACTTGGGAAAGTGAGAGTTCTCCCCACAGGAGTGTGATTGAGCATGTCGCCCTGATGCAAGACCGAATTGCACAGGTAATGCCCATCGTGAAGGAACATTTGGCCCAAGCGCAGTTAGCACAGCAGTGAGTGTACAACCGTGGAGCCAAGACCCGTACCTTTTCCCCGGGGGATAGGATACTGGTACTTGTCCCTACGGTTGAAAGTAAATTCCTTGCCAAATGGCAAGGCCCCTACGAGATAATGGAAAAAGTGAGTGAAGTGAATTACAAGGTCAGACAACCAGGAAGGCGAAAGCCCGAACAGATCTATCACGTTAATCTGTTGAAAGCCTGGAGGGATAGAGAGTCCCTAGTCGCAGACACTTGGTCACCAGCTCAAACTGGTTGCGTGATTCCTGAGGTTGGAATAGCAGCCACCTTGTCACAACCCCAACAACAGGAGGTTAAGGAGTTTGTGCTTCGCAACAAGGAGGTATTCTCTGAGCTGCCGGGACAAACATCTGGGGTAGAGCATGACATCATTACCCCGCCCGGTGAAAGGGTGAAGTTAAAACCCTATCGGATCCCAGAGGCCCGACGGGAGGCAATACGGGAGGAAGTACAGAAAATGCTGAACTTAGGGGTGATAGAGGAGTCCCAAAGTGATTGGTCTAATCCCATTGTGTTGGTGCCTAAACCGGATGGGAGCTGGCGATTTTGTAACGATTTTCGTCAGTTGAACAAAGTTACAAAATTTGACACCTACCCCATGCCACGTATAGATGAGTTGATCGACCGGCTGGGAACAGCCCGATACATGACGACTCTTGACCTCACAAAAGGGTATTGGCAAATCCCCCTGGCCAAGTCGGCCAAAGAGAAAACCGCATTTGTAACCCCAGACGGGGCGTTCCAATATAAAAGAATGCCGTTCGGGTTACAGAATGCGCCGGCCACATTCCAGCGGAAAATGGACCAGATGCTGAGGCCCCATCGGAAGTATGCTGCGGCTTACCTGGATGACGTAATTGTCCATAGCACAGATTGGGCCTCACATCTGCCAAAAGTGCAAGCAGTCCTGGACTCTGTTCGGGAAGCGGGGTTTACGGCTAAGCCCAAGAAGTGTACCATTGGGCAGGAGGAGGCCAAATATCTTGGGTACACCATTGGGAGGGGAGTAATAAAACCCCAACTCAACAAAGTCGAGGCCATCCAGAGTTGGCCACGTCCCAACAGCAAGAAGCAGGTACGAGCCTTTCTGGGAATCGCTGGGTATTATCGGCGATTCATTCCCCACTTTGCTTCTAAGGCTGTGCCCCTAACCAACCTGACGAAGGGGAAAGGGTCGGTCATGATTAAATGGACCCCCGAGGCTGAGGCAGCATTCCAATTCTTGAAACAAGCCTTATGTAGCCAGCCAGTGTTGTACTCACCCGACTTCTCTAAAGACTTTGTCGTACAAAGTGATGCGTCAGATGTGGGGTTAGGAGCAGTATTGTCCCAGGTCTGGAACGGGGAAGAGCACCCAGTCATTTACCTCAGCAGGAAGTTGAAGTCCCATGAGGTAAATTACGCCACCGTTGAAAAGGAGTGTTTAGCGGTGAAGTGGGCTCTAGATTCCCTTCGGTACTACCTGCTAGGTAGGCACTTTGACATGGTTACGGATCACGCTCCGTTAAAGTGGATGGCTCAAAACAAGGAAACAAATAGAAGAGTGAATAGGTGGTTCCTGGCCCTCCAGGAATTCAACTTCACAGTAAAGCATCGCCCTGGCGTTCAAATGGGGAATGTGGATGCTTTGTCTCGAGTACATGAATGCCTGATTGCTGGTGTTCCAACCCCGAGGTTAAAACAAGAGGGGGGGGTATGTGACAGCAGGAAGGTAAAGTCACCTGGTTGCATCCAGGGGGGTAGATATATTTCGCCCAGATTCAGGCTTTACGCCGACTTATACAACTAGGTGGAGAGTTGTATAAGCCCAGCTGAGGCTAGTGGGCTCATGGATGACTCATACCTCTAGGGAGAGTGTGGGGCGTCGTGCAGACAGGGAGTTGATGAGACCAGCTGAAGCTTGTCAGCTCATTTAGGCCTCTATAAGAACTCCCAACTTCATTAGATGTTAGCTCATGCCTGGACCCAGACCTGTGTGGACTGTCTAGGGAGAGTGAACCCCTGTGCGGTGAGACAAAGCCTGTGTGGCTATTTGCTTGGACATTTAAAACCAGGAACTTAGGGACTAGGACAGCACTAGGCTGATCCCAGTTGCTAGTTAGGAAACCTGTATGTTTAGTCAGAGGTCAAGTTGACCAGGATTTATTTTGTTTATGTTTCTTTTGCTTTGCTGTGTTTTGTCACTGTAAATAGAAAATAAACCGCACCTTTTTGATTTTGAAAACCACAACCTCCGTTTGCTGGGCCTGTTTTTGTGTGGGGAGCCCATCTCGGGGGTCACACACACCCGCTGCCGAGCTAACCCCCTCACAGTAGGAAGAGTGTCAGTTTCTTTCACTGTGATAATCCTTGTTTCTAGGGACAGGGAAGGACAGTGAGGGAAATTCTCCTTGTGCTATAGTGTGCTTTAAAAAAACATTTTTTCTAGGGACAGAAAACTATAGGTAGGAAGAGTGTTAGTTTCTTTCACTGTGATAATCCTTGTTTCTAGGGACAGGGAAGGACAGTGAGGGAAATTCTCCTTGTGCTATAGTGTGCTTTAAAAAAACACTTTTTCTAGGGACAGAAAACTATAGGTAGGAAGAGTGTCAGTTTCTTTCACTGTGATAATCCTTGTTTCTAGGGACAGGGAAGGACAGTGAGGGAAATTCTCCTTGTGCTATAGTGTGCTTTAAAAAAACACTTTTTCTAGGGACAGAAAACTATAGGTAGGAAGAGTGTCAGTTTCTTTCACTGTGATAATCCTTGTTTCTAGGGACAGGGAAGGACAGTGAGGGAAATTCTCCTTGTGCTATAGTGTGCTTTAAAAAAACATTTTTTCTAGGGACAGAAAACTATAGGTAGGAAGAGTGTCAGTTTCTTTCACTGTGATAATCCTTGTTTCTAGGGACAGGGAAGGACAGTGAGGGAAATTCTCCTTGTGCTATAGTGTGCTTTAAAAAAACATTTTTTCTAGGGACAGAAAACTATAGGTAGGTAGAGTGTCAGTTTCTTTCACTGTGATAATCCTTGTTTCTAGGGACAGGGAAGGACAGTGAGGGAAATTCTCCTTGTGCTATAGTGTGCTTTAAAAAAACATTTTTTCTAGGGACAGAAAACTATAGGTAGGAAGAGTGTCAGTTTCTTTCACTGTGATAATCCTTGTTTCTAGGGACAGGGAAGGACAGTGAGGGAAATTCTCCTTGTGCTATAGTGTGCTTTAAAAAAACACTTTTTCTAGGGACAGAAAACTATAGGTAGGAAGAGTGTCAGTTTCTTTCACTGTGATAATCCTTGTTTCTAGGGACAGGGAAGGACAGTGAGGGAAATTCTCCTTGTGCTATAGTGTGCTTTAAAAAAACACTTTTTCTAGGGACAGAAAACTATAGGTAGGAAGAGTGTCAGTTTCTTTCACTGTGATAATCCTTGTTTCTAGGGACAGGGAAGGACAGTGAGGGAAATTCTCCTTGTGCTATAGTGTGCTTTAAAAAAACATTTTTTCTAGGGACAGAAAACTATAGGTAGGAAGAGTGTCAGTTTCTTTCACTGTGATAATCCTTGTTTCTAGGGACAGGGAAGGACAGTGAGGGAAATTCTCCTTGTGCTATAGTGTGCTTTAAAAAAACATTTTTTCTAGGGACAGAAAACTATAGGTAGGAAGAGTGTCAGTTTCTTTCACTGTGATAATCCTTGTTTCTATGGACAGGGAAGGACAGTGAGGGAAATTCTCCTTGTGCTATAGTGTGCTTTAAAAAAACATTTTTTCTAGGGACAGAAAACTATAGGTAGGAAGAGTGTCAGTTTCTTTCACTGTGATAATCCTTGTTTCTAGGGACAGGGAAGGACAGTGAGGGAAATTCTCCTTGTGCTATAGTGTGCTTTAAAAAAACATTTTTTCTAGGGACAGAAAACTATAGGTAGGAAGAGTGTCAGTTTCTTTCACTGTGATAATCCTTGTTTCTAGGGACAGGGAAGGACAGTGAGGGAAATTCTCCTTGTGCTATAGTGTGCTTTAAAAAAACATTTTTTCTAGGGACAGAAAACTATAGGTAGGAAGAGTGTCAGTTTCTTTCACTGTGATAATCCTTGTTTCTAGGGACAGGGAAGGACAGTGAGGGAAATTCTCCTTGTGCTATAGTGTGCTTTAAAAAAACATTTTTTCTAGGGACAGAAAACTATAGGTAGGAAGAGTGTCAGTTTCTTTCACTGTGATAATCCTTGTTTCTAGGGACAGGGAAGGACAGTGAGGGAAATTCTCCTTGTGCTATAGTGTGCTTTAAAAAAACATTTTTTCTAGGGACAGAAAACTATAGGTAGGAAGAGTGTCAGTTTCTTTCACTGTGATAATCCTTGTTTCTAGGGACAGGGAAGGACAGTGAGGGAAATTCTCCTTGTGCTATAGTGTGCTTTAAAAAAACATTTTTTCTAGGGACAGAAAACTATAGGTAGGAAGAGTGTCAGTTTCTTTCACTGTGATAATCCTTGTTTCTAGGGACAGGGAAGGACAGTGAGGGAAATTCTCCTTGTGCTATAGTGTGCTTTAAAAAAACATTTTTTCTAGGGACAGAAAACTATAGGTAGTGTGACAGCAGGAAGGTAAAGTCACCTGGTTGCATTCAGGGGGGTAGATATATTTCGCCCAGATTCAGGCTTTACGCCGACTTATACAACTAGGTGGAGAGTTGTATAAGCCCAGCTGAGGCTAGTGGGCTCATGGATGACTCATACCTCTAGGGAGAGTGTGGGGCGTCGTGCAGACAGGGAGTTGATGAGACCAGCTGAAGCTTGTCAGCTCATTTAGGCCTCTATAAGAACTCCCAGCTTCATTAGATGTTAGCTCATGCCTGGACCCAGACCTGTGTGGACTGTCTAGGGAGAGTGAACCCCTGTGCGGTGAGACAAAGCCTGTGTGGCTATTTGCTTGGACATTTAAAACCAGGGACTTAGGGACTAGGACAGCACTAGGCTGATCCCAGTTGTTAGTTAGGAAACCTGTATGTTTAGTCAGAGGTCAAGTTGACCAGGATTTATTTTGTTTATGTTTCTTTTGCTTTGCTGTGTTTTGTCACTGTAAATAGAAAATAAACCGCACCTTTTTGATTTTGAAAACCACAACCTCCGTTTGCTGGGCCTGTTTTTGTGTGGGGAGCCCATCTCGGGGGTCACACACACCCGCTGCCGAGCTAACCCCCTCACAGTTGGTGGAGAACCAGTGGCAGTTTTTTTTTTTAAGCCAGCATGGAGGAGATACTGAAGCAGCTGGCTCTAGCAAATGCCAATCAACAGCAGACAAATGCAGGTTTGCAAAAGAGCTTTGCAGCTCAACAACAGAACTTCGCAGCCCAGCAGCAAGCTCATCAACAGAGCCTTGCAGCCCAGCAGCAGACAAACGCAACTTTGCAACAGAGTCTGGAGGCTCAGCAACAAGCCCAGCAGCAATCTGAGGCCCGCTTCATAGACCTGTTGCAGAAGCAAGAGCAGAGACTACAACAACAGATGGAAGCAGTAATGCAGCAACGTCCGCAGACCAGTGAGGAAAGCCGTCCCACTAATACCGCGTCCTTTGGGGTGAGTCGTTTATTGACAAAAATGACTGGAGAGGATGATCCAGAGGTATTTTTGACCACATTTGAAAGGACCGCTGAAAGAGAAAAGTGGCCTGAGGAGCAGTGGGCTGGACTGGTGGCTCCTCTGTTAACTGGTGAATCGCAGAAAGCTTACTATGACCTAGAGCCTAACCAAGCAAAAGACTATGTGATGCTAAAAGCTGAAATATTGGCAAGGCTGGGTGTCACCCAGGCTGTCCGGGCTCAGCGTGTGCATAACTGGACTTTCCAGCTTGGAAAACCCCCCAGGTCTCAAATGTATGATCTCATTCACCTGAGCAGAAAGTGGCTACAGCCAGAGACTTTGTCCGCACCAAAGATTGTGGAACGTGTTGTAATGGATCGGTTTTTGAGAGCTCTTCCTACTGCCATCCAAAAGTGGGTAAGCCATGGAGACCCAGAGACGGCCGATGGTCTTGTGGATCGTGTGGAGAAATACTTGGCTACAGAGAACCTGACGGCCTCTTCCAGAGACACTCGGACTTTCCACCCTAAGACCAGACCATCCCCAGGGGCGGATAAAAGGATTCCAAGGGGTGAGGGTGGAGAGAGTGAGAGGGTGGGAGCTCTACCCCAAGTTTGGCGAGAACAGCCTGGGAAATTAGCGGCTCAAGAGGCCGCAAGAAGGATCGTTTGCTACCGCTGCTGGCAAGCGGGACATATTGCAGCCAATTGCCCGGTTGTGGAGGAACCCATGCAGTGTGACTTTCTGACGGGCAGACGTCAGTCGCTGTGTGCGACAGTCGCATGCACTGCCATTCGAGGAACTGAGAAACATTTATGCAAAATGTGTGTTAATGGTAGAAATGTTGTGGTATTGCTGGATTCAGGTAGCCTTGTGACCCTGATAAAGGCTGAGTTAGTTAAAACAGAGGTCTCTGGGAATAGCAAGGTAGCTGTTATTTGTGTGCATGGGGACACCCGAGAGTATCCAGTGACTACAGTGTGTTTCGAGACCCCCAAAGGTACCCTCTCTCATCCAGTGGGCTTAGTATCTCAGTTACCGCATGACGCCATTGTGGGAAGGGATTTTCCGAAGTTCTGGGAACTGTGGGATGATCCTGAGCCCCCCACTGGTGCCCCTATGTACCAGGAATATGATAGCCAGAACTCCCCTGAGAGTGGTGAGGACTCTCCGGAATTTCCCTTATCAGTATTGGCAGGGGAGACTCAAGAAACTGGAGAGGAGCCCACCTCCTCAGACGAAAACCTACCGTCTGTGGAGTTTTCTGATCTTGAGGTTCACAGGGAAAACTTTGCCACAGAACAGTTGAAAGACCCCGCCCTAATAAAGGCACGGGAAAACGTAGTGAAAATAGATGGCGAGTTAGTGAACCCAGATAATACCTGCACTTACCCATACTTCAGCGTAGAGAAGGACCTACTGTATCGGGTGGCAAAAAGGGCAGAAGAAACCGTTGAGCAGCTTGTGGTGCCCAAACCTTACAGGAAGTTGGTGTTGGAGTTGGCCCATGGGCACATTCTTGGAGGTCATCTGGGGACAGAGAAAACCCGAGAGAGGGTATTACAGAGATTCTATTGGCCGGGGGTGATGAAGGACATAGAAAATTATTGTTCCTCCTGCCCTGTGTGTCAGAGGTCGGCCCCGATGCCACATTTCCGTAGCCCGCTGGTCCCTCTACCCATCATTGAGGTCCCGTTTGAGAGGATCGCCATGGATTTGGTAGGTCCTATAATCAAGTCCGCTAGGGGGCACCAGTACATATTAGTTATAATGGACTATGCCACCCGTTATCCAGAAGCGATCCCTCTCCGAAATACCTCGGCCAAAACCATAGCCAAAGAGCTATCTCTTGTGTTTAGCCGGGTGGGTATTTGTAAAGAACTGCTTACGGACCAAGGTACACACTTTATGTCCCGGGTTATGAAGGAGCTGTGTAAATTGTTCAAAGTGACGCAATTACGTACATCTGTGTATCACCCCCAAACCGATGGGCTGGTTGAAAGATTCAACAAAACCCTAAAACAAATGTTGAAGAAAGTGGTGGATAGAGATGGAAAGGATTGGGACTGTCTACTTCCTTATCTGATGTTTGCTATTAGGGAGGTGCCCCAATCCTCTACGGGATTCTCCCCCTTTGAGTTACTGTATGGGAGACACCCAAGAGGGCTGTTGGATATTGCCAAGGAAACTTGGGAAAGTGAGAGTTCTCCCCACAGGAGTGTGATTGAGCATGTCGCCCTGATGCAAGACCGAATTGCACAGGTAATGCCCATCGTGAAGGAACATTTGGCCCAAGCGCAGTTAGCACAGCAGAGAGTGTACAACCGTGGAGCCAAGACCCGTATCTTTTCCCCGGGGGATAGGATACTGGTACTTGTCCCTACGGTTGAAAGTAAATTCCTTGCCAAATGGCAAGGCCCCTACGAGATAATGGAAAAAGTGAGTGAAGTGAATTACAAGGTCAGACAACCAGGAAGGCGAAAGCCCGAACAGATCTATCACGTTAATCTGTTGAAAGCCTGGAGGGATAGAGAGTCCCTAGTCGCAGACACTTGGTCACCAGCTCAAACTGGTTGCGTGATTCCTGAGGTTGGAATAGCAGCCACCTTGTCACAACCCCAACAACAGGAGGTTAAGGAGTTTGTGCTTCGCAACAAGGAGGTATTCTCTGAGCTGCCGGGACAAACATCTGGGGTAGAGCATGACATCATTACCCCGCCCGGTGAAAGGGTGAAGTTAAAACCCTATCGGATCCCAGAGGCCCGACGGGAGGCAATACGGGAGGAAGTACAGAAAATGCTGAACTTAGGGGTGATAGAGGAGTCCCAAAGTGATTGGTCTAATCCCATTGTGTTGGTGCCTAAACCGGATGGGAGCTGGCGATTTTGTAACGATTTTCGTCAGTTGAACAAAGTTACAAAATTTGACACCTACCCCATGCCACGTATAGATGAGTTGATCGACCGGCTGGGAACAGCCCGATACATGACGACTCTTGACCTCACAAAAGGGTATTGGCAAATCCCCCTGGCCAAGTCGGCCAAAGAGAAAACCGCATTTGTAACCCCAGACGGGGCGTTCCAATATAAAAGAATGCCGTTCGGGTTACAGAATGCGCCGGCCACATTCCAGCGGAAAATGGACCAGATGCTGAGGCCCCATCGGAAGTATGCTGCGGCTTACCTGGATGACGTAATTGTCCATAGCACAGATTGGGCCTCACATCTGCCAAAAGTGCAAGCAGTCCTGGACTCTGTTCGGGAAGCGGGGTTTACGGCTAAGCCCAAGAAGTGTACCATTGGGCAGGAGGAGGCCAAATATCTTGGGTACACCATTGGGAGGGGAGTAATAAAACCCCAACTCAACAAAGTCGAGGCCATCCAGAGTTGGCCACGTCCCAACAGCAAGAAGCAGGTACGAGCCTTTCTGGGAATCGCTGGGTATTATCGGCGATTCATTCCCCACTTTGCTTCTAAGGCTGTGCCCCTAACCAACCTGACGAAGGGGAAAGGGTCGGTCATGATTAAATGGACCCCCGAGGCTGAGGCAGCATTCCAATTCTTGAAACAAGCCTTATGTAGCCAGCCAGTGTTGTACTCACCCGACTTCTCTAAAGACTTTGTCGTACAAAGTGATGCGTCAGATGTGGGGTTAGGAGCAGTATTGTCCCAGGTCTGGAACGGGGAAGAGCACCCAGTCATTTACCTCAGCAGGAAGTTGAAGTCCCATGAGGTAAATTACGCCACCGTTGAAAAGGAGTGTTTAGCGGTGAAGTGGGCTCTAGATTCCCTTCGGTACTACCTGCTAGGTAGGCACTTTGACATGGTTACGGATCACGCTCCGTTAAAGTGGATGGCTCAAAACAAGGAAACAAATAGAAGAGTGAATAGGTGGTTCCTGGCCCTCCAGGAATTCAACTTCACAGTAAAGCATCGCCCTGGCGTTCAAATGGGGAATGTGGATGCTTTGTCTCGAGTACATGAATGCCTGATTGCTGGTGTTCCAACCCCGTGGTTAAAACAAGAGGGGGGGGGTATGTGACAGCAGGAAGGTAAAGTCACCTGGTTGCATCCAGGGGGGTAGATATATTTCGCCCAGATTCAGGCTTTACGCCGACTTATACAACTAGGTGGAGAGTTGTATAAGCCCAGCTGAGGCTAGTGGGCTCATGGATGACTCATACCTCTAGGGAGAGTGTGGGGCGTCGTGCAGACAGGGAGTTGATGAGACCAGCTGAAGCTTGTCAGCTCATTTAGGCCTCTATAAGAACTCCCAACTTCATTAGATGTTAGCTCATGCCTGGACCCAGACCTGTGTGGACTGTCTAGGGAGAGTGAACCCCTGTGCGGTGAGACAAAGCCTGTGTGGCTATTTGCTTGGACATTTAAAACCAGGGACTTAGGGACTAGGACAGCACTAGGCTGATCCCAGTTGTTAGTTAGGAAACCTGTATGTTTAGTCAGAGGTCAAGTTGACCAGGATTTATTTTGTTTATGTTTCTTTTGCTTTGCTGTGTTTTGTCACTGTAAATAGAAAATAAACCGCACCTTTTTGATTTTGAAAACCACAACCTCCGTTTGCTGGGCCTGTTTTTGTGTGGGGAGCCCATCTCGGGGGTCACACACACCCGCTGCCGAGCTAACCCCCTCACAGTAGGAAGAGTGTCAGTTTCTTTCACTGTGATAATCCTTGTTTCTAGGGACAGGGAAGGACAGTGAGGGAAATTCTCCTTGTGCTATAGTGTGCTTTAAAAAAACATTTTTTCTAGGGACAGAAAACTATAGGTAGGAAGAGTGTCAGTTTCTTTCACTGTGATAATCCTTGTTTCTAGGGACAGGGAAGGACAGTGAGGGAAATTCTCCTTGTGCTATAGTGTGCTTTAAAAAAACATTTTTTCTAGGGACAGAAAACTATAGGTAGGAAGAGTGTCAGTTTCTTTCACTGTGATAATCCTTGTTTCTAGGGACAGGGAAGGACAGTGAGGGAAATTCTCCTTGTGCTATAGTGTGCTTTAAAAAAACATTTTTTCTAGGGACAGAAAACTATAGGTAGGAAGAGTGTCAGTTTCTTTCACTGTGATAATCCTTGTTTCTAGGGACAGGGAAGGACAGTGAGGGAAATTCTCCTTGTGCTATAGTGTGCTTTAAAAAAACATTTTTTCTAGGGACAGAAAACTATAGGTAGGAAGAGTGTCAGTTTCTTTCACTGTGATAATCCTTGTTTCTAGGGACAGGGAAGGACAGTGAGGGAAATTCTCCTTGTGCTATAGTGTGCTTTAAAAAAACATTTTTTCTAGGGACAGAAAACTATAGGTAGGAAGAGTGTCAGTTTCTTTCACTGTGATAATCCTTGTTTCTAGGGACAGGGAAGGACAGTGAGGGAAATTCTCCTTGTGCTATAGTGTGCTTTAAAAAAACATTTTTTCTAGGGACAGAAAACTATAGGTAGGAAGAGTGTCAGTTTCTTTCACTGTGATAATCCTTGTTTCTAGGGACAGGGAAGGACAGTGAGGGAAATTCTCCTTGTGCTATAGTGTGCTTTAAAAAAACATTTTTTCTAGGGACAGAAAACTATAGGTAGGAAGAGTGTTAGTTTCTTTCACTGTGATAATCCTTGTTTCTAGGGACAGGGAAGGACAGTGAGGGAAATTCTCCTTGTGCTATAGTGTGCTTTAAAAAAACACTTTTTCTAGGGACAGAAAACTATAGGTAGGAAGAGTGTTAGTTTCTTTCACTGTGATAATCCTTGTTTCTAGGGACAGGGAAGGACAGTGAGGGAAATTCTCCTTGTGCTATAGTGTGCTTTAAAAAAACACTTTTTCTAGGGACAGAAAACTATAGGTAGGAAGAGTGTCAGTTTCTTTCACTGTGATAATCCTTGTTTCTAGGGACAGGGAAGGACAGTGAGGGAAATTCTCCTTGTGCTATAGTGTGCTTTAAAAAAACATTTTTTCTAGGGACAGAAAACTATAGGTAGGAAGAGTGTCAGTTTCTTTCACTGTGATAATCCTTGTTTCTAGGGACAGGGAAGGACAGTGAGGGAAATTCTCCTTGTGCTATAGTGTGCTTTAAAAAAACATTTTTTCTAGGGACAGAAAACTATAGGTAGGAAGAGTGTCAGTTTCTTTCACTGTGATAATCCTTGTTTCTAGGGACAGGGAAGGACAGTGAGGGAAATTCTCCTTGTGCTATAGTGTGCTTTAAAAAAACATTTTTTCTAGGGACAGAAAACTATAGGTAGGAAGAGTGTCAGTTTCTTTCACTGTGATTAATCCTTGTTTCTAGGGACAGGGAAGGACAGTGAGGGAAATTCTCCTTGTGCTATAGTGTGCTTTAAAAAAACATTTTTTCTAGGGACAGAAAACTATAGGTAGGAAGAGTGTCAGTTTCTTTCACTGTGATAATCCTTGTTTCTAGGGACAGGGAAGGACAGTGAGGGAAATTCTCCTTGTGCTATAGTGTGCTTTAAAAAAACATTTTTTCTAGGGACAGAAAACTATAGGTAGGAAGAGTGTCAGTTTCTTTCACTGTGATAATCCTTGTTTCTAGGGACAGGGAAGGACAGTGAGGGAAATTCTCCTTGTGCTATAGTGTGCTTTAAAAAAACATTTTTTCTAGGGACAGAAAACTATAGGTAGGAAGAGTGTCAGTTTCTTTCACTGTGATAATCCTTGTTTCTAGGGACAGGGAAGGACAGTGAGGGAAATTCTCCTTGTGCTATAGTGTGCTTTAAAAAACATTTTTTCTAGGGACAGAAAACTATAGGTAGGAAGAGTGTCAGTTTCTTTCACTGTGATAATCCTTGTTTCTAGGGACAGGGAAGGACAGTGAGGGAAATTCTCCTTGTGCTATAGTGTGCTTTAAAAAAACATTTTTTCTAGGGACAGAAAACTATAGGTAGGAAGAGTGTCAGTTTCTTTCACTGTGATAATCCTTGTTTCTAGGGACAGGGAAGGACAGTGAGGGAAATTCTCCTTGTGCTATAGTGTGCTTTAAAAAAAATTTTTTTCTAGGGACAGAAAACTATAGGTAGGAAGAGTGTCAGTTTCTTTCACTGTGATAATCCTTGTTTCTAGGGACAGGGAAGGACAGTGAGGGAAATTCTCCTTGTGCTATAGTGTGCTTTAAAAAAACATTTTTTCTAGGGACAGAAAACTATAGGTAGGAAGAGTGTCAGTTTCTTTCACTGTGATAATCCTTGTTTCTAGGGACAGGGAAGGACAGTGAGGGAAATTCTCCTTGTGCTATAGTGTGCTTTAAAAAAAACATTTTTTCTAGGGACAGAAAACTATAGGTAGGAAGAGTGTCAGTTTCTTTCACTGTGATAATCCTTGTTTCTAGGGACAGGGAAGGACAGTGAGGGAAATTCTCCTTGTGCTATAGTGTGCTTTAAAAAAACATTTTTTCTAGGGACAGAAAACTATAGGTAGGAAGAGTGTCAGTTTCTTTCACTGTGATAATCCTTGTTTCTAGGGACAGGGAAGGACAGTGAGGGAAATTCTCCTTGTGCTATAGTGTGCTTTAAAAAAACACTTTTTCTAGGGACAGAAAACTATAGGTAGGAAGAGTGTCAGTTTCTTTCACTGTGATAATCCTTGTTTCTAGGGACAGGGAAGGACAGTGAGGGAAATTCTCCTTGTGCTATAGTGTGCTTTAAAAAAACACTTTTTCTAGGGACAGAAAACTATAGGTAGGAAGAGTGTCAGTTTCTTTCACTGTGATAATCCTTGTTTCTAGGGACAGGGAAGGACAGTGAGGGAAATTCTCCTTGTGCTATAGTGTGCTTTAAAAAAACATTTTTTCTAGGGACAGAAAACTATAGGTAGGAAGAGTGTCAGTTTCTTTCACTGTGATAATCCTTGTTTCTAGGGACAGGGAAGGACAGTGAGGGAAATTCTCCTTGTGCTATAGTGTGCTTTAAAAAAACATTTTTTCTAGGGACAGAAAACTATAGGTAGGAAGAGTGTCAGTTTCTTTCACTGTGATAATCCTTGTTTCTAGGGACAGGGAAGGACAGTGAAGGAAATTCTCCTTGTGCTATAGTGTGCTTTAAAAAAACATTTTTTCTAGGGACAGAAAACTATAGGTAGGAAGAGTGTCAGTTTCTTTCACTGTGATAATCCTTGTTTCTAGGGACAGGGAAGGACAGTGAGGGAAATTCTCCTTGTGCTATAGTGTGCTTTAAAAAAACATTTTTTCTAGGGACAGAAAACTATAGGTAGGAAGAGTGTCAGTTTCTTTCACTGTGATAATCCTTGTTTCTAGGGACAGGGAAGGACAGTGAGGGAAATTCTCCTTGTGCTATAGTGTGCTTTAAAAAAACATTTTTTCTAGGGACAGAAAACTATAGGTAGGAAGAGTGTCAGTTTCTTTCACTGTGATAATCCTTGTTTCTAGGGACAGGGAAGGACAGTGAGGGAAATTCTCCTTGTGCTATAGTGTGCTTTAAAAAAACATTTTTTCTAGGGACAGAAAACTATAGGTAGGAAGAGTGTCAGTTTCTTTCACTGTGATAATCCTTGTTTCTAGGGACAGGGAAGGACAGTGAGGGAAATTCTCCTTGTGCTATAGTGTGCTTTAAAAAAACATTTTTTCTAGGGACAGAAAACTATAGGTAGGAAGAGTGTCAGTTTCTTTCACTGTGATAATCCTTGTTTCTAGGGACAGGGAAGGACAGTGAGGGAAATTCTCCTTGTGCTATAGTGTGCTTTAAAAAAACATTTTTTCTAGGGACAGAAAACTATAGGTAGGAAGAGTGTCAGTTTCTTTCACTGTGATAATCCTTGTTTCTCGGGACAGGGAAGGACAGTGAGGGAAATTCTCCTTGTGCTATAGTGTGCTTTAAAAAAACATTTTTTCTAGGGACAGAAAACTATAGGTAGGAAGAGTGTCAGTTTCTTTCACTGTGATAATCCTTGTTTCTCGGGACAGGGAAGGACAGTGAGGGAAATTCTCCTTGTGCTATAGTGTGCTTTAAAAAAACATTTTTTCTAGGGACAGAAAACTATAGGTAGGAAGAGTGTCAGTTTCTTTCACTGTGATAATCCTTGTTTCTAGGGACAGGGAAGGACAGTGAGGGAAATTCTCCTTGTGCTATAGTGTGCTTTAAAAAAAACATTTTTTCTAGGGACAGAAAACTATAGGTAGGAAGAGTGTCAGTTTCTTTCACTGTGATAATCCTTGTTTCTAGGGACAGGGAAGGACAGTGAGGGAAATTCTCCTTGTGCTATAGTGTGCTTTAAAAAAAACATTTTTTCTAGGGACAGAAAACTATAGGTAGGAAGAGTGTCAGTTTCTTTCACTGTGATAATCCTTGTTTCTAGGGACAGGGAAGGACAGTGAGGGAAATTCTCCTTGTGCTATAGTGTGCTTTAAAAAAACATTTTTTCTAGGGACAGAAAACTATAGGTAGGAAGAGTGTCAGTTTCTTTCACTGTGATAATCCTTGTTTCTAGGGACAGGGAAGGACAGTGAGGGAAATTCTCCTTGTGCTATAGTGTGCTTTAAAAAAACATTTTTTCTAGGGACAGAAAACTATAGGTAGGAAGAGTGTCAGTTTCTTTCACTGTGATAATCCTTGTTTCTAGGGACAGGGAAGGACAGTGAGGGAAATTCTCCTTGTGCTATAGTGTGCTTTAAAAAAACATTTTTTCTAGGGACAGAAAACTATAGGTAGGAAGAGTGTCAGTTTCTTTCACTGTGATAATCCTTGTTTCTAGGGACAGGGAAGGACAGTGAGGGAAATTCTCCTTGTGCTATAGTGTGCTTTAAAAAAACATTTTTTCTAGGGACAGAAAACTATAGGTAGGAAGAGTGTCAGTTTCTTTCACTGTGATAATCCTTGTTTCTAGGGACAGGGAAGGACAGTGAGGGAAATTCTCCTTGTGCTATAGTGTGCTTTAAAAAAACATTTTTTCTAGGGACAGAAAACTATAGGTAGGAAGAGTGTCAGTTTCTCTCACTGTGATAATCCTTGTTTCTAGGGACAGGGAAGGACAGTGAGGGAAATTCTCCTTGTGCTATAGTGTGCTTTAAAAAACATTTTTTCTAGGGACAGAAAACTATAGGTAGGAAGAGTGTCAGTTTCTTTCACTGTGATAATCCTTGTTTCTAGGGACAGGGAAGGACAGTGAGGGAAATTCTCCTTGTGCTATAGTGTGCTTTAAAAAAACATTTTTTCTAGGGACAGAAAACTATAGGTAGGAAGAGTGTCAGTTTCTTTCACTGTGATAATCCTTGTTTCTAGGGACAGGGAAGGACAGTGAGGGAAATTCTCCTTGTGCTATAGTGTGCTTTAAAAAAAACATTTTTTCTAGGGACAGAAAACTATAGGTAGGAAGAGTGTCAGTTTCTTTCACTGTGATAATCCTTGTTTCTAGGGACAGGGAAGGACAGTGAGGGAAATTCTCCTTGTGCTATAGTGTGCTTTAAAAAAACATTTTTTCTAGGGACAGAAAACTATAGGTAGGAAGAGTGTCAGTTTCTTTCACTGTGATAATCCTTGTTTCTAGGGACAGGGAAGGACAGTGAGGGAAATTCTCCTTGTGCTATAGTGTGCTTTAAAAAAACATTTTTTCTAGGGACAGAAAACTATAGGTAGGAAGAGTGTCAGTTTCTTTCACTGTGATAATCCTTGTTTCTAGGGACAGGGAAGGACAGTGAGGGAAATTCTCCTTGTGCTATAGTGTGCTTTAAAAAAACATTTTTTCTAGGGACAGAAAACTATAGGTAGGAAGAGTGTCAGTTTCTTTCACTGTGATAATCCTTGTTTCTAGGGACAGGGAAGGACAGTGAGGGAAATTCTCCTTGTGCTATAGTGTGCTTTAAAAAAACATTTTTTCTAGGGACAGAAAACTATAGGTAGGAAGAGTGTCAGTTTCTTTCACTGTGATAATCCTTGTTTCTAGGGACAGGGAAGGACAGTGAGGGAAATTCTCCTTGTGCTATAGTGTGCTTTAAAAAAAACATTTTTTCTAGGGACAGAAAACTATAGGTAGGAAGAGTGTCAGTTTCTTTCACTGTGATAATCCTTGTTTCTAGGGACAGGGAAGGACAGTGAGGGAAATTCTCCTTGTGCTATAGTGTGCTTTAAAAAAACATTTTTTCTAGGGACAGAAAACTATAGGTAGGAAGAGTGTCAGTTTCTTTCACTGTGATAATCCTTGTTTCTAGGGACAGGGAAGGACAGTGAGGGAAATTCTCCTTGTGCTATAGTGTGCTTTAAAAAAACATTTTTTCTAGGGACAGAAAACTATAGGTAGGAAGAGTGTCAGTTTCTTTCACTGTGATAATCCTTGTTTCTAGGGACAGGGAAGGACAGTGAGGGAAATTCTCCTTGTGCTATAGTGTGCTTTAAAAAAACATTTTTTCTAGGGACAGAAAACTATAGGTAGGAAGAGTGTCAGTTTCTTTCACTGTGATAATCCTTGTTTCTAGGGACAGGGAAGGACAGTGAGGGAAATTCTCCTTGTGCTATAGTGTGCTTTAAAAAAACATTTTTTCTAGGGACAGAAAACTATAGGTAGGAAGAGTGTCAGTTTCTTTCACTGTGATAATCCTTGTTTCTAGGGACAGGGAAGGACAGTGAGGGAAATTCTCCTTGTGCTATAGTGTGCTTTAAAAAAACATTTTTTCTAGGGACAGAAAACTATAGGTAGGAAGAGTGTCAGTTTCTTTCACTGTGATAATCCTTGTTTCTAGGGACAGGGAAGGACAGTGAGGGAAATTCTCCTTGTGCTATAGTGTGCTTTAAAAAAACATTTTTTCTAGGGACAGAAAACTATAGGTAGGAAGAGTGTCAGTTTCTTTCACTGTGATAATCCTTGTTTCTAGGGACAGGGAAGGACAGTGAGGGAAATTCTCCTTGTGCTATAGTGTGCTTTAAAAAAACATTTTTTCTAGGGACAGAAAACTATAGGTAGGAAGAGTGTCAGTTTCTTTCACTGTGATAATCCTTGTTTCTAGGGACAGGGAAGGACAGTGAGGGAAATTCTCCTTGTGCTATAGTGTGCTTTAAAAAAACATTTTTTCTAGGGACAGAAAACTATAGGTAGGAAGAGTGTCAGTTTCTTTCACTGTGATAATCCTTGTTTCTAGGGACAGGGAAGGACAGTGAGGGAAATTCTCCTTGTGCTATAGTGTGCTTTAAAAAAACATTTTTTCTAGGGACAGAAAACTATAGGTAGGAAGAGTGTCAGTTTCTTTCACTGTGATAATCCTTGTTTCTAGGGACAGGGAAGGACAGTGAGGGAAATTCTCCTTGTGCTATAGTGTGCTTTAAAAAAACACTTTTTCTAGGGACAGAAAACTATAGGTAGGAAGAGTGTCAGTTTCTTTCACTGTGATAATCCTTGTTTCTAGGGACAGGGAAGGACAGTGAGGGAAATTCTCCTTGTGCTATAGTGTGCTTTAAAAAAACATTTTTTCTAGGGACAGAAAACTATAGGTAGGAAGAGTGTCAGTTTCTTTCACTGTGATAATCCTTGTTTCTAGGGACAGGGAAGGACAGTGAGGGAAATTCTCCTTGTGCTATAGTGTGCTTTAAAAAAACATTTTTTCTAGGGACAGAAAACTATAGGTAGGAAGAGTGTCAGTTTCTTTCACTGTGATAATCCTTGTTTCTAGGGACAGGGAAGGACAGTGAGGGAAATTCTCCTTGTGCTATAGTGTGCTTTAAAAAAACATTTTTTCTAGGGACAGAAAACTATAGGTAGGAAGAGTGTCAGTTTCTTTCACTGTGATAATCCTTGTTTCTAGGGACAGGGAAGGACAGTGAGGGAAATTCTCCTTGTGCTATAGTGTGCTTGAAAAAAACATTTTTTCTAGGGACAGAAAACAATAGGTAGGAAGAGTGTCAGTTTCTTTCACTGTGATAATCCTTGTTTCTAGGGACAGGGAAGGACAGTGAGGGAAATTCTCCTTGTGCTATAGTGTGCTTTAAAAAAACATTTTTTCTAGGGACAGAAAACTATAGGTAGGAAGAGTGTCAGTTTCTTTCACTGTGATAATCCTTGTTTCTAGGGACAGGGAAGGACAGTGAGGGAAATTCTCCTTGTGCTATAGTGTGCTTTAAAAAAACACTTTTTCTAGGGACAGAAAACTATAGGTAGGAAGAGTGTCAGTTTCTTTCACTGTGATAATCCTTGTTTCTAGGGACAGGGAAGGACAGTGAGGGAAATTCTCCTTGTGCTATAGTGTGCTTTAAAAAAACACTTTTTCTAGGGACAGAAAACTATAGGTAGGAAGAGTGTCAGTTTCTTTCACTGTGATAATCCTTGTTTCTAGGGACAGGGAAGGACAGTGAGGGAAATTCTCCTTGTGCTATAGTGTGCTTTAAAAAAAACATTTTTTCTAGGGACAGAAAACTATAGGTAGGAAGAGTGTCAGTTTCTTTCACTGTGATAATCCTTGTTTCTAGGGACAGGGAAGGACAGTGAAGGAAATTCTCCTTGTGCTATAGTGTGCTTTAAAAAAACATTTTTTCTAGGGACAGAAAACTATAGGTAGGAAGAGTGTCAGTTTCTTTCACTGTGATAATCCTTGTTTCTAGGGACAGGGAAGGACAGTGAGGGAAATTCTCCTTGTGCTATAGTGTGCTTTAAAAAAACATTTTTTCTAGGGACAGAAAACTATAGGTAGGAAGAGTGTCAGTTTCTTTCACTGTGATAATCCTTGTTTCTAGGGACAGGGAAGGACAGTGAGGGAAATTCTCCTTGTGCTATAGTGTGCTTTAAAAAAACATTTTTTCTAGGGACAGAAAACTATAGGTAGGAAGAGTGTCAGTTTCTTTCACTGTGATAATCCTTGTTTCTAGGGACAGGGAAGGACAGTGAGGGAAATTCTCCTTGTGCTATAGTGTGCTTTAAAAAAACATTTTTTCTAGGGACAGAAAACTATAGGTAGGAAGAGTGTCAGTTTCTTTCACTGTGATAATCCTTGTTTCTAGGGACAGGGAAGGACAGTGAGGGAAATTCTCCTTGTGCTATAGTGTGCTTTAAAAAAACATTTTTTCTAGGGACAGAAAACTATAGGTAGGAAGAGTGTCAGTTTCTTTCACTGTGATAATCCTTGTTTCTAGGGACAGGGAAGGACAGTGAGGGAAATTCTCCTTGTGCTATAGTGTGCTTTAAAAAAAACATTTTTTCTAGGGACAGAAAACTATAGGTAGGAAGAGTGTCAGTTTCTTTCACTGTGATAATCCTTGTTTCTAGGGACAGGGAAGGACAGTGAGGGAAATTCTCCTTGTGCTATAGTGTGCTTTAAAAAAACATTTTTTCTAGGGACAGAAAACTATAGGTAGGAAGAGTGTCAGTTTCTTTCACTGTGATAATCCTTGTTTCTAGGGACAGGGAAGGACAGTGAGGGAAATTCTCCTTGTGCTATAGTGTGCTTTAAAAAAACATTTTTTCTAGGGACAGAAAACTATAGGTAGGAAGAGTGTCAGTTTCTTTCACTGTGATAATCCTTGTTTCTAGGGACAGGGAAGGACAGTGAGGGAAATTCTCCTTGTGCTATAGTGTGCTTTAAAAAAAACATTTTTTCTAGGGACAGAAAACTATAGGTAGGAAGAGTGTCAGTTTCTTTCACTGTGATAATCCTTGTTTCTAGGGACAGGGAAGGACAGTGAGGGAAATTCTCCTTGTGCTATAGTGTGCTTTAAAAAAACATTTTTTCTAGGGACAGAAAACTATAGGTAGGAAGAGTGTCAGTTTCTTTCACTGTGATAATCCTTGTTTCTCGGGACAGGGAAGGACAGTGAGGGAAATTCTCCTTGTGCTATAGTGTGCTTTAAAAAAACATTTTTTCTAGGGACAGAAAACTATAGGTAGGAAGAGTGTCAGTTTCTTTCACTGTGATAATCCTTGTTTCTCGGGACAGGGAAGGACAGTGAGGGAAATTCTCCTTGTGCTATAGTGTGCTTTAAAAAAACATTTTTTCTAGGGACAGAAAACTATAGGTAGGAAGAGTGTCAGTTTCTTTCACTGTGATAATCCTTGTTTCTCGGGACAGGGAAGGACAGTGAGGGAAATTCTCCTTGTGCTATAGTGTGCTTTAAAAAAACATTTTTTCTAGGGACAGAAAACTATAGGTAGGAAGAGTGTCAGTTTCTTTCACTGTGATAATCCTTGTTTCTAGGGACAGGGAAGGACAGTGAGGGAAATTCTCCTTGTGCTATAGTGTGCTTTAAAAAAACATTTTTTCTAGGGACAGAAAACTATAGGTAGGAAGAGTGTCAGTTTCTTTCACTGTGATAATCCTTGTTTCTAGGGACAGGGAAGGACAGTGAGGGAAATTCTCCTTGTGCTATAGTGTGCTTTAAAAAAACATTTTTTCTAGGGACAGAAAACTATAGGTAGGAAGAGTGTCAGTTTCTTTCACTGTGATAATCCTTGTTTCTAGGGACAGGGAAGGACAGTGAGGGAAATTCTCCTTGTGCTATAGTGTGCTTTAAAAAAACATTTTTTCTAGGGACAGAAAACTATAGGTAGGAAGAGTGTCAGTTTCTTTCACTTGATAATCCTTGTTTCTAGGGACAGGGAAGGACAGTGAGGGAAATTCTCCTTGTGCTATAGTGTGCTTTAAAAAAACATTTTTTCTAGGGACAGAAAACTATAGGTAGGAAGAGTGTCAGTTTCTTTCACTGTGATAATCCTTGTTTCTAGGGACAGGGAAGGACAGTGAGGGAAATTCTCCTTGTGCTATAGTGTGCTTTAAAAAAACATTTTTTCTAGGGACAGAAAACTATAGGTAGGAAGAGTGTCAGTTTCTTTCACTGTGATAATCCTTGTTTCTAGGGACAGGGAAGGACAGTGAGGGAAATTCTCCTTGTGCTATAGTGTGCTTTAAAAAAACATTTTTTCTAGGGACAGAAAACTATAGGTAGGAAGAGTGTCAGTTTCTCTCACTGTGATAATCCTTGTTTCTAGGGACAGGGAAGGACAGTGAGGGAAATTCTCCTTGTGCTATAGTGTGCTTTAAAAAAACATTTTTTCTAGGGACAGAAAACTATAGGTAGGAAGAGTGTCAGTTTCTTTCACTGTGATAATCCTTGTTTCTAGGGACAGGGAAGGACAGTGAGGGAAATTCTCCTTGTGCTATAGTGTGCTTTAAAAAAACATTTTTTCTAGGGACAGAAAACTATAGGTAGGAAGAGTGTCAGTTTCTTTCACTGTGATAATCCTTGTTTCTAGGGACAGGGAAGGACAGTGAGGGAAATTCTCCTTGTGCTATAGTGTGCTTTAAAAAAAACATTTTTTCTAGGGACAGAAAACTATAGGTAGGAAGAGTGTCAGTTTCTTTCACTGTGATAATCCTTGTTTCTAGGGACAGGGAAGGACAGTGAGGGAAATTCTCCTTGTGCTATAGTGTGCTTTAAAAAAACATTTTTTCTAGGGACAGAAAACTATAGGTAGGAAGAGTGTCAGTTTCTTTCACTGTGATAATCCTTGTTTCTAGGGACAGGGAAGGACAGTGAGGGAAATTCTCCTTGTGCTATAGTGTGCTTTAAAAAAACATTTTTTCTAGGGACAGAAAACTATAGGTAGGAAGAGTGTCAGTTTCTTTCACTGTGATAATCCTTGTTTCTAGGGACAGGGAAGGACAGTGAGGGAAATTCTCCTTGTGCTATAGTGTGCTTTAAAAAAACATTTTTTCTAGGGACAGAAAACTATAGGTAGGAAGAGTGTCAGTTTCTTTCACTGTGATAATCCTTGTTTCTAGGGACAGGGAAGGACAGTGAGGGAAATTCTCCTTGTGCTATAGTGTGCTTTAAAAAAAACATTTTTTCTAGGGACAGAAAACTATAGGTAGGAAGAGTGTCAGTTTCTTTCACTGTGATAATCCTTGTTTCTAGGGACAGGGAAGGACAGTGAGGGAAATTCTCCTTGTGCTATAGTGTGCTTTAAAAAAACATTTTTTCTAGGGACAGAAAACTATAGGTAGGAAGAGTGTCAGTTTCTTTCACTGTGATAATCCTTGTTTCTAGGGACAGGGAAGGACAGTGAGGGAAATTCTCCTTGTGCTATAGTGTGCTTTAAAAAAACATTTTTTCTAGGGACAGAAAACTATAGGTAGGAAGAGTGTCAGTTTCTTTCACTGTGATAATCCTTGTTTCTAGGGACAGGGAAGGACAGTGAGGGAAATTCTCCTTGTGCTATAGTGTGCTTTAAAAAAACATTTTTTCTAGGGACAGAAAACTATAGGTAGGAAGAGTGTCAGTTTCTTTCACTGTGATAATCCTTGTTTCTAGGGACAGGGAAGGACAGTGAGGGAAATTCTCCTTGTGCTATAGTGTGCTTTAAAAAAACATTTTTTCTAGGGACAGAAAACTATAGGTAGGAAGAGTGTCAGTTTCTTTCACTGTGATAATCCTTGTTTCTAGGGACAGGGAAGGACAGTGAGGGAAATTCTCCTTGTGCTATAGTGTGCTTTAAAAAAACATTTTTTCTAGGGACAGAAAACTATAGGTAGGAAGAGTGTCAGTTTCTTTCACTGTGATAATCCTTGTTTCTAGGGACAGGGAAGGACAGTGAGGGAAATTCTCCTTGTGCTATAGTGTGCTTTAAAAAAACATTTTTTCTAGGGACAGAAAACTATAGGTAGGAAGAGTGTCAGTTTCTTTCACTGTGATAATCCTTGTTTCTAGGGACAGGGAAGGACAGTGAGGGAAATTCTCCTTGTGCTATAGTGTGCTTTAAAAAAACATTTTTTCTAGGGACAGAAAACTATAGGTAGGAAGAGTGTCAGTTTCTTTCACTGTGATAATCCTTGTTTCTAGGGACAGGGAAGGACAGTGAGGGAAATTCTCCTTGTGCTATAGTGTGCTTTAAAAAAACATTTTTTCTAGGGACAGAAAACTATAGGTAGGAAGAGTGTCAGTTTCTTTCACTGTGATAATCCTTGTTTCTAGGGACAGGGAAGGACAGTGAGGGAAATTCTCCTTGTGCTATAGTGTGCTTTAAAAAAACATTTTTTCTAGGGACAGAAAACTATAGGTAGGAAGAGTGTCAGTTTCTTTCACTGTGATAATCCTTGTTTCTAGGGACAGGGAAGGACAGTGAGGGAAATTCTCCTTGTGCTATAGTGTGCTTTAAAAAAACATTTTTTCTAGGGACAGAAAACTATAGGTAGGAAGAGTGTCAGTTTCTTTCACTGTGATAATCCTTGTTTCTAGGGACAGGGAAGGACAGTGAGGGAAATTCTCCTTGTGCTATAGTGTGCTTTAAAAAAACACTTTTTCTAGGGACAGAAAACTATAGGTAGGAAGAGTGTCAGTTTCTTTCACTGTGATAATCCTTGTTTCTAGGGACAGGGAAGGACAGTGAGGGAAATTCTCCTTGTGCTATAGTGTGCTTTAAAAAAACATTTTTTCTAGGGACAGAAAACTATAGGTAGGAAGAGTGTCAGTTTCTTTCACTGTGATAATCCTTGTTTCTAGGGACAGGGAAGGACAGTGAGGGAAATTCTCCTTGTGCTATAGTGTGCTTTAAAAAAACATTTTTTCTAGGGACAGAAAACTATAGGTAGGAAGAGTGTCAGTTTCTTTCACTGTGATAATCCTTGTTTCTAGGGACAGGGAAGGACAGTGAGGGAAATTCTCCTTGTGCTATAGTGTGCTTTAAAAAAACATTTTTTCTAGGGACAGAAAACTATAGGTAGGAAGAGTGTCAGTTTCTTTCACTGTGATAATCCTTGTTTCTAGGGACAGGGAAGGACAGTGAGGGAAATTCTCCTTGTGCTATAGTGTGCTTTAAAAAAACATTTTTTCTAGGGACAGAAAACTATAGGTAGGAAGAGTGTCAGTTTCTTTCACTGTGATAATCCTTGTTTCTAGGGACAGGGAAGGACAGTGAGGGAAATTCTCCTTGTGCTATAGTGTGCTTTAAAAAAACATTTTTTCTAGGGACAGAAAACTATAGGTAGGAAGAGTGTCAGTTTCTTTCACTGTGATAATCCTTGTTTCTAGGGACAGGGAAGGACAGTGAGGGAAATTCTCCTTGTGCTATAGTGTGCTTTAAAAAAACATTTTTTCTAGGGACAGAAAACTATAGGTAGGAAGAGTGTCAGTTTCTTTCACTGTGATAATCCTTGTTTCTAGGGACAGGGAAGGACAGTGAGGGAAATTCTCCTTGTGCTATAGTGTGCTTTAAAAAAACATTTTTTCTAGGGACAGAAAACTATAGGTAGGAAGAGTGTCAGTTTCTTTCACTGTGATAATCCTTGTTTCTAGGGACAGGGAAGGACAGTGAGGGAAATTCTCCTTGTGCTATAGTGTGCTTTAAAAAAACATTTTTTCTAGGGACAGAAAACTATAGGTAGGAAGAGTGTCAGTTTCTTTCACTGTGATAATCCTTGTTTCTAGGGACAGGGAAGGACAGTGAGGGAAATTCTCCTTGTGCTATAGTGTGCTTTAAAAAAACATTTTTTCTAGGGACAGAAAACTATAGGTAGGAAGAGTGTCAGTTTCTTTCACTGTGATAATCCTTGTTTCTAGGGACAGGGAAGGACAGTGAGGGAAATTCTCCTTGTGCTATAGTGTGCTTTAAAAAAACATTTTTTCTAGGGACAGAAAACTATAGGTAGGAAGAGTGTCAGTTTCTTTCACTGTGATAATCCTTGTTTCTAGGGACAGGGAAGGACAGTGAGGGAAATTCTCCTTGTGCTATAGTGTGCTTTAAAAAAACATTTTTTCTAGGGACAGAAAACTATAGGTAGGAAGAGTGTCAGTTTCTTTCACTGTGATAATCCTTGTTTCTAGGGACAGGGAAGGACAGTGAGGGAAATTCTCCTTGTGCTATAGTGTGCTTTAAAAAAACACTTTTTCTAGGGACAGAAAACTATAGGTAGGAAGAGTGTCAGTTTCTTTCACTGTGATAATCCTTGTTTCTAGGGACAGGGAAGGACAGTGAGGGAAATTCTCCTTGTGCTATAGTGTGCTTTAAAAAAACATTTTTTCTAGGGACAGAAAACTATAGGTAGGAAGAGTGTCAGTTTCTTTCACTGTGATAATCCTTGTTTCTAGGGACAGGGAAGGACAGTGAGGGAAATTCTCCTTGTGCTATAGTGTGCTTTAAAAAAACATTTTTTCTAGGGACAGAAAACTATAGGTAGGAAGAGTGTCAGTTTCTTTCACTGTGATAATCCTTGTTTCTAGGGACAGGGAAGGACAGTGAGGGAAATTCTCCTTGTGCTATAGTGTGCTTTAAAAAAACATTTTTTCTAGGGACAGAAAACTATAGGTAGGAAGAGTGTCAGTTTCTTTCACTGTGATAATCCTTGTTTCTAGGGACAGGGAAGGACAGTGAGGGAAATTCTCCTTGTGCTATAGTGTGCTTTAAAAAAACATTTTTTCTAGGGACAGAAAACTATAGGTAGGAAGAGTGTCAGTTTCTTTCACTGTGATAATCCTTGTTTCTAGGGACAGGGAAGGACAGTGAGGGAAATTCTCCTTGTGCTATAGTGTGCTTTAAAAAAACATTTTTTCTAGGGACAGAAAACTATAGGTAGGAAGAGTGTCAGTTTCTTTCACTGTGATAATCCTTGTTTCTAGGGACAGGGAAGGACAGTGAGGGAAATTCTCCTTGTGCTATAGTGTGCTTTAAAAAAACATTTTTTCTAGGGACAGAAAACTATAGGTAGGAAGAGTGTCAGTTTCTTTCACTGTGATAATCCTTGTTTCTAGGGACAGGGAAGGACAGTGAGGGAAATTCTCCTTGTGCTATAGTGTGCTTTAAAAAAACATTTTTTCTAGGGACAGAAAACTATAGGTAGGAAGAGTGTCAGTTTCTTTCACTGTGATAATCCTTGTTTCTAGGGACAGGGAAGGACAGTGAGGGAAATTCTCCTTGTGCTATAGTGTGCTTTAAAAAAACATTTTTTCTAGGGACAGAAAACTATAGGTAGGAAGAGTGTCAGTTTCTTTCACTGTGATAATCCTTGTTTCTAGGGACAGGGAAGGACAGTGAGGGAAATTCTCCTTGTGCTATAGTGTGCTTTAAAAAAACTTTTTTTCTAGGGACAGAAAACTATAGGTAGGAAGAGTGTCAGTTTCTTTCACTGTGATAATCCTTGTTTCTAGGGACAGGGAAGGACAGTGAGGGAAATTCTCCTTGTGCTATAGTGTGCTTTAAAAAAACATTTTTTCTAGGGACAGAAAACTATAGGTAGGAAGAGTGTCAGTTTCTTTCACTGTGATAATCCTTGTTTCTAGGGACAGGGAAGGACAGTGAGGGAAATTCTCCTTGTGCTATAGTGTGCTTTAAAAAAACATTTTTTCTAGGGACAGAAAACTATAGGTAGGAAGAGTGTCAGTTTCTTTCACTGTGATAATCCTTGTTTCTAGGGACAGGGAAGGACAGTGAGGGAAATTCTCCTTGTGCTATAGTGTGCTTTAAAAAAACATTTTTTCTAGGGACAGAAAACTATAGGTAGGAAGAGTGTCAGTTTCTTTCACTGTGATAATCCTTGTTTCTAGGGACAGGGAAGGACAGTGAGGGAAATTCTCCTTGTGCTATAGTGTGCTTTAAAAAAACATTTTTTCTAGGGACAGAAAACTATAGGTAGGAAGAGTGTCAGTTTCTTTCACTGTGATAATCCTTGTTTCTAGGGACAGGGAAGGACAGTGAGGGAAATTCTCCTTGTGCTATAGTGTGCTTTAAAAAAACATTTTTTCTAGGGACAGAAAACTATACGTAGGAAGAGTGTCAGTTTCTTTCACTGTGATAATCCTTGTTTCTAGGGACAGGGAAGGACAGTGAGGGAAATTCTCCTTGTGCTATAGTGTGCTTTAAAAAAACATTTTTTCTAGGGACAGAAAACTATAGGTAGGAAGAGTGTCAGTTTCTTTCACTGTGATAATCCTTGTTTCTAGGGACAGGGAAGGACAGTGAGGGAAATTCTCCTTGTGCTATAGTGTGCTAAAGCATTCCTCATCAACCATCTTTGAAATCCTTGTTTTTTGGACAGTCAGGGAAATTGTCGTTGTGCTATTCTGTGCAAAAGCATATTTAGAAATCCTTAAGTAAAGGGACAGAGAAGGACACCTGAAGGTAGCCCTTATTGCTTTTTTCCCATCTCCCTGCAGGCCATCTATTAGAATGTCTGGAAGGCAAACAATGAGAGGCAGACAGTCAGGAGGCAATAAAAGAGGGCAAGCAGGCTCTGTGTCTGGGGGCAACAGTGCTGGTCGTGGACGCGGTGCATTGTCATCAGCACATGGCCATGGGACACGCTTGTCCTTCTTTTCGGCAGCTGGACATGTTGAGCCACATCATGCCGAAGACTTGGTAGAGTGGATGACCAAGCCCTCCTCCTCCTCCTCATCCTCTCTCACCCAGGCTCAGGGTACTGGCAAAGCAGCTGCCAAAGCGTCCTCTTCCCTGGTATCAATGTCAGACTCATCATCAGTCACTCCTTCCCTAGACCCACCATGTCCTCCTCCTGAGGAGTCCCCCGAACTGTTTGAGCACAGTGTTGGGTACATGCTCCAGGAGGATGCCCAGCGTTTCGAAGGGTCTGATGATGAAACCCAGCTACAGGAAGGCAGTAGCGTGAGAGCAGACAGAGGGGATGCTCAAGAAGGACACCAATCTGGCAGTCATGTTCCAGCAGCTGCAGCATACTGCCAGATTGGCTCCAGTGATGAGGAGGGAGGGGATGATGAGGTCACTGACTCCACGTGGGTGCCTAATAGGAGAGAGGAGGAGGATGAGGAGGAGGCACATCTCCAACGAGGCAGGATGCCCTTTGGTGGCCAGCGTAAGGGCAGTACACCGACGGAATCACACCGCAGAGCTCCGCCTGTGCAGGGCGCTGCCTCTGCCCGTCATTCAAAAAGTTCTTTGGTGTGGGCCTTTTTTGAGGCTAGTGCATCAGATCGCACAGCTGCTGTTTGCAACATATGTCTCAAGCGTATATCGCGTGGCCAAAACATCAGCCGCTTGGGTACCACATGCCTGACCAGACATATGTTGACCTGCCATGCAGCTCGTTGGCAAGCCTACCTCAAAGACCCACACCAAAGAACAAAGCGGACCTCTCCTTGCACCGCATCAGCTGGGATCTCCAACCCCACTATAACTTCAGTCCTCTCTGAAACATGCACTGAGAGGAATGAAGGTGTAGAATTAGGTGTGTCACAGCCAAGTACTTGCGGCCACTCTGCTAGCAGTACACCGACGTCCGATTCTAGCAGGCAAATTTCCCTGCCCCAGCTGCTGGACCGTCGAAAGAAGTTCACTCCCAGCCATCCACATGCCCAGCGGTTGAATGCTAGCTTGGCTAAATTGCTAGCGCTTCAACTGCTGCCTTTTCAGTTGGTAGACTCGGCCCCCTTCCGTGAGTTTGTGCAATGTGCGGTTCCTCAGTGGCAGGTTCCCAAACGCCACTTTTTCTCACGGAAGGCTATTCCGGCTCTCTACCGGCATGTGGAAGGCAATGTCTTGGCCTCGCTGGACAGGGCGGTCAGCGGTAAGGTGCATATTACCGCTGACTCATGGTCCAGCAGGCATGGACAGGGACGTTATCTTTCTTTCACGGCCCATTGGGTCACTCTTTTGGCAGCTGGAAAAGATGCAGGACAAGGTGCAGTAGTGTTGGAGGTTGTTCCACCGCCACGCCTCCAAAATGCTACTACTGGTTGTGACACACCTCTCTCCTCCACCCCCTCCTCTTCTTCTTCCTCCATGGCCTCTTCCTGTGGTTTGTCCTATGAACCAGCGGTGCTCCGTAGGCGTTCAAGGGGCTACGCAAGTACGCAGGCAAAAAGATGCCATGCCGTGCTTGCGCTGGTGTGTTTGGGGGACAGAAGCCACACTGGGGCAGAGGTCCTGTCTGCTCTGCAGGGCCAGGCCGAGAGGTGGTTGACGCCACGCCAGCTTAAGCCAGGAATGGTGGTTTGCGACAATGGCACCAACCTCCTCTCCGCCCTCCGACAGGGACAACTGACCCATGTGCCCTGTGTGGCTCACGTCCTTAACCTGGTGGTGCAGCGGTTCTTGGGCAGGTACCCGGGCTTACAGGATGTCCTGAGGCAGGCCAGGAAAGTCTGTGTGCATTTCCGCAGATCTTATAATGCCAGTGCTCACCTGGCTGAGCTGCAAAAGGAGTTGAACCTGCCCAAGAACCGCCTTATATGTGACATGCCCACCAGGTGGAACTCAACATTGGCCATGCTGCAGCGGCTGCACACGCAGCAGAGGGCCATCAATGAGTACCTGTGCGACTACGGCACCAGGACAGGGTCAGGGGAGCTTGGTTTTTTTCTCCACGCCAGTGGGGCATGATCAGGGATGCATGCACTGTCCTGGCACCATTTGAGGAGGCCACGAGGATGGTGAGCAGTGACAGTGCATGCATCAGTGACACTGTACCTCTTGTCCACCTGTTGGAGCACACGCTGCGTGGAATAATGGACAGGGCACTTGAGGCAGAACAGAGGCAGGAAGAGGAGGACTTCCTTGCCTCTCAAGGCCCCCTTTACCCAGACAGTGTTCCTTCTGTCCCACCCATCGCACAGGAAGAGGACGAGGAGGAGGAGGAGGAGGAGGAGGAGGATTGTGTCAGCATGGAGGTGGAGGCTGGCACTCAGCATCATCAGCAGCAGTCTTTTAGGGATGATTTACAGTCCCAAGAAACCAGTGGACTTGTACGTGGCTGGGAGGAGGTGGCTGCGGATCATGTCGTCCTTAGTGACCCAGAGGACTCCGGAGCGAATGCCTCAGCAAACCTACGCTGCATGGCCTCCCTGATCCTGCAAAGTCTGCGGAAGGATCCTCGTATTCTTCGGATCAAGGAGAGGGACCATTACTGGCTGGCCACTCTCCTTGATCCACGGTACAAGGGTAAGGTTGCGGACCTTATGTTACAGTCGCAGAGGGAGCAGAGGATGAGACAACTCCGGGAGGCCTTGCAGAAAGGTCTGTGCAACGCGTTCCCAGAGACTGGGAGGTTACAAACTCCTGGTCCTGGACAACGAGTTGCTGAGGCTTCGGCCAGTCAAAGAAGGAGCGGTGGGGAAGGTGGCCGTCTGACCGATGCGTTCAGACAATTCTTTAGTCCGCAGCCCCAAAGTATGATCGGTTCCAGCAACCATCGCCAGCGTCTGCAGGAATATCTAGGGGCAAGGTCAGACTTGGACACCTTCCCCACCGAAAATCCTCTGGCTTACTGGGTCTTGAGGATGGATCACTGGCCAGAGCTTGCACAGTATGCAATTGAGCTACTGGCCTGTCCTGCATCCAGCGTTCTTTCGGAACGCACATTCAGTGCTGCTGGAGGATTTGTCACGGATCACAGGGTGCGCCTGTCCACCGACTCAGTTGATCGACTGACTTTCATCAAGATGAACCAGTCTTGGATCACCACCAGCTACCACACACCTGATGCTGATATAACAGACTAATTGATTTTAACATGTCACATCCCTTCAAGACTGATGCTGAGTGCCTGTGCTGTTATGTTGACTGGCTATCCTCCTCCTCCGAGTCCTCAATGATACGATTGATGATGATAGCTTGGAAGATCATTTTTGTTTATGGGTGCCGCCACCAGTGGCTAAGGCCCAATTTTTCAGCCCCTGTTTTACAGGGGCGTGTAATTACAATTTTTTTAGCAATAATTTGCCATAGGGCTCATTGCTGTGCTCCAAGTACAGTATCTGTGAGGGGTTGGAGTGTTGTGGCACCAGTGCCTAAGGCCCAATTTTTCAAGCCCCTGTTTAACAGGGGCGTGTCATTACAATTTTTGAAGCAATACTTTGCAACAGGGCTCATTGCTGTGCTCCAAGTACAGTATCTGTGAGGGGTTGTAGTGTTGTGCCACCAGTGCCTAAGGCCCAATTTTTCAGCCCCTGTTCAAAAGGGGCATGTAATTACAATTCTTGATATAAAAATTCACAGCAGGGCCCATTCCTGCACCCACCAAGAGTAACTCTGAGGGCTTACAGTGTTGTGGCAACGCCACCACCACCACCACCACGAAAGGCCCAATTTTTCAGCCCCTGTTCAAAAGGGGCATGTAATTACAATTCTTGATCTAATAATTCACAGCAGGGCCCATTCCTGCACCCACCAAGAGTAACTCTGAGGGCTTACAGTGTTGTGGCAACACCACCACCACCACCACCACCACGAAAGGCCCAATTTTTCAGCCCCTGTTCAACAGGGGCATGTAATTACAATTCTTGATCTAATAATTCACAGCAGGGCCCATTGCTGCACCCACCAAGAGTAACTCTGAGGGCTTACAGTGTTGTGGCAACGCCACCACCACCACCACCACGAAAGGCCCAATTTTTCAGCCCCTGTTCAAAAGGGGCATGTAATTACAATTCTTGATCTAATAATTCACAGCAGGGCCCATTCCTGCACCCACCAACAGTAACTCTGAGGGCTTACAGTGTTGTGGCAACGCCACCACCACCACCACCACGAAAGGCCCAATTTTTCAGCCCCTGTTCAAAAGGGGCATGTAATTACAATTCTTGATCTAATAATTCACAGCAGGGCCCATTCCTGCACCCACCAAGAGTAACTCTGAGGGCTTACAGTGTTGTGGCAACACCACCACCACCACCACCACCACGAAAGGCCCAATTTTTCAGCCCCTGTTCAACAGGGGCATGCAATTACAATTCTTGATCTAATAATTCACAGCAGGGCCCATTGCTGCACCCACCAAGAGTAACTGTCAGGGCTTACAGTGTTGTGGCACCAGCACCACCATCAAAGGCCCAATTTTTACTACCACTGTTCAACAATTATATGTAATTAAAATTCCTGATATAATAGTTGACAGCAGGGCGTTCCAGCACCAACCAAGAGTAACTGTGAGTGCTTACAGTGTTGTGCCAACACCAACAACTAAGGGGCCTATTTCTGCAGAGTATATACGGCAGGTCCCTACTTTCAAACATCCAACTTACAAACGACTCCTACTTGCAAACGCAAGAAGACAACAGGAAGTGAGAGGAAATCTACCCCTTGGATGGAAAATTCTCTCCTGTAAGAATTAATATGGGAGAAAGGTGTCTCCTCTGTACTGATGCTTTATCAGCAATCCTTGTTTCAAGAAAAACACCACATTTCAAAAACAGTTGTCATTGGGACGGAAAGTGAGGTGAAATGTTCTGAACAGGGGCACAGACAGCAAAACAAATGTTACAGGGGTGATAACCCTTACCTATGTTTTCCAAAAAGTTTAAAAAAAGATTTTTGGGCTGGAGCTACACTTAAACAATGTACCTGTTCAAAATTACAAACAGATTCTACATAAGAACAAACCTACAGTCCCTGTCTTGTATGCACCGCCTGTATACGGCTGTTCAGAGTATATAGGGCCTTTTTTATTTTATGTGCGGGGTTCCCCTTAATATCCATACAAGACCCAAAGGGGCTGGTAATGGGCTGGGGTAGGGGGGGGGTCATGGGGTAGCTATGCCATTTTTCTTAAAGATTTTCATCCATATTACCGGGACCAGACATTACATTAAAGCCGCAAGCAGTTTTAAATGGCTTTTTTTTCCTTTAGAAGTGTCATTTTGTGCAGGGACAGTTCTAAACACGGGAAACACGTGGCACTTCACAGGCATACTTTAGACACCCCCCAGGTACGATATTTAAAGGAATATTTGACTTTTTTTTTTTCACTTTATGCATCATTAAAATGACTGCTCCCGAAAAACGACCGTTTTTAAAACTTCTTTTTGCATTGATACATGTCCCCTGGTGCACAACCCGGGTTCCCAAACCCTTTTTAGGACAATAACATGCATAATAGTTGTTATAATTAGCACTTTAGAATTCGAACGTTCGCATCCATTGTATTTAATAGGGTTCTAATGTTCGTACGAACTTTCGGTCCGTTCGCGGGTTCTGGTGCGAACCGAACCCGGGGGTGTTCGGCTCATCACTAGTACACAGGAACGAGTGCCTGGAAGTGGACAAAGACTCCGGGAGTCTGTACATTCACTCAGGCTCCATATACAAAAACAGGCTGTCAGTGTACAGCTCCATGCAGATTTGAATGGATTAATGAACATCTCTTCACGCTGGGCCTATACATCAGTGTGAATGAGCCTTGTATTCAACAGTTACTATAGTGACCATAATATTTACCTGCATCCTTTTTTGACCTTTACAGTGTTAACTGAAATACATATCTGTGCTTTCCTGTGCTCTATAAGACTCACTTATAAAAATGTGTTTTTTAATAAAAAAAGTTTTTTTTGCAAATTTGTAGTGTGTTTGTATTTTGATGTACATATTGTTACTTGGGGTGCTCAATCTCATACAACACCTGTAGCGCAACTATAAATTCCATCTTGTATCTTCCTCTTACCTGTAGCCAATATTTTATGGAACTTGTAGGTTCACAACAGCTGAAATGCAGGTTGACAACCCTTGATCTACTCCTTCAAATGTTCTATTCCTATCATGGGTTAATTCACTCAACATGGTCAGCAAAGTAATTGCAGGATAAAATTCTTTGCAGAGGAGCATTCATACAGTATACAAGATATACAGTATGTATGGTATATCCATACTTCTGCTAACTGAGCATGGTAGAGTGTAAAGTGTTCAGTTTTGAAAAAATAACGTATGTATGTAACCTTAATTTCCAAACTATTTGAACCAGTAGATTGCTGCTGATAACAAGTGGTGGCTTGTAGCACTGCAATTCTTTGCAGGCACCAAATGTGTACTCAATATCACAATTTGCATATACATTTTAGCTAGCAATAAAGACAATTATACATGGCCTCCTATTAATTTAATATAGAAAGTCTGGAAAAATGAAATGCAGTCAATGCACACAAAAACTTTCAAGTTTTCATTCAAAAGCATCAAGTTGCCATAGGATACCTCTAGCTTGAGACATAAAATAGGAAGCAAATTGATCCCATATGGTTACACCACTCCTGCTGCCATAACTTCCAGACTATTGTGCTCTCTCCAAATTCTGAACTAGCGAATCCTAAAAAAGGAAGCCATGACATTGATGAAAAAATTCAAGGAAGATGCAAGCATCTGCCACAGCTAATAACATAAATGAAAAATACTTAGTTATAAATAAAATATTTGCCACTTGCTACTGGCTGAATGATGGGAATTTATTTCCCATCGATTGCTCCCATGTTGTTAAGAAAATTGCCTTTTTTTTCAGAAAAACATGGGCAAAGTTGACCCAGTCTTCCTTTGTTAGCTTCTATGTGACTTTGTTTCTCAGCAACTCTCACAATACTGTGCATGTGTGATAAACTATGTAGCTTGCTGTTGACCTAAATAAAAAGTACCATAAAAAATGCATACTAGATTAGGACTGAATCATTGTGAGGTACCTAAAAAGACAGATAAAGTATCAATAGAGTTAGATCTATTGCATTCGATACAACATAAAGCCCAAAAAGAAGATGACACATAACATGTTCCTGATTAACAAGGTCAATGAACCCCATTCAAATATGGTCACTCTGCGAGACAATATGCATATACAGTGAGGAGAACAAGTATTTGATACACTGCCGATTTTGCAGGTTTTCCTACTTACAAAGCATGTAGAGGTCTGTAATTTTTATCATAGGTACTCTTCAACTGTGAGAGGCGGAATCTAAAACAAAAATCTAGAAAATCACATTGTATGATTTTTAAGTAATTAATTTGCATTTTATTGCATGACATAAGTATTTGATCACCTACCAACCAGTAGGAATTCCGGCTCTCACAGACCTGTTTTTTTTTTCTTTAACCTCCCTGGCGGTATGATTCTGTCAGATTTTAGGTGCTGAAAGCGGTACCATTATTCTGCATGGAAATTTGGCGTTTTATATTGCAGGCCTGTAATTCTTAGGAATAACTCACTTAAATCTGTCCAAACCAGAGTCTAGTAGACATCCCGGGTATAAAGTTCAAAAAACAAAATTATACATTATAATAAAATAAATAACTATAAAATAATTATAACAAATAATAATATAATAATAATAAAAGTTTTTCAGTGTTTGATGAGGAATTTCCCCACAAATCGCTATCGCTTAATTCTGCGAGTGATTCTAATTTATTATCGCTGTTTTTTAGCTGGTCTAAAACCACTTTTGACATAAAGGGACGCTTTTTGGTTGCTATGGACAATCTCCAGTTTCCAGGCAGAAAAAAATAGTTTTTATTATATAAAAGTGCATGCAGGACACTGGGCAGACCACTAGGGACAATGGGGGTGTGTTATTATTACATACAGTACTGTAATCTGTAAGATTACAGTGTACTGTATGTATACTGTGTTTTAACTTTTTTGAATTTGGCGCCGATCTCCGTCCCCGTGCGTCGTAACGTCGCAGGGAACGGAGCTCGGCGGCATTCGGCACTGTGTGAATCGAGCGAGATGACGGCTCGATCACACAGCGGGGAAGCATCGCAGGATCCAGGGGACAAGGTAAGTAACTCTTGCCTGGATCACTGCGATGCAATCCCGAGTCTGGCTCGGGGTTACCGCTTTTGGTGCTGAAATTTAACCCCGAGCCAGACTCGGGAATACCGCCAGGGAGGTTAAGAAGCCCTCCTGTTCTCCACTCATTACCTGTATTAACTGCACCTGTTTGAACTTGTTACCTGTATAAAAGACACCTGTCCACACACTCAATCAAACAGACTCCAACCTCTCCACAATGGCCACGATCAGAGAGCTGTGTAAGGACATCAAGGATAAAATTGTAGACCTGCACAAGGCTGGGATGAGCTACAGGACAATAGGCAAGCAGCTTGGTGAGAAGGTAACAACTGTTGGCGCAATTATTAGAAATTGGAAGAAGTTCAAGATGACGGTCAATCTCCCTCGGTCTGGGGCTCCATGCAGGATCTCACCTCGTGGGGCATCAATGATCATGAGGAAGGTGAGTGATCAGCCCAGAACTACACGGCAGGACCTGGTCAATGACCTGAAGAGAGCTAAGACCACAGTCTCAAAGAAAACCATTAGTAACACACTACGCCTTCATGGATTAAAATACTGCAGCACACACAAGGTCCCCCTGCTCAAGCCAGCACATGTCCAGGCCCATCTGAATTTTGCCAATGACCATCTGGATGATCTAGAGGAGGAATGGGAGAAGGTCATGTGGTCTGATGAGACAAAAATAGAGCTTTTTGGTCTAAACTCCACTCGCCGTGTTTGGAGGAAGAAGAAGGATGAGTACAACCCCAAGAACACCATCCCAACCGTGAAGCATGGAGGTGGAAACATCATTCTTTGGGGATGCTTTTCTGCAAAAGGGAAAAGACGACTGCACCGTATTGAGGGGAGGATGGATGGGGCCATGTAAAGCGAGATCTTGGCCAAATACCTCCTTCCCTCAGTAAGAGCATTGAAGATGGGTTGTGGCTGGGTCTTTCAGCATGGAAACGACCCGAAACACACAGCCAGGGCAACTTAGGAGTAGCTCCATAAGAAGCAACTCAAGGTCCTGGAGTGGCCTAGCCAGTCTCCAGACCTGAACCCAATCGAAAATCTTTGGAGGGAGCTGAAAGTCCATATTGCCCAGCGACAGCCCCGAAACCTGAAGGATCTGGAGAAGCTCTGTATGGAGGAGTGGGCCAAAATCCCTGCTGCAGTGTGTGAAAACCTGGTCAAAAACTACAGGAAACATAGGATCTCTGTAATTGCAAACAAGGGTTTCTGGACCAAATATTAAGTTCTGCTTTTCTGATGTATCAAATACTTATGTCATACAATAAAATGCAAATTAATTACTTAAAAATCATACAATGTGATTTTTTGGATTTTTGTTTTAGATTCAGTCTCTCACAGTTGAAGAGTACCTATTGTGACAGCAGGAAGGTAAAGTCACCTGGTTGCATCCAGGGGGGTAGATATATTTCGCCCAGATTCAGGCTTTATGCCGACTTATACAACTAGGGAGTTGATGAAGCCGAGCTGAGGCTAGTGGGCTCATGGATGACTCATACCTCTAGGGAGAGGGCTGGGCGTCGTGCAGGCAGGGAGTTGATGAGACCAGCTGAAGCTTGTCAGCTCATTTAAAGGCCTCTATAAAAACTCCCAGCTTCATTAGATGTTAGCTCATGCCTGGAACCAGACCTGTGTGGACTGTCTAGGGAGAGTGAACCCCTGTGCGGTGAGGCAAAGCCTGTGTGGCTATTTGTTTGGACTTTTACTAAACCAGGGACTTAGGGACTAGGACAGCACCAGGCTGATCCCAGTTGTTAGTTTAGGAAACCTGCATGTTTAGTCAGAGGTCAAACTGACCAGGATTTATTTTGTTTATGTTTCTTTTTGGCTTTGCTGTGTTTTTGTCACTGTACATAGAGAAATAAACCGCACCTTTTGATTTTGAAAACCACAACCTCCGTCTGCTGGCCCTGTTTTTGTGTGGGGAGCCCAACCAGGGGGTCACACACACCCGCTACCGAGTTAACCCCCTCACAGTTGGTGGAGAATGCGGGCAGTTTTTTTTAAGCCAGCATGGAGGAGATACTGAAACAGCTGGCTCTAGCAAATGCCAATCAACAGCAGACAAATGCAGGTTTGCAAAGGAGCCTTGCAGCCCAGCAGCAAGCTCATCAACAAGCCCAGCAGCAATCTGAGGCCCGCTTCATAGACCTGTTACAGAAGCAAGAGCAGAGACTACAACAAATGGAAGCAGTAATGCAGCAACGTCCGCAGACCAGTGAGGAAAGCCGTCCCACTAATACCGCGTCCTTTGGGGTGAATCGTTTATTGACAAAAATGACTGGAGAGGATGATCCAGAGGTATTTTTGACCACATTTGAAAGGACTGCTGAAAGAGAAAAGTGGCCTGAGGAGCAGTGGGCTGGACTGGTGGCTCCTCTGTTAACTGGTGAATCGCAGAAGGCTTACTATGACCTAGAGCCTGACCAAGCAAAAGACTATGTGATGCTAAAAGCTGAAATATTGGCAAGGCTGGGTGTCACCCTGGCTGTCCGGGCTCAGCGTGTGCATAACTGGACTTTCCAGCTTGGAAAACCCCCCAGGTCTCAAATGTATGATCTCATTCACCTGAGCAGGAAGTGGCTACAGCCAGAGACTTTGTCCGCACCAGAGATTGTGGAACGTGTTGTAATGGATCGGTTTTTGAGAGCTCTTCCTACTGCCATCCAAAAGTGGGTAAGCCATGGAGACCCAGAGACGGCCGGTGGTCTTGTGGATCGTGTAGAGAAATACTTGGCTACAGAGAACCTGACGGCCTCTTCCAGAGACTCTCGGACTTTCCACCCTAAGACCAGACCATCCCCAGGGGCGGATAAGAGGATTCCAAGGGGTGAGGGTGGAGAGAGTGAGAGGGTGGGAGCTCTACCCCAAGTTTGGCGAGAACAGCCTGGGAAGTCAGGGGCTCAAGAGGCAGCCAAATGGATTGTTTGCTACCGCTGCCGGCAAGCGGGACATATTGCAGCAAATTGCCCGGTTGTGGAGGAACCCATGCAATGTGACTTTCTGATGGACAGACGTCAGTCGCTGTGTGCGACAGTCGCATGCACTGCCATTCGGGGAACTGAGAAACATTTATGCAAAATGTGTATTAATGGTAGAAATGTTGTGGTATTACTGGATTCAGGTAGCCTTGTGACCCTGATAAAGGCTGAATTAGTTAAAACAGAGGTCTCTGGGAATAGCAAGGTAGCTGTTATTTGTGTGCATGGGGACACCCGAGAGTATCCAGTGACTACAGTGTGTTTCGAGACCCCCAAAGGTACCCTCTCTCATCCAGTGGGGTTAGTATCTCAATTACCGCATGATGCCATTGTGGGAAGGGATTTTCCGAAGTTCTGGGAACTGTGGGATGATCCTGAGCCCCCCACTGGTGCCCCTATGTACCAGGAATGTGATAGCCAGAACTCCTCTGAGAGTGGTGAGGACTCTCCAGAATTTCCCTTGTCAGTATTGGCAGGGGAGACTCAAGAAACTGGAGAGGAGCCCACCTCCTCAGACGAAAACCTACCGTCTGTGGAGTTTTCTGATCTGGAGGTTCACAGGGAAAATTTTGCCACAGAACAGTTAAAAGACCCCGCCCTAATAAAGGCACGGGAAAACGTAGTGGAAATAGATGGCGAGTTAGTGAACCCAGATAATACCTGCACTTACCCATACTTCAGCGTAGAGAAGGACCTACTGTATCGGGTGGCAAAAAGGGCAGAAGAAACCGTTGAGCAGCTTGTGGTGCCCAAACCTTACAGGAAGTTGGTGTTGGAGTTGGCCCATGGGCACATTCTTGGAGGTCATCTGGGGACAGAGAAAACCCGAGAGAGGGTATTACAGAGATTCTATTGGCCTGGGGTGATGAAGGACATAGAAAATTATTGTTCCTCCTGCCCTGTGTGTCAGAGGTCGGCCCCGATGCCACATTTCCGTAGCCCGCTGGTCCCTCTACCCATCATTGAGGTCCCGTTTGAGAGAATCGCAATGGATTTGGTAGGTCCTATAATCAAGTCCGCTAGGGGGCACCAGTACATATTGGTTATAATGGACTATGCCACCCGTTATCCAGAAGCGATCCCTCTCAGAAATACCTCGGCCAAAACCATAGCCAAAGAGCTATCTCTTGTTTTTAGCCGGGTGGGTATTTGTAAAGAATTGCTTACGGACCAAGGTACACCCTTTATGTCCCGGGTTATGAAAGAGCTGTGTAAATTGCTCAAAGTGACGCAATTGCGTACATCTGTGTATCACCCCCAAACCGATGGGCTGGTTGAAAGATTCAACAAAACCCTAAAACAAATGTTGAAGAAAGTGGTGGATAGAGATGGAAAGGATTGGGACTGTCTACTTCCTTATTTGATGTTTGCTATTAGGGAGGTGCCCCAATCCTCTACGGGATTCTCCCCCTTTGAGTTACTGTATGGGAGACACCCAAGAGGGCTGTTGGATATTGCCAAGGAAACTTGGGAAAGTGAGAGTTCTCCCCACAGGAGTGTGATTGAGCATGTCGCCCTGATGCAAGATCGAATGCCCATCGTGGTAATGCCCATCGTGAAGGAACATTTGGCCCAAGCGCAGTTGGCACAGCAGAGAGTGTACAACCGTGGAGCAAAGACCCGTACCTTTTCCCCGGGGGATAGGATATTGGTACTTGTCCCTACGGTTGAAAGTAAATTCCTTGCCAAATGGCAAGGCCCCTACGAGATAATGGAAAAAGTGAGCGAAGTGAATTACAAGGTCAGACAACCAGGAAGGCGAAAGCCCGAACAGATATATCACGTTAATCTGTTGAAAGCCTGGAGGGATAGAGAGTCCCTAGTCGCAGAAACTTGGTCACCAGCTCAAACTGGTTGCGTGATTCCGGAGGTTGGAATAGCAGCCACCTTGTCACAACCCCAACAACAGGAGGTTAAGGAGTTTGTGCTTCGCAACAAGGAGGTGTTCTCTGAGCTGTCGGGACAAACATCTGGGGTAGAGCATGATATTATTACCCCGCCCGGTGAAAGGGTGAAGTTAAAACCCTATCGGATCCCAGAGGCCCGACGGGAGGCAATACGGGAGGAAGTACAGAAAATGCTGAACTTAGGGGTGATAGAGGAGTCCCAAAGTGATTGGTCTAGTCCCATTGTGTTGGTGCCTAAACCGGATGGGAGCTGGCGATTTTGTAACGATTTTCGTCAGTTGAACAAAGTTACAAAATTTGACACCTACCCCATGCCACGTATAGATGAGTTGATCGACCGGCTGGGAACAGCCCGATACATGACGACTCTTGACCTCACAAAAGGGTATTGGCAAATTCCCCTGGCCAAGTCGGCCAAAGAGAAAACCGCATTTGTAACCCCAGACGGGGCGTTCCAATATAAGAGAATGCCGTTCGGGTTACAGAATGCGCCGGCCACATTCCAGCGGAAAATGGACCAGATACTGAGGCCCCATCGGAAGTATGCTGCGGCTTACCTGGATGACGTAATTGTCCATAGCACAGATTGGGCCTCACATCTGCCAAAAGTGCAAGCAGTCCTAGACTCTATCCGGGAAGCGGGGTTTACGGCTAACCCCAAGAAGTGTACCATTGGGCAGGAGGAGGCCAAATATCTTGGGTACACCATTGGCAGGGGAGTGATAAAACCCCAACTCAACAAAGTCGAGGCCATCCAGAGTTGGCCACGTCCCAACAGCAAGAAGCAGGGAATTTCTGGGAATCGCGGGTTATTATCGGCGCTTCATTCCCCACTTCATTCCCCACTTTGCTTCTAAGGCTGTGCCCCTAACCAACCTGACGAAAGGGAAAGGGTCGGTCATGATTAAATGGACCCCCGAGGCTGAGGCAGCATTCCAATTCTTGAAACAAGCCTTATGTAGCCAGCCAGTGTTGTACTCACCCGACTTCTCTAAAGACTTTGTCGTACAAAGAGATGCGTCAGATGTGGGGTTAGGAGCAGTATTGTCCCAGGTCTGGAACGGGGAAGAGCACCCAGTCATTTACCTCAGCAGGAAGTTGAAGTCCCATGAGGTAAATTACGCCACGGTTGAAAAGGAGTGTTTAGCGGTGAAGTGGGCTCTAGATTCCCTTCGGTACTATCTGCTAGGTAGGCACTTTGACATGGTTACGGATCACGCTCCGTTAAAGTGGATGGCTCAAAACAAGGAAACAAATAGAAGAGTGAATAGGTGGTTCCTGGCCCTCCAGGAATTCAACTTCACAGTAAAGCATCGCCCTGGCGTTCAAATGGGGAATGTGGATGCTTTGTCTCGAGTACATGAATGCCTGATTGCTGGTGTTCCAACCCCGAGGTTAAAACAAGAGGGGGGGGGTATGTGACAGCAGGAAGGTAAAGTCACCTGGTTGCATCCAGGGGGGTAGATATATTTCGCCCAGATTCAGGCTTTACGCCGACTTATACAACTAGGGAGTTGATGAAGCCCAGCTGAGGCTAGTGGGCTCATGGATGACTCATACCTCTAGGGAGAGGGCTGGGCGTCGTGCAGGCAGGGAGTTGATGAGACCAGCTGAAGCTTGTCAGCTCATTTAAAGGCCTCTATAAAAACTCCCAGCTTCATTAGATGTTAGCTCATGCCTGGAACCAGACCTGTGTGGACTGTCTAGGGAGAGTGAACCCCTGTGCGGTGAGGCAAAGCCTGTGTGGCTATTTGTTTGGACTTTTACTAAACCAGGGACTTAGGGACTAGGACAGCACCAGGCTGATCCCAGTTGTTAGTTTAGGAAACCTGCATGTTTAGTCAGAGGTCAAACTGACCAGGATTTATTTTGTTTATGTTTCTTTTTGGCTTTGCTGTGTTTTTGTCACTGTACATAGAGAAATAAACCGCACCTTTTGATTTTGAAAACCACAACCTCCGTCTGCTGGCCCTGTTTTTGTGTGGGGAGCCCAACCAGGGGGTCACACACACCCGCTACCGAGTTAACCCCCTCACACTATGATAAAAATTTCAGACCTCTACATGCTTTGTAAGTAGGAAAGCCTGCACAATCGGCAGTGTATCAAATACTTGTTCTCCCCACTGTATGTGCTATGGGACAATCCTTCATTAGTATGTAGCCTGGTAAGTAAAGTGCTGAAATGCACAAAGGAAATATTCTGGTTAGATACCTAAATGTTAGAATGAGCCTTTTAGCAGGTAGAATACTATTTCAGAAGAAGGTGTTCTGGTGCTGAAAATGGCTCTGTAATAATCCCAGCAACACACCAAAACTGTAAAAAGAAAATGTGAAATGATGTTAGCTCTTAATTTGGTTAGAAAGTCACAATGTCTGTGTCAACACGTTATGATCATTATACAACATTGAAATATCACCTTTTCACTGACATTTCTGCAAGTCACTACAGGAAAAGCATCTTCATGGGTAAACAACATAAATGCACAAAGCTGAAAAACACATATAAAACAAATGTAAAATGTACAAAGAAAATGCGAACAGGGCCTTCATACTTTTTTCTGAATTTTCATTTCTCATTGCTATAAACATAGCAAAACTTGTTTACATTTAATAAAGGAAACACCCCATAACATATTTGGCAACTAGGGATGAGCTTCGTGTTCGAGTCGAACATACGTTCGACTCGAACATCGGCTGTTCGATCGTTCGACGAAGATCGAACGATTTGGGCCGTTCGCGCCAAATTCGAGTGACGCGAACGGCCCACAATGCACTACGCCATCGCAGTGTCATCCAGGTGCTGTGATTGGCCAAGCATGCACTGTGACCCCGCATGCTTGGCCAATCACAGCGCCGGCAGCGAGGAGAGCAATGATTGGCCACAGGCAGGATGCCTGTGGCCAATTATTGCTGAGGGGGTTTAGTACACGCCCCACACTATAAAAGGCCGCCAGCGCGGCGGCCTTGTGTAGTGTGTTCCGGAGCAGGGAAAGAGAAGCATAGGCAGGGACAGTGTCATTATTTTTCCTTTACTAATCCTGGATTCCTTGTGTTTAGGGACAAATAAGGATAGGTAGGGAGAGTGTCAGTGACAGTGTGCTATTCTGTGCTAATCCTTGTTTGTAGGGACAGAGAGGTACAGTGAGGGAAAGTGTCAGTGTGCTATTCTGTTCTAAAACTATTTTGCTGAACCATATTTCAATCCTTGAGTTTAGGGACAGAGAGGTACAGTGAGGGAAAGTGTCAGTGTGCTATTCTGTTCTAAAACTATTCTGCTGAACCATATTTTCAATCCTTGAGTTGAGGGACAGAGAGGTACAGTGAGTGAAACTGACAGTGTGCTATTCTGTTCTAAACCAATTTTGCTGTTCCATATTTTCAATCCTTGAGTTTAGGGACAGAGAGGTACAGTGAGTGAAACTGACAGTGTGCTATTCTGTTCTAAACCAATTTTGCTGTTCCATATTTTCAATCCTTGAGTTTAGGGACAGAGAAGGACACTCGTAGAAATTATCAGTGTGCTATTCTGTGCTAAATCTTGTTTGTAGGGAGGGACAGAGTAGGACAGTGAGGGAAAGTGTCAGTGTGCTATTCTGTTCTAAAACTATTTTGCTGAACCATATTTTCAATCCTTGATTTGAGGGACAGAGAGGTACAGTGAGTGAAACTGACAGTGTGCTATTCTGTTCTAAACCAATTTTGCTGTTCCATATTTTCAATCCTTGAGTTTAGGGACAGAGAAGGACACTCGTAGAAATTATCAGTGTGCTATTCTGTGCTAAATCTTGTTTGTAGGGAGGGACAGAGTAGGACAGTGAGGGAAAGTGTCAGTGTGCTATTCTGTTCTAAAACTATTTTGCTGAACCATATTTTCAATCCTTGAGTTGAGGGACAGAGAGGTACAGTGAGTGAAACTGACAGTGTGCTATTCTGTTCTAAACCAATTTTGCTGTTCCATATTTTCAATCCTTGAGTTTAGGGACAGAGAAGGACACTCGTAGAAATTATCAGTGTGCTATTCTGTGCTAAATCTTGTTTGTAAGGAGGGACAGCGTAGGACAGTGAGGGAAAGTGTCAGTGTGCTATTCTGTTCTAAAACTATTTTGCTGAACCATATTTTCAATCCTTGAGTTGAGGGACAGAGAGGTACAGTGAGTGAAACTGACAGTGTGCTATTCTGTTCTAAACCAATTTTGCTGTTCCATATTTTCAATCCTTGAGTTTAGGGACAGAGAAGGACACTCGTAGAAATTATCAGTGTGCTATTCTGTGCTAAATCTTGTTTGTAGGGAGGGACAGAGTAGGACAGTGAGGGAAAGTGTCAGTGTGCTATTCTGTTCTAAAACTATTTTACTGAACCATATTTTCAATCCTTGAGTTGAGGGACAGAGAGGTACAGTGAGTGAAACTGACAGTGTGCTATTCTGTTCTAAACCAATTTTGCTGTTCCATATTTTCAATCCTTGAGTTTAGGGACAGAGAAGGACACTCATAGAAATTATCAGTGTGCTATTCTGTGCTAAATCTTGTTTGTAGGGAGGGACAGAGTAGGACAGTGAGGGAAAGTGTCAGTGTGCTATTCTGTTCTAAAACTATTTTGCTGAACCATATTTTCAATCCTTGATTTGAGGGACAGAGAGGTACAGTGAGTGAAACTGACAGTGTGCTATTCTGTTCTAAACCAATTTTGCTGTTCCATATTTTCAATCCTTGAGTTTAGGGACAGAGAAGGACACTCGTAGAAATTATCAGTGTGCTATTCTGTGCTAAATCTTGTTTGTAGGGAGGGACAGAGTAGGACAGTGAGGGAAAGTGTCAGTGTGCTATTCTGTTCTAAAACTATTTTGCTGAACCATATTTTCAATCCTTGAGTTGAGGGACAGAGAGGTACAGTGAGTGAAACTGACAGTGTGCTATTCTGTTCTAAACCAATTTTGCTGTTCCATATTTTCAATCCTTGAGTTTAGGGACAGAGAAGGACACTCGTAGAAATTATCAGTGTGCTATTCTGTGCTAAATCTTGTTTGTAGGGAGGGACAGAGTAGGACAGTGAGGGAAAGTGTCAGTGTGCTATTCTGTTCTAAAACTATTTTGTTGAACCATATTTTCAATCCTTGAGTTGAGGGACAGAGAGGTACAGTGAGTGAAACTGACAGTGTGCTATTCTGTTCTAAACCTATTTTGCTGTTCCATATTTTCAATCCTTGAGTTGAGGGACAGAGAGGTACAGTGAGTGAAACTGACTGTGTGCTATTCTGTTCTAAACCAATTTTGCTGTTCCATATTTTCAATCCTTGAGTTTAGGGACAGAGAAGGACACTCGTAGAAATTATCAGTGTGCTATTCTGTGCTAAATCTTGTTTGTAGGGAGGGACAGAGTAGGACAGTGAGGGAAAGTGTCAGTGTGCTATTCTGTTCTAAAACTATTTTGCTGAACCATATTTTCAATCCTTGAGTTGAGGGACAGAGAGGTACAGTGTGTGAAACTGACAGTGTGCTATTCTGTTCTAAACCTATTTTGCTGTTCCATATTTTCAATCCTTGAGTTGAGGGACAGAGAGGTACAGTGAGAGAAACTGACAGTGTGCTATTCTGTTCTAAACCAATTTTGCTGTTCCATATTTTCAATCCTTGAGTTTAGGGACAGAGAAGGACACTCGTAGAAATTATCAGTGTGCTATTCTGTGCTAAATCTTGTTTGTAGGGAGGGACAGAGTAGGACAGTGAGGGAAAGTGTCAGTGTGCTATTCTGTTCTAAAACTATTTTGCTGAACCATATTTTCAATCCTTGAGTTGAGGGACAGAGAGGTACAGTGAGTGAAACTGACAGTGTGCTATTCTGTTCTAAACCAATTTTGCTGTTCCATATTTTCAATCCTTGAGTTTAGGGACAGAGAAGGACACTCGTAGAAATTATCAGTGTGCTATTCTGTGCTAAATCTTGTTTGTAGGGAGGGACAGAGTAGGACAGTGAGGGAAAGTGTCAGTGTGCTATTCTGTTCTAAAACTATTTTGCTGAACCATATTTTCAATCCTTGATTTGAGGGACAGAGAGGTACAGTGAGTGAAACTGACAGTGTGCTATTCTGTTCTAAACCAATTTTGCTGTTCCATATTTTCAATCCTTGAGTTTAGGGACAGAGAAGGACACTCGTAGAAATTATCAGTGTGCTATTCTGTGCTAAATCTTGTTTGTAGGGAGGGACAGAGTAGGACAGTGAGGGAAAGTGTCAGTGTGCTATTCTGTTCTAAAACTATTTTGCTGAACCATATTTTCAATCCTTGATTTGAGGGACAGAGAGGTACAGTGAGTGAAACTGACAGTGTGCTATTCTGTTCTAAACCAATTTTGCTGTTCCATATTTTCAATCCTTGAGTTTAGGGACAGAGAAGGACACTCGTAGAAATTATCAGTGTGCTATTCTGTGCTAAATCTTGTTTGTAGGGAGGGACAGAGTAGGACAGTGAGGGAAAGTGTCAGTGTGCTATTCTGTTCTAAAACTATTTTGCTGAACCATATTTTCAATCCTTGAGTTGAGGGACAGAGAGGTACAGTGAGTGAAACTGACAGTGTGCTATTCTGTTCTAAACCAATTTTGCTGTTCCATATTTTCAATCCTTGAGTTTAGGGACAGAAAAGGACACTCGTAGAAATTATCAGTGTGCTATTCTGTGCTAAATCTTGTTTGTAGGGAGGGACAGAGTAGGACAGTGAGGGAAAGTGTCAGTGTGCTATTCTGTTCTAAAACTATTTTGCTGAACCATATTTTCAATCCTTGAGTTGAGGGACAGAGAGGTACAGTGAGTGAAACTGACAGTGTGCTATTCTGTTCTAAACCAATTTTGCTGTTCCATATTTTCAATCCTTGAGTTTAGGGACAGAGAAGGACACTCGTAGAAATTATCAGTGTGCTATTCTGTGCTAAATCTTGTTTGTAGGGAGGGACAGAGTAGGACAGTGAGGGAAAGTGTCAGTGTGCTATTCTGTTCTAAAACTATTTTGTTGAACCATATTTTCAATCCTTGAGTTGAGGGACAGAGAGGTACAGTGAGTGAAACTGACAGTGTGCTATTCTGTTCTAAACCTATTTTGCTGTTCCATATTTTCAATCCTTGAGTTGAGGGACAGAGAGGTACAGTGAGTGAAACTGACTGTGTGCTATTCTGTTCTAAACCAATTTTGCTGTTCCATATTTTCAATCCTTGAGTTTAGGGACAGAGAAGGACACTCGTAGAAATTATCAGTGTGCTATTCTGTGCTAAATCTTGTTTGTAGGGAGGGACAGAGTAGGACAGTGAGGGAAAGTGTCAGTGTGCTATTCTGTTCTAAAACTATTTTGCTGAACCATATTTTCAATCCTTGAGTTGAGGGACAGAGAGGTACAGTGTGTGAAACTGACAGTGTGCTATTCTGTTCTAAACCTATTTTGCTGTTCCATATTTTCAATCCTTGAGTTGAGGGACAGAGAGGTACAGTGAGAGAAACTGACAGTGTGCTATTCTGTTCTAAACCAATTTTGCTGTTCCATATTTTCAATCCTTGAGTTTAGGGACAGAGAAGGACACTCGTAGAAATTATCAGTGTGCTATTCTGTGCTAAATCTTGTTTGTAGGGAGGGACAGAGTAGGACAGTGAGGGAAAGTGTCAGTGTGCTATTCTGTTCTAAAACTATTTTGCTGAACCATATTTTCAATCCTTGAGTTGAGGGACAGAGAGGTACAGTGAGTGAAACTGACAGTGTGCTATTCTGTTCTAAACCAATTTTGCTGTTCCATATTTTCAATCCTTGAGTTTAGGGACAGAGAAGGACACTCGTAGAAATTATCAGTGTGCTATTCTGTGCTAAATCTTGTTTGTAGGGAGGGACAGAGTAGGACAGTGAGGGAAAGTGTCAGTGTGCTATTCTGTTCTAAAACTATTTTGCTGAACCATATTTTCAATCCTTGATTTGAGGGACAGAGAGGTACAGTGAGTGAAACTGACAGTGTGCTATTCTGTTCTAAACCAATTTTGCTGTTCCATATTTTCAATCCTTGAGTTTAGGGACAGAGAAGGACACTCGTAGAAATTATCAGTGTGCTATTCTGTGCTAAATCTTGTTTGTAGGGAGGGACAGAGTAGGACAGTGAGGGAAAGTGTCAGTGTGCTATTCTGTTCTAAAACTATTTTGCTGAACCATATTTTCAATCCTTGATTTGAGGGACAGAGAGGTACAGTGAGTGAAACTGACAGTGTGCTATTCTGTTCTAAACCAATTTTGCTGTTCCATATTTTCAATCCTTGAGTTTAGGGACAGAGAAGGACACTCGTAGAAATTATCAGTGTGCTATTCTGTGCTAAATCTTGTTTGTAGGGAGGGACAGAGTAGGACAGTGAGGGAAAGTGTCAGTGTGCTATTCTGTTCTAAAACTATTTTGCTGAACCATATTTTCAATCCTTGATTTGAGGGACAGAGAGGTACAGTGAGTGAAACTGACAGTGTGCTATTCTGTTCTAAACCAATTTTGCTGTTCCATATTTTCAATCCTTGAGTTTAGGGACAGAGAAGGACACTCGTAGAAATTATCAGTGTGCTATTCTGTGCTAAATCTTGTTTGTAGGGAGGGACAGAGTAGGACAGTGAGGGAAAGTGTCAGTGTGCTATTCTGTTCTAAAACTATTTTGCTGAACCATATTTTCAATCCTTGATTTGAGGGACAGAGAGGTACAGTGAGTGAAACTGACAGTGTGCTATTCTGTTCTAAACCAATTTTGCTGTTCCATATTTTCAATCCTTGAGTTTAGGGACAGAGAAGGACACTCGTAGAAATTATCAGTGTGCTATTCTGTGCTAAATCTTGTTTGTAGGGAGGGACAGAGTAGGACAGTGAGGGAAAGTGTCAGTGTGCTATTCTGTTCTAAAACTATTTTGCTGAACCATATTTTCAATCCTTGTGTTTAGGGACAGAGAAGGATAGGCAGGGGACAGTGTCAGTGTCATTGTTGCTAAGCCTCCTGCACAGTATACACCTGAAGGTAGCCCTTATTGCTGTTTTTCCCATCTCCCTGCAGGCCATCCATTAAAATGTCTGGAAGGCAACCAAGGAGAGGCAGACAGTCAGGAGGCAAAAAAAGAGGGCAAGCAGGCTCTGTGTCTGGGGGCAACAGTGCTGGTCGTGTACGCGGTGCATTGTCATCAGCACATGGCCATGGGACACGCTTGTCCTTGTTTTCGGCAGCTGGACATGTTGAGCCACATCATGCCGAAGACTTGGTAGAGTGGATGACCAAGCCCATCTCATCCTCCTCATCCTCTCTCACCCAGGCTCAGGGTACTGGCAAAGCAGCTGCCAAAGCGTCCTCTTCTCTGGTATCATTATCTTCATTAGTCAATCCTTCCCTAGACCCACCATGCCCTCCTCCTGAGGAGTCCCCCGAACTGTTTGAGCACAGTGTTGGGTACATGCTCCAGGAGGATGCCCAGCGTTTGGAAGGATCTGATGATGAAACCCAGCTAGAGGAAGGCAGCAGCGTGAGAGCAGAGAGAGGGGATGCTCAAGAAGGACACCAATCTGGCAGTCATGCTCCAGCAGCTGCAGCATATTGCCAGATTGGCTCCAGTGATGAGGAGGGAGGGGCTGATGAGGTCACTGACTCCACGTGGGTGCCTAATAGGAGAGAGGAGGAGGAGGAGGAGGAGGATGAGGAGGAGGCACATCTCCAATGAGGCAGGATGCCCTTGAGTGGCCAGCGTATGGGCAGCACACCGACGGAATCACACCGCAGAGCTCCGCCTGTGCAGGGCGCTGCCTCTGCCCGTCATGCAAAAAGTTCTTTGGTGTGGGCCTTTTTTGAGGCGAGTGCATCAGATCGCACAGCTGCTGTTTGCAACATATGTCTCAAGCGTATATCGCGTGGCCAAAACATCAGCCGCTTGGGCACCACATGCTTGATCAGACATATGTTGACCTGCCATGCAGCTCGTTGGCAAGCCTACCTTAAAGACCCACACCAAAGAACAAAGCTGACCTCTTCTTGCACCGCATCAGCTGGGATCTCCAACCCCACTATACCTTCACTCCTCTCTGAAACCTGCTCTGAGAGGAATGAAGGTGTAGAATTAGGTGTGTCACAGGCAAGTACTTGCGGGCACTCTGCTAGCAGTACACCAACGTCCGATTCTAGCAGGCAAATTTCCCTGCCCCAGCTGCTGGACCGTCGAAAGAAGTTCACTCCCAGCCATCCACATGCCCAGCGATTGAATGCTAGCTTGGCTAAATTGCTAGCGCTTCAACTGCTGCCTTTTCAGTTGGTAGACTCGGCCCCCTTCCGTGAGTTTGTGCAATGTGCGGTTCCTCAATGGCAGGTTTCCAAACGACACTTTTTCGCACGGAAGGCTATTCCGGCTCTCTACAGGCATGTGGAAGGCAATGTCTTGGCCTCGCTGGACAGGGCGGTCAGCGGTAAGGTGCATATTACCGCTGACTCATGGTCCAGCAGGCATGGACAGGGACGTTACCTTTCTTTCACGGCCCATTGGGTCACTCTTTTGGCAGCTGGGAAGGATGCAGGACAAGGTGCAGTAGTGTTGGAGGTTGTTCCACCGCCACGCCTCCAAAATGCTACTACTGGTTGTGACACACCTCTCTCCTCCACCCCCTCCTCTTCTTCTTCCTCCATGGCCTCTTCCTGTGGTTTGTCCTCGGAACCAGCGGTGCTCCGTAGGCGTTCAAGGGGCTACGCAAGTACGCAGGCAAAAAGATGCCATGCCGTGCTTGCGCTGGTGTGTGTGGGGGACAGGAGCCACACTGGGGCAGAGGTCCTGTCTGCTCTGCAGGGGCAGGCCGAGAGGTGGTTGACGCCATGCCAGCTTAAGCCAGGAATGGTGGTTTGCGACAATGGCACCAACCTCCTCTCCGCCCTCCGACAGGGACAACTGACCCATGTGCCCTGTATGGCTCACGTCCTTAACCTGGTGGTGCAGTGGTTCTTGGGCAGGTACCCGGGCTTACAGGATGTCCTGAGGCAGGCCAGGAAAGTCTGTGTGCATTTCCGCAGATCTTATAATGCCAGTGCTCGCCTGGCTGAGCTTCAAAAGGAGTTGAACCTGCCCAAGAACCGCCTTATATGTGACATGCCCACCAGGTGGAACTCAACGTTGGCCATGCTGCAGCGGCTGCACACGCAGCAGAGGGCCATCAATGAGTACCTGTGCGACTACGGCACCAGGACAGGGTCAGGGGAGCTCGGGTTTTTTTCACTACGCCAGTGGGGCATGATCAGGGATGCATGCACTGTCCTGGCACCATTTGAGGAGGCCACGAGGATGGTGAGCAGTGACAGTGCATGCATCAGTGACACTGTACCTCTTGTCCACCTGTTGGAGCACACGCTGCGTGGAATAATGGACAGGGCACTTGAGGCAGAACAGAGGCAGGAAGAGGAGGACTTCCTTGCCTCTCAAGGCCCCCTTTACCCAGACAGTGTTCCTTCTGTCCCACCCATCGCACAGGAAGAGGAGGAGGAGGAGGAGGAGGATTGTGTCAGCATGGAGGTGGAGGCTGGCACTCAGCATCATCAGCAGCAGTCTTTTAGGGATGATTTACAGTCCCAAGAAACCAGTGGACTTGTACATGGCTGGGAGGAGGTGGCTGCGGATCATGTCGTCCTTAGTGACCCATAGGACTCCGGACTGAATGCCTCAGCTAACCTACGCTGCATGGCCTCCCTGATCCTGCAAAGTCTGCGGAAGGATCCTCGTATTCTTCGGATCAAGGAGAGGGACCATTACTGGCTGGCCACTCTCCTTGATCCACGGTACAAGGGTAAGGTTGCGGACCTTATCGTACCGTCGCAGAGGGAGCAGAGGATGAGACAACTCCGGGAGGCCTTGCAGAAAGGTCTGTGCAACGCGTTCCCAGAGACTGGGAGGTTACAAACTCCTGGTCCTGGACAACGAGTTGCTGAGGCTTCGGGCAGTCAAAGAAGGAGCGGTGGGGAAGGTGGCCGTCTGACCGATGCGTTCAGACAATTCTTTAGTCCGCAGCCCCAAAGTATGATCGGTTCCAGCAACCATCGCCAGCGTCTGATATACATGGTGCAGGAATACCAAGGGGCAAGGTCAGACTTGGACACCTTCCCCACCGAAAATCCTCTGGCTTACTGGGTCTTGAGGATGGATCACTGGCCAGAGCTTGCACAGTATGCAATTGAGCTACTGGCCTGTCCTGCATCCAGCGTTCTTTCAGAACGCACATTCAGTGCTGCTGGAGGATTTGTCACGGATCACAGGGTGCGCCTGTCCACCGACTCGGTTGATCGACTGACTTTCATCAAGATGAACCAGTCTTGGATCACCACCAGCTACCACACACCAGATGCTGATATAACAGACTAATTGATTTTAAAATGTCACATCCCTTCAAGACTGATGCTGATGCTGAGTGCCTGTGCTGTTATGTTGACTGGCTATCCTCCTCCTCCTCCTCAATGATACGATTAACGATGATAGCTTGGAAGATCATTTTGGTTTATGGGTGACGCCACCAGTGGCTAAGGCCCAATTTTTCAGCCCCTGTTTAACAGGGGCGTGTAATTAAAATTTTTGATGCAATACTTTGCAACAGGCCTCATTGCTGTGCTCCAAGTACAGTATCTGTGAGGGGTTGCAGTGTTGTGCCACCAGTGCCACCAAAGGCCCAATTTTTCAGCCCCTGTTCAACAGGGGCATGCAATTATAATTATTGATCTAATAATTCACAGCAGTGCCCATTGCTGCGCCCACCAAGAGTAACTGTCAGGCCTTACAGTGTTGTGGCACCAGCACCACCATCACCACCACCACCACCACCAAAGGCCCAATTTTTAAGCCCCTGTTCAACAGGGGCATGCAATTATAATTATTGATCTAATAATTCACAGCAGGGCCCATTGCTGCGCCCACCAAGAGTAACTGTCAGGCCTTACAGTGTTGTGGCACCAGCACCACCATCACCACCACCACCACCACCAAAGGCCCAATTTTTCAGCCCCTGTTCAACAGGGGCATGCAATTATAATTATTGATCTAATAATTCACAGCAGGGAGCATTGCTGTGCCCACCAAGAGTAACTGTCAGGCCTTACAGTGTTGTGGCACCAGCACCACCATCACCACCACCACCACCACCAAAGGCCCAATTTTTCAGCCCCTGTTCAACAGGGGCATGCAATTATAATTATTGATCTAATAATTCACAGCAGGGACCATTGCTGCGCCCACCAAGAGTAACTGTCAGGCCTTACAGTGTTGGGGCACCAGCACCACCATCAAAGGCCCAATTTTTACTACCACTGATCAACAATTATATGTTATTACAATTCCTGATATTATACTTGACAGAAGGGCGTTCCAGCACCCACCAAGAATAACTGTGAGTGCTTTCAGTGTTGTGCCAACACCAACACCTAAGGGGCCAATTTCTGCAGAGTATATACGGAAGGTCCCTACTTTCAAACATCCAACTTACAAACTACTACTACTTGCAAACGGAAGAAGACAACAGGAAGTGAGAGGAAATCTACCCCTTGGAAGGAAAATTCTCTCCTGTAAGAATTAATATGGGAGAAAGGTGTCTCCTCTCTACTGATGCTTTATCAGCAATCCTTGTTTCAATAAAAACACCACATTTCAAAAACAGTTGTCATTGGGACGCAAAGTGAGGTGAAATGTTCTGAACAGGGGCACAGACAGCAAAAAAAATGTGACAGGGGTGATAACCGTTCCCTATGTTTTAAAAAAAACTAAAAAAAAGGAATTTGCCATGGAGCTCCACTTAAACAATGCAGCTGTTCAAAATTATAAACAGATTCTACATAAGAACAAACCTACAGTCCCTGTCTTGTATGCACCGCCTGTATACGGCTGTTCAGAGTATATAGGTCCTTTTTTATTTTGTGTGCGGGGTTCCCCTTAATATCCATACAAGACCCAAAGGGGCTGGTAATGGGCTGGGGTAGGGGGGGGTTGATGGGGTAGCTATGCCATTTTTCCTAAAGATTTTCATCCATATTACCGGGACCAGACATTGCATTAAAGCCGCAAGCAGTTTTAAATGACTTTTTTCCCTTTAGAAATGTTATTTTGTGCAGGGACAGTTCTAAACACGGGAAACACGTGGCACTTCACAGGCATACTTTAGACACCCCCCAGGTACAATATTTAAAGGAATATTTGACTTTTTTTTTTCACTTTATGCATCATTAAAATGACTGCTCCCGGAAAACGTCCGTTTTTAAAACTTCTTTTTGCATTGATACATGTCCCCTGGTGCAGAAGCCGGGTTCCCAAACTCTGTTTCGGACAATAACATGGATAATAGTCGTTATAATTAGCACTTTAGAATCCGAACGTTCGCATCCATTGTATTTAATAGGGTTCTAATGTTCGTGCGAACTTTCGGTCCATTCGCGGGTTCTGGTGCGAACCGAACCCGGGGGTGTTCGGCTCATCACTATTGGCAACACAGGCACGGCATGATGGTTTGAGGGTTCCATCCCCAATGAACACCCTCTGATGAATCTTGGTCTCTAAAGACTAGAACTATTGATACTATTTTCCTGGGAGACCAACATCTCTACTTTATTGTTGGTTGAAGGCTAGACAGTGTGGACCTTGAGTGGAGAGTGTGATCAAGTTTTGCTTTTGACTGCTGTGTTGCATTTGAGCTTCTGTTTGGATCTTTTTCCTTGCAGCTTTTTCTGGAACGTTTTAATTAGCCTTTTTTTTCTTTTTTTCCTTCAGCCTACTAATTAAGGGGAGTGGTTAATTGGTCACAGGTGCTTGAGGTCTATATACATTTCTGTAGAACTCATTTGAGCCTGCTCATCTTGAGTTTGCTGGAACTCTGTCCAAGTGGAACTGGACAAAGTGGTGAGTTAAAATCGTGAGTTAAAATCAAGAGTTATGCCTTGTACGCACAATAGAAATTTCTGATGAAAAAAGTCTGATGGACTTTTTTCAAGAGAGATTCCTATCATGTGTGGGCCCATCAGACTTTTTTCCATAGGATCTTAGAAACAGAACATGTTTTACATTTTTCTGATGGAAAAAAATCCTATGGGAAATTTTGATTGACTTAATTTTTCTTGGCTCATCATAGTGTTTTACGTCACTGCGCTTTGGACGGTCGAAATTTAGTCTGACAGTGTGTATGCAAGACTGATGGAAGACAGCTTGAACGTAATTCTGACAGAAAATTCCATCAGATTTTAGCCCATAGAAAATTCCTATCGTTTGTACAGGGCATAAGTGGAACTGGACTAAGTGGTGAGTTCAAATCAAGAGTTAGTGGAACTGGACTAAGTGGTGAGTTAAAATCAAGAGTTAGTGGAACTGGACTAAGTGGTGAGTTAAAATCAAGAGTTGAAAACAGGGGGTTAAAACAGGGGCCATAGTACCTGTGTTGACGGAGTAATTGAGTGTTGTCTGAGTAGTGTGTGTGGATCGTTAGTACTTGTGTATTGTGGGTGCACGCTGGTCTGCAAGTACCTGTGTACTGTGTACTGGGTGCTCTGGTTTCCTCCCACACTCTAAAGACATGCTGGTAGGTTAATCGGATCCTGTCTAAATTGTCCCAAGAGCGTCGGGACCCTTCGGGGTAAGACCGCGCTATATCGAGATACCTCTCATCTCATCATCCTCATCTCATCATCATCATCATCTCATCATCATCATCATTGTAACTGGTGGGCCCGTAGAACCCAGAAGTTCTTAGAAAGTATGAGCCAGAAAATAATGGACATTAAGAATATGTCTTGGATTGCTTTAAAATGGGTCTGTAATATTAATCCACAATATTCCCCAGGATATCTGTAAAGAACTATTTACTGTGTGTTTTATTCTGAATTCAACATGTTAGTTGAAAGATGTTAATGTCATCACCTCCAACCACCTGGATGCCTGTTGTAATGTTAATGAATCCAGACTAGCTTCTAAAGACCTTTTCATTGTTGTTTGTGGTAATGTGGATTGGAGCTTGGTAGACAGCCTGGCTGCCTATTATGAGATGTTTAAGTGTCTTGCTGCGAGGAAGGGGGGGGGGAATCACTCCAGCAAACCCCCCCTGTTAAGACTGTTTACTGAAGGAGAAGTTTGAACACACCTGACCTGCATCACCATTGTCATTGGAGTTTAACCCATCCTGTTTCCCAAGGAGTGTGTTACCATGTGCTTGCAATAAAGAGTCATTCCCTGTTTGAACCTCATACAGAGCGTTTGTCTCATATCTGGGGGAGAATTATTCCTATGGGTCTCGGTCGCCTGACTGTGGAGTGTCGGTAGCTGATGTGTGTTCCGAAAGGGAATATCCTTAAACGGTGGTAACCCCTGCCGTTACAGTCATCATCATCATCATCATCGTCATCATCTCATCATCACGATCATCTCATCATCATCATCTCATCATCTCATCATCATCATTCATCATCATCTCATCATCTTCTCAGCATCATCATCTCAGCATCATCATCTCATCACTCTCCCATCATGCGCACCATCAAATACTCAGCTGACACCCTCCGCAGCCTGAATACCGCCTCAACACCCAACCCAACCACCAGTGGCGGCTGGTGCTCAAAATTTTTGGGGGGGGCGCAAACAAAACTGAAAAAAAAAGCATCAATTGCCGCCACTGTGCCCATTAAACGCAGCCACTGTGCCCAAACGCCACCAGTTTGCCCCCTCAAATGCAGCCATTTTCCCCCCAAATACAGCCAGTTTCCCCCCAAATGCAGCCAGTTTCCCCCCCAAATGCAGCCAGTTTGTCCCCAAATGCAGCCAGTTTCCCCCATATACAGCCAGTTTGTCCCCATATACAGCCAGTTTGTCCCCATATGCAGCCAGTTTGTCCCCAAATGCAGCCAGTTTGTCCCCAAATGCAGCCAGTTTCCCCCCCAAATGCAGCCAGTTTGTCCCCCCAGCCCTGCACTTACCTTCCTCGGGTCAGCGCCGTCCTTCTTCCCTCCTCGATGTCTTCTCCCGCCCTCGATGTCGCTTCAGCCAATCAGGTTACCGGTAACCAGACCCGGTGAACCTGATTGGCTGAAACGCCTGTGAGTGATAACCAGTTTGTCCCCATATACAGCCAGTTTGTCCCCATATACAGCCAGTTTCCCTCAAATACAGGCAGTTTGGCCCCTCAAATACAGCCAGTTTGTCCCCAAATGCAGCCAGTTTCCCCCCAAATACAGCCAGTTTGTCCTCTGATAGGCACTTCCTTTTTTTTTATATCCAACAAAATTTTATTAGAACTTCAGAGGTACATGACATCCCCTTTTACAGTGCAGGGTAAAAAAAATAAAAAAGCAGTACAGGTATACGCAAAACCGAAGAAGGAATCTACTGTCCACCCCCACCACCATAAACTCTCCCCTTCAAGTAGAGCACACAAAGATCACATCATACCCAACATTAATGCCCAACAATCTATCCACCACCAAATCCACCGGGGCCAATCCCAGCACATCCAACCATTTTGCCCATAGCTTCTCGAACTTCTGAGCACTACCTCTATGTTGATATATCAGTTTCTCCATTCTCAGCACTTTCCCAATGTGAGTAATCCATTCATTCAAGGTCGGGGGAATCTCATCTCTCCAGTGTACCATAATGAGTTTTCTCGCCTGGAACAGAAGTCTATGAACCGCCTCTCTGCAATCCTCGTCCCACTCGTATTCCTCCAAAGCACCCAAGAGGCACGCCCTCGGGTCCTGTGGAAGAGATATTCCAAACACTGAATTGACCGTGGTCGACACACTCGCCCAGTACATGTGAAGTTTGGGACACCTCCACATCATATGTACTAGATCCCCGTGATCCCTTTTACAGCGCGTACATGTGGGGTCAGTTTGCAGGTTCATCAAGTGTAATCTGTAAAGGGTATAGTAGACGCGCAATAGTATATACAGCTGGTCCAACGGACCAACATCTGCCTCCCATTTCTCCCTTATTTTTAGAGGATGTTGTTTCATCACTGACTGTGAAGAGGATTGGGGAAAAAAATGGACTTTATAGGCACATATGGGTTTTTGGAAAAATAACAATTTTTTAATACAACATGGATACATAACCACAATATCATAAAATTGCATACACATACATGGCTAGTAATATGCAAAACAATTCTACATATACAAATATTACAACAACACCGTTGATATAGACACTTCCAAGGTAGTACCCTACAATATTGCAGTAGTTCCTTGCATTGGAGTACACAACGTGTTGGAGAATTAAAAACTTGGAGCTCTACATGTTTCGCGATCTTAATCGCTTCCTCAGGAGCTTCTAAATATACAAAGAAAAATTAATAATTTGGTACATAAGACATTTATCATGTTGTTGCATAAAATATTCATAAATAACATGCACATTAGCAAACCACTCACCCCTAATTGTAATATGGGTGGTGAGTGTGGTTAGATTGTTGCGGCCCTCTATGTTCTGCGGAATATACCCATGGGAGTGGGAGTGGATGGAGGACCAACTCCCAAGGAAAGTGAACACTGCAACCCAACAACCCACCGCAACTCACGGCGTGGAGCAGTATGGAGGTGCTCACCGAAACTGAAAAATAACAATTATATGCGTTTAAGCATGACCCGAAGGTCATTCCTTGTTGATAAACATGTGTGTGGACATGCCACACACTAGTATAACTACTAAAACTATTAGTTATACGTAAAAATGATAATAATATGAGGCGACCTACTTTTAAGGGGGGTAACCTATAAAGGCAGGTAACTTATGCCAGAGCTGGATGGGATATGTAGGGTCTGGAGAAGGCACCGGAAAGGCAGCTACAGGGAAATTATTGAATGAAATTAGTGTTAGATTTGCTACTAGTATATATAAAAAAGGTAGTTAGGCCATAGTACATACTTGTTGAGAAGAGAAGGATGGGGAAGGGAGGGAACTTAGGGGTTGGAGGAATAGGGAAAAATAAAAAGGAAAAAGGAAAAAATTGTAGTGAACCATAAGAAAAGAAATTGAACTGTTAGCGAATGATAGGTTTATCGGAAACATGAGACATTAAATAATTAATTAGAATTTACCTTGGGGATTTGGCACCAATACACCTTGGTCTTGATGATCAGACTCTTGCAATAGCAGAGATTCATAGATCATTGATAATATCAACTGATGTAATACTTCAGGTATGGACCCTGTAAATATATATATTTGATGAATACTGAGTAAAAGAAGACAAACTAATATACCTCCCTTGACTCGGGGGGTATATATAGCCAATTTGTTCAAACACTGGCACCAGCCCTACTAGACCCCCATATAACATGCATATAAATACCTGAAGGCAGGATGTCAGGGGACGAACACCAAACCAACCTCCTGATAGAAAATAACCCAGGACCAGACTAATGGAGACGATTCCCCCACGCCACAGCCTGATATAGCACTAAAAAGAGCCAAACAAGGAAGAAGGATGTAAGAGCTGTCTACAAAAGTACCTGTAAACCAATGTATGTTTGGGCCTCAAAACACCTGCAGTGTGACCTCACCACATCCAGGTCTGTTCAGATAAACCTCACCGTGAGGGCCGCCACACACTTCAGCAGCCTGTTGTAAGGTGGCGGTGTATCCCCTCACGTTATAAGCACCTCGCTCATGATGACGCCGAACGAACGTATGGCGTCATCTGAGCCGGCCGACAAGCGTGCACCCGCATCGTCCTAGTGACTGCGCATGCGCAGCAAAACGAGGGAGACTGCATGGGCAAAGACAATAGTCCTAAGCCACGCACTGACGCAACCTCGTCGTTTGTTTCTAAATGAGCGAGTATTGTTGTAGAGCGCATGCGTGCCGGGACGTTGGAAGCCCGGCGGTCAAGGGCGGAAGTGCTGCTAGGAGGCGCCAATAGGATTGGCGTCTCATTTGCCGTTGATCATCGTATCGCTTGGTATGTATTGACCAAATGATACTAGCAACGGCTTGGGTGGCCACATACTGTCCCATTACCGGAGTGCAGTGATACGACCGCTGCAGTGCCCCTACCCCACGTAAACACCGCAGAACATATGAGTGATATCTGGCCGCAACTATGAAAAAAGACCTTGGCTGTCTGTATGACCAGACACCCAGGTCTTGTAACCCTTTAGATTCTAAAATCCTATCCAAACGTCAGTCTCATTAGACTGTAAGGCCCATCCCAGCAGATTGCTGGATATAGGTCGTAAGTAAGAAACCTTAAAGGAAAACAAAAAATAATAAGAATAAATGACTGCTATACAGTATTAACATAGTACCATAATAGTCATATTAAACATCTACCACTATCGTCCAAGGTTAACCTGGTGTGGAAATCTATACAGGAATCACAGAGGTGACACAATATATGGGATCATCTCTAAACAATGTTCCCCCCGCCCATCATAAAAATGGGCGGTAAGATAGAACCTCGTTAATCCCAGGGGGGTGTGTCGCCCCCAAACGTTCGATCCACATTGTTTCCTTTTGAAAGATGCGTTTGTCCCAATTACCTCCCCGTGGATCTCGGGGGACTACTTCCAGAACCATAAATTTGACCACTGATGTGTCAAATTTATGGTATAGGCCTAAATGTCGGCTCACCGGAGTGAGCATTTTGGCATATTGCGAATAATATATGTGATCATAAATCCTTTTCTTGAAGGGACGAAAGGTTTTTCCAACATAAAACGCTTTACATTTACAGGTCATTAAGTAGATAACACCCTCAGTGTCACATGATGCAAGAAAACGAGGAGAAAATTTCTCCCCATTGGGTAATATGAATTTTGTTCCAATATTGACCCATGGGCAGTAGGAACATTGGCCACATGTGTATATGCCTCGTGCTGTAATCTGATTGTCCAATTGTGGTTGGTAATTACTGGCTGTCAACTGGTTTCCTATTGAAGTACTTCTACGAAAAACTATTTCTGGCGAACTTCTGACATATTTGGACAAGATTGGATCTTCACTAATGAGGTGTAAGGAAAGCGGGTATGGTGTAAGGTTAATTACGCTCAATTCCTCAAGATGGTCGACTCGCCTAAAGGGATGTCCTGTTGTGTTGTATGCGAGTTAGAGTTCCTGTGCTGTCTTGGTGTGTCCTTAGTATGTGTCATATTGGGTCCTAATTGGGTCGTCGAGGAATTACCCTGACCCAAATTGCCACCCTCAGCTCCCCGAGGGGTGCCGAGGGGGGCAATCCTGGGTTGATTCTGTTGGGACATTTGTTGGGTGTGCATTTGTTGCACTGCTTGTGCTGCTATTGGTCCCATATAGACGTACTGAGATAAGTCAAAGCTGGGTGCTTTCCCATCACCTCTACTCTGTCCACCACTAGATTGTGTTTGGGAGGGTACAAAGTCTTGTGTGTTGACTGGTTTTTTCTTAGTACTGGGTGTGACTATATTCCCACCACCATAATGAAGCCGCTTACGTGATCCGCCTGGTGCTTGTGTGGTCGATTGGCCGGAACGAGCCTGAAAAAAAGAAGATGAAGACATAGATGAGTCAGATTCGTCCTCCTCTTCAGAGACGGATACGTTATAACGATGATATTGGGGTTTATTACGGTAGTTCGGGCCTCTTGGTTTAGTAGAATTTTCCCATTTGTAAGCATATCCTTCTTTAAATGCTATTCGATCTTTTGTAATTTTGGCTTCTTTTTTTGACATGATAGTTTTGTTGAGTCTGTCCAGAAATAATTTAAGTTCCTGACTTTTTTCTAGAAATTTGGGGTGTGATTGGATCTGTTCGTATTGAGAATTAAGCGTAGCCAATTCTTGATCCAATACATCACTGTCAAGTTGGTATTGGACTAGTAATAATTGCATACAGTCACTACTACAGTGATTGAGAATCCTTTCCCAAGAGTTTTTGAGGTCCAACGAGGTGTGTTTGATTGTGGGAAACATTTGAATCCTCAATCCCATAGGACTGATGTTTTCCCTAATGTAAATTTTAAACTTGTTGTGCTCCCGCCTACGCCAACCTGTACCTGGGGGGGGGGGTGGGAGCGAGAGATTTTTTCAGATGCAGAGTTTTGTCAGTACCTGGACCAGACACTATGCTGGTTCAGGTACATTGACAATATTTTTGCGATTTGGACTGGGACAGTTGCATCCCTAAACGAGTTCATTGCCAGGCTGAATGTCAATCAATACAATCTTAGATTTACATTCGAGTGGCATCAGGAACATATATCGTTTTTGGACCTATCCGTTTACCGTGATCTTGACAACAACATAGCCACCAAACTTTTTCGGAAGAGTACATCAGGTAACACGCTTCTACATGCTAACAGTGGACACCCTAGGGCATTAGTACATAGCATACCTTATGCTTAATACGTTAGATTGCGTAGGAACTGCACACATGAAACAGAGTTTAAAAAACAAGCAAATGAACTACGTGAACGTTTACGCCAACGGGGCTATACCAAGAGCCTCCTTAGAAAAGCCTACAATAAGGCAATAGGAAAAGAACGAACAAACCTGCTCTATACTAAGCCCAAACAGGATCTCACCAAAATGACCACCAAATTCATTACTAGATATTCAGCTCAACATAACACGCTTCGTGCAGGGATGCAAAAACATTGGCACCTCATTAGTGAAGATCCAATCTTGTCCAAATATGTCAGAAGTTCGCCAGAAATAGTTTTTCGTAGAAGTACTTCAATAGGAAACCAGTTGACAGCCAGTAATTACCAACCACAATTGGACAATCAGATTACAGCACGAGGCATATACACATGTGGCCAATGTTCCTACTGCCCATGGGTCAATATTGGAACAAAATTCATATTACCCAATGGGGAGAAATTTTCTCCTCGTTTTCATGCATCATGTGACACTGAGGGTGTTATCTACTTAATGACCTGTAAATGTAAAGCGTTTTATGTTGGAAAAACCTTTCGTCCCTTCAAGAAAAGGATTTATGATCACATATATTATTCGCAATATGCCAAAATGCTCACTCCGGTGAGCCGACATTTAGGCCTATACCATAAATTTGACACATCAGTGGTCAAATTTATGGTTCTGGAAGTAGTCCCCCGAGATCCACGGGGAGGTAATTGGGACAAACGCATCCTTCAAAAGGAAACAATGTGGATCGAACGTTTGGGGGCGACACACCCCCCTGGGATTAACGAGGTTCTATCTTACCGCCCATTTTTATGATGGGCGGGGGGAACATTGTTTAGAGATGATCCCATATATTGTGTCACCTCTGTGATTCCTGTATAGATTTCCACACCAGGTTAACCTTGGACGATAGTGGTAGATGTTTAATATGACTATTATGGTACTATGTTAATGCTGTATAACAGTCATTTATTCTTATTATTTTTTGTTTTCCTTTAAGGTTTCTTACTTACGACCTATATCCAGCAATCTGCTGGGATGGGCCTTACAGTCTAATGAGACTGACGTTTGGATAGGATTTTAGAATCTAAAGGGTTACAAGACCTGGGTGTCTGGTCATACAGACAGCCAAGGTCTTTTTTCATAGTTGCGGCCAGATATCACTCATATGTTCTGCGGTGTTTACGTGGGGTAGGGGCACTGCAGCGGTCGTATCACTGCACTCCGGTAATGGGACAGTATGTGGCCACCCAAGCCGTTGCTAGTATCATTTGGTCAATACATACCAAGCGATACGATGATCAACGGCAAATGAGACGCCAATCCTATTGGCGCCTCCTAGCAGCACTTCCGCCCTTGACCGCCGGGCTTCCAACGTCCCGGCACGCATGCGCTCTACAACAGTACTCGCTCATTTAGAAACAAACGACAAGGTTGCGTCAGTGCGTGGCTTAGGACTATTGTCTTTGCCCGTGCAGTCTCCCTCGTTTTGCTGCGCATGCGCAGTCACTAGGACGATGCGGGTGCACGCTTGTCGGCCGGCTCAGATGACGCCATACGTTCGTTCGGCGTCATCATGAGCGAGGTGCTTATAACGTGAGGGGATACACCGCCACCTTACAACAGGCTGCTGAAGTGTGTGGTGGCCCTCACGGTGAGGTTTATCTGAACAGACCTGGATGTGGTGAGGTTTTGGAGCGGCACATTGGTAGGTCACACTGCAGGTGTTTTGAGGCCCAAACATACATTGGTTTACAGGTACTTTTGTAGACAGCTCTTACATCCTTCTTCCTTGTTTGGCTCTTTTTAGTGCTATATCAGGCTGTGGCGTGGGGGAATCGTCTCCATTAGTCTGGTCCTGGGTTATTTTCTATCAGGAGGTTGGTTTGGTGTTCATCCCCTGACATCCTGCCTTCAGGTATTTATATGCATGTTATATGGGGGTCTAGTAGGGCTGGTGCCGGTGTTTGAACAAATTGGCTATATATACCCCCCGAGTCAAGGGAGGTATATTAGTTTGTCTTCTTTTACTCAGTATTCATCAAATATATATATTTACAGGGTCCATACCTGAAGTATTACATCAGTTGATATTATCAATGATCTATGAATCTCTGCTATTGCAAGAGTCTGATCATCAAGACCAAGGTGTATTGGTGCCAAATCCCCAAGGTAAATTCTAATTAATTATTTAATGTCTCATGTTTCCTATAACCCTATCATTCGCTAACAGTTCAATTTCTTTTCTTATGGTTCACTACAATTTTTTCCTTTTTCCTTTTTATTTTTCCCTATTCCTCCAACCCCTAAGTTCCCTCCCTTCCCCATCCTTCTCTTCTCAACAAGTATGTACTATGGCCTAACTACCTTTTTTATATATACTAGTAGCAAATCTAACACTAATTTCATTCAATAATTTCCCTATAGCTGCCTTTCCGGTGCCTTCTCCAGACCCTACACATCCCATCCAGCTCTGGCATAAGTTACCTGCCTTTATAGGTTACCCCCCTTAAAAGTAGGTCGCCTCATATTATTATCATTTTTACGTATAACTAATAGTTTTAGTAGTTATACTAGTGTGTGGCATGTCCACACACATGTATATCAACAAGGAATGACCTTCGGGTCATGCTTAAACGCATATAATTGTTATTTTTCAGTTTCGGTGAGCAACTCCATACTGCTCCACGCCGTGAGTTGCGGTGGGTCGTTGGGTTGCAGTGTTCACTTTCCTTGGGAGTTGGTCCTCCATCCACTCCCACTCCCATGGGTATATTCCGCAGAACATAGAGGGCCGCAACAATCTAACCACACTCACCACCCATATTACAATTATGGGTGAGTGGTTTGCTAATGTGCATGTTAATTATGAATATTTTATGCAACAACATGATAAATGTCTTATGTACCAAATTATTAATTTTTCTTTGTATATTTAGAAGCTCCTGAGGAAGCGATTAAGATCGCGAAACATGTAGAGCTCCAAGTTTTTAATTCTCCAACACGTTGTGTACTCCAATGCAAGGAACTACTGCAATATTGTAGGGTACTACCTTGGAAGTGTCTATATCAACGGTGTTGTTGTAATATTTGTATATGTAGAATTGTTTTGCATATTACTAGCCATGTATGTGTATGCAATTTTATGATATTGTGGTTATGTATCCATGTTGTATTAAAAAATTGTTATTTTTCCAAAAACCCATATGTGCCTATAAAGTCCATTTTTTTCCCCAATCCTCTTCACAGTACTTATAGGATGTGGCACATTCTTTATTAATTGGTGTAGATTGCCACCTGAGGGCCATTGCAATCTTTATATCTCGTATTAATAGGTGGCAGCACCATTCTCCACCTGTGTTCATCACAGGTGGCGGCCCCGGTTTCACCAAAATTGGTATTTTCTTTACACATTGTGTATCGTATCCCTATCCAAAAAATAGTCATATATATATTTATTGTATCAATAATATATTTTTTAACTAGTAGCATCATTCTAGTCATTTTGATTACATCGCCCAGTCTGTTTTCATCTAGGTATCTAATCCTTTTAGGTTATATACTTGGGTGATAAAAGAAAAAATGGACTATACAGGTACAGCTCGGTCAGGCTTGATGCAAGAATTTCATACATCCTATACAGGGTGCAATAAAGAAGGTGATGACCTTAAGCTATATTTTGAGAGACTCAAACAATTACTCAAAAAAAAGTCTAACCTATACTGGCACATAGAGTTCTTTAAAATTTACATTAGGGAAAACATCAGTCCTATGGGATTGAGGATTCAAATGTTTCCCACAATCAAACACACCTCGTTGGACCTCAAAAACTCTTGGGAAAGGATTCTCAATCACTGTAGTAGTGACTGTATGCAATTATTACTAGTCCAATACCAACTTGACAGTGATGTATTGGATCAAGAATTGGCTACGCTTAATTCTCAATACGAACAGATCCAATCACACCCCAAATTTCTAGAAAAAAGTCAGGAACTTAAATTATTTCTGGACAGACTCAACAAAACTATCATGTCAAAAAAAGAAGCCAAAATTACAAAAGATCGAATAGCATTTAAAGAAGGATATGTTTACAAATGGGAAAATTCTACTAAACCAAGAGGCCCGAACTACCGTAATAAACACCAATATCATCGTTATAACGTATCCGCCTCAGAAGAGGAGGACGAATCTGACTCATCTATGTCTTCATCTTCTTTTTTTCAGGCTCGTTCCGGCCAATCGACCACACAAGCACCAGGCGGATCACGTAAGCGGGGTCATTATGGTGGTGGGAATATAGTCACACCCAGTACTAAGAAAAAACCAGTCAACACACAAGACTTTGTACCCTCCCAAACACAATCTAGTGGTGGACAGAGTAGAGGTGATGGGAAAGCACCCAGCTTTGACTTATCTCAGTACGCCTATATGGGACCAATAGCAGCACAAGCAGTGCAACAAATGCACACCCAACAAATGTCCCAACAGAATCAACCCAGGATTGCCCCCCTCGGCACCCCTCGGGGAGCTGAGGGTGGCAATTTGGGTCAGGGTAATTCTACGACGACCCAATTAGGACCCAATATGACACATACTAAGGACACACCAAGACAGCACAGGAACTCTAACTCGCATACAACACAACAGGACATCCCTTTAGGCGAGTCGACCATCTTGAGGAATTGAGCGTAATTAACCTTACACCATACCCGCTTTCCGATGACGAATTGACAGTCCTCAAGCTAGGTCTTAGTTTTTGCCCGAATAGTAGTTTTGATAAATATGAAGTCATTAAAGACTTATACCTCTTTGCGAGGAAACTCACCTACAAATACTTATTTGATCCTGACAAAAAGAGACGCATAGCTGAAAAGGATCTGTCGGAACAGATTAAAAAATACACCATGAAAGAATTCCGAGCCCTTCGGGATCTTATGATCCTGTTGGACGAAAACCAAGACTTTGACCAGTCTCAACCCATGGTTAATAGTCTCCATTCTTCTGTACAGACATCGAAATCACAGTTTAAAAATAAATCTGATCAATTCCCAGACCTCAATACTAACCCTCAAATATCAGCATTCCTCATTGCTATGGTCAGTGAGATCAAACATATGGAATTTCCCCATATTCCATCAAACCTTTCCCGAACACAGCGACAAGCATTGACCAATTTACAATCCCGTAAAGACACGGTCATAAAGGCATCGGATAAGGGAGGCAATATAGTACTTCTAACTTGCAAACAATATGAGACAATGTGCTTTGACATTCTCAACAACAAAGCTTGGTATCAACCTATTACTCCTGAAGTTACAGCGAGATTTAAATTAGAATTTAAAATGCTTCTGTACGCCGCCTTCACCGATGCCCTTATCGATAAACCCACCTACGATTATCTCAATATCACCTTTCCACGAGAAGCGATTTTCTATGCCATACCCTAAATCCACAAAAATCCACAAAATCCCCCAGGCAGGCCTATTATTTCTGGCATTGGTTCTATTACAGAACACGCCAGTAGATTTGTGGATTTCTTCCTTATGCCTCACGTGAAAAGCTTGCCATTGTACATTAGAGATACATCAACTAGATGGCCTTAGTATTCCCCCTGAAGCAGTGTTTGTCACCATTGATGTGGAAGCTCTGTACTCTAGTATCCCACACAAACTTGGGATACAAGTGGTAAAACGATTCCTTATGGAACATGATCACCGTGAATGGAGATTTCAAGGTCTTATTTTGCAACTATTGTCATTTATTCTTGAACACAACTGTTTCAGTTTTATCGGCTCCCACTACCTCCAGGTACAGGGCGTGGCCATGGGCACTTGTTGTGCTCCCGCCTACGCCAACCTGTACCTGGGGGGTGGGAGCGAGATATTTTTTCAGATGCAGAGTTTCGTCAGTACCTGGACCAGACACTGTGCTGGTTCAGGTACATTGACGATATTTTTGCGATTTGGACTGGGACAGTTGCATCCCTAAACGAGTTCATTGCCAGGCTGAATGTCAATCAATACAATCTTAGATTTACATTCGAGTGGCATCAGGAACATATATCGTTTTTGGACCTATCCGTTTACCGTGATCTTGACAACAACATAGCCACCAAACTTTTTTGGAAGAGTACATCAGGTAACACGCTTCTACATGCTAACAGTGGACACCCTAGGGCATTAGTACATAGCATACCTTATGCTTAATACGTTAGATTGCGTAGGAACTGCACACATGAAACAGAGCTTAAAAAACAAGCAAATGAACTACGTGAACGTTTACGCCAACGGGGCTATACCAAGAGCCTCCTTAGAAAAGCCTACAATAAGGCAATAGGAAAAGAACGAACAAACCTGCTCTATACTAAGCCCAAACAGGATCTCACCAAAATGACCACCAAATTCATTACTAGATATTCAGCTCAACATAACACGCTTCGTGCAGGGATGCAAAAACATTGGCACCTCATTAGTGAAGATCCAATCTTGTCCAAATATGTCAGAAGTTCGCCAGAAATAGTTTTTCGTAGAAGTACTTCAATAGGAAACCAGTTGACAGCCAGTAATTACCAACCACAATTGGACAATCAGATTACAGCACGAGGCATATACACATGTGGCCAATGTTCCTACTGCCCATGGGTCAATATTGGAACAAAATTCATATTACCCAATGGGGAGAAATTTTCTCCTCGTTTTCATGCATCATGTGACACTGAGGGTGTTATCTACTTAATGACCTGTAAATGTAAAGCGTTTTATGTTGGAAAAACCTTTCGTCCCTTCAAGAAAAGGATTTATGATCACATATATTATTCGCAATATGCCAAAATGCTCACTCCGGTGAGCCGACATTTAGGCCTATACCATAAATTTGACACATCAGTGGTCAAATTTATGGTTCTGGAAGTAGTCCCCCGAGATCCACGGGGAGGTAATTGGGACAAACGCATCCTTCAAAAGGAAACAATGTGGATCGAACGTTTGGGGGCGACACACCCCCCTGGGATTAACGAGGTTCTATCTTACCGCCCATTTTTATGATGGGCGGGGGGAACATTGTTTAGAGATGATCCCATATATTGTGTCACCTCTGTGATTCCTGTATAGATTTCCACACCAGGTTAACCTTGGACGATAGTGGTAGATGTTTAATATGACTATTATGGTACTATGTTAATGCTGTATAACAGTCATTTATTCTTATTATTTTTTGTTTTCCTTTAAGGTTTCTTACTTACGACCTATATCCAGCAATCTGCTGGGATGGGCCTTACAGTCTAATGAGACTGACGTTTGGATAGGATTTTAGAATCTAAAGGGTTACAAGACCTGGGTGTCTGGTCATACAGACAGCCAAGGTCTTTTTTCATAGTTGCGGCCAGATATCACTCATATGTTCTGCGGTGTTTACGTGGGGTAGGGGCACTGCAGCGGTCGTATCACTGCACTCCGGTAATGGGACAGTATGTGGCCACCCAAGCCGTTGCTAGTATCATTTGGTCAATACATACCAAGCGATACGATGATCAACGGCAAATGAGACGCCAATCCTATTGGCGCCTCCTAGCAGCACTTCCGCCCTTGACCGCCGGGCTTCCAACGTCCCGGCACGCATGCGCTCTACAACAGTACTCGCTCATTTAGAAACAAACGACAAGGTTGCGTCAGTGCGTGGCTTAGGACTATTGTCTTTGCCCGTGCAGTCTCCCTCGTTTTGCTGCACATGCGCAGTCACTAGGACGATGCGGGTGCACGCTTGTCGGCCGGCTCAGATGACGCCATACGTTCGTTCGGCGTCATCATGAGCGAGGTGCTTATAACGTGAGGGGATACACCGCCACCTTACAACAGGCTGCTGAAGTGTGTGGCGGCCCTCACGGTGAGGTTTATCTGAACAGACCTGGATGTGGTGAGGTTTTGGAGCGGCACATTGGTAGGTCACACTGCAGGTGTTTTGAGGCCCAAACATACATTGGTTTACAGGTACTTTTGTAGACAGCTCTTACATCCTTCTTCCTTGTTTGGCTCTTTTTAGTGCTATATCAGGCTGTGGCGTGGGGGAATCGTCTCCATTAGTCTGGTCCTGGGTTATTTTCTATCAGGAGGTTGGTTTGGTGTTCATCCCCTGACATCCTGCCTTCAGGTATTTATATGCATGTTATATGGGGGTCTAGTAGGGCTGGTGCCGGTGTTTGAACAAATTGGCTATATATACCCCCCGAGTCAAGGGAGGTATATTAGTTTGTCTTCTTTTACTCAGTATTCATCAAATATATATATTTACAGGGTCCATACCTGAAGTATTACATCAGTTGATATTATCAATGATCTATGAATCTCTGCTATTGCAAGAGTCTGATCATCAAGACCAAGGTGTATTGGTGCCAAATCCCCAAGGTAAATTCTAATTAATTATTTAATGTCTCATGTTTCCTATAACCCTATCATTCGCTAACAGTTCAATTTCTTTTCTTATGGTTCACTACAATTTTTTCCTTTTTCCTTTTTATTTTTCCCTATTCCTCCAACCCCTAAGTTCCCTCCCTTCCCCATCCTTCTCTTCTCAACAAGTATGTACTATGGCCTAACTACCTTTTTTATATATACTAGTAGCAAATCTAACACTAATTTCATTCAATAATTTCCCTATAGCTGCCTTTCCGGTGCCTTCTCCAGACCCTACACATCCCATCCAGCTCTGGCATAAGTTACCTGCCTTTATAGGTTACCCCCCTTAAAAGTAGGTCGCCTCATATTATTATCATTTTTACGTATAACTAATAGTTTTAGTAGTTATACTAGTGTGTGGCATGTCCACACACATGTATATCAACAAGGAATGACCTTCGGGTCATGCTTAAACGCATATAATTGTTATTTTTCAGTTTCGGTGAGCAACTCCATACTGCTCCACGCCGTGAGTTGCGGTGGGTCGTTGGGTTGCAGTGTTCACTTTCCTTGGGAGTTGGTCCTCCATCCACTCCCACTCCCATGGGTATATTCCGCAGAACATAGAGGGCCGCAACAATCTAACCACACTCACCACCCATATTACAATTAGGGGTGAGTGGTTTGCTAATGTGCATGTTAATTATGAATATTTTATGCAACAACATGATAAATGTCTTATGTACCAAATTATTAATTTTTCTTTGTATATTTAGAAGCTCCTGAGGAAGCGATTAAGATCGCGAAACATGTAGAGCTCCAAGTTTTTAATTCTCCAACACGTTGTGTACTCCAATGCAAGGAACTACTGCAATATTGTAGGGTACTACCTTGGAAGTGTCTATATCAACGGTGTTGTTGTAATATTTGTATATGTAGAATTGTTTTGCATATTACTAGCCATGTATGTGTATGCAATTTTATGATATTGTGGTTATGTATCCATGTTGTATTAAAAAATTGTTATTTTTCCAAAAACCCATATGTGCCTATAAAGTCCATTTTTTTCCCCAATCCTCTTCACAGTACTTATAGGATGTGGCACATTCTTTATTAATTGGTGTAGATTGCCACCTGAGGGCCATTGCAATCTTTATATCTCGTATTAATAGGTGGTAGCACCATTCTCCACCTGTGTTCATCACAGGTGGCGGCCCCGGTTTCACCAAAATTGGTATTTTCTTTACACATTGTGTATCGTATCCCTATCCAAAAAATAGTCATATATATATATTTATTGTATCAATAATATATTTTTTAACTAGTAGCATCATTCTAGTCATTTTGATTACATCGCCCAGTCTGTATTCATCTAGGTATCTAATCCTTTTAGGTTATATACTTGGGTGATAAAAGAAAAAATGGACTATACAGGTACAGCTCGGTCAGGCTTGATGCAAGAATTTCATACATCCTATACAGGGTGCAATAAAGAAGGTGATGACCTTAAGCTATATTTTGAGAGACTCAAACAATTACTCAAAAAAAAGTCTAACCTATACTGGCACATAGAGTTCTTTAAAATTTACATTAGGGAAAACATCAGTCCTATGGGATTGAGGATTCAAATGTTTCCCACAATCAAACACACCTCGTTGGACCTCAAAAACTCTTGGGAAAGGATTCTCAATCACTGTAGTAGTGACTGTATGCAATTATTACTAGTCCAATACCAACTTGACAGTGATGTATTGGATCAAGAATTGGCTACGCTTAATTCTCAATACGAACAGATCCAATCACACCCCAAATTTCTAGAAAAAAGTCAGGAACTTAAATTATTTCTGGACAGACTCAACAAAACTATCATCTCAAAAAAAGAAGCCAAAATTACAAAAGATCGAATAGCATTTAAAGAAGGATATGCTTACAAATGGGAAAATTCTACTAAACCAAGAGGCCCGAACTACCGTAATAAACACCAATATCATCGTTATAACGTATCCGCCTCAGAAGAGGAGGACGAATCTGACTCATCTATGTCTTCATCTTCTTTTTTTCAGGCTCGTTCCGGCCAATCGACCACACAAGCACCAGGCGGATCACGTAAGCGGGGTCATTATGGTGGTGGGAATATAGTCACACCCAGTACTAAGAAAAAAACAGTCAACACACAAGACTTTGTACCCTCCCAAACACAATCTAGTGGTGGACAGAGTAGAGGTGATGGGAAAGCACCCAGCTTTGACTTATCTCAGTACGCCTATATGGGACCAATAGCAGCACAAGCAGTGCAACAAATGCACACCCAACAAATGTCCCAACAGAATCAACCCAGGATTGCCCCCCTCGGCACCCCTCGGGGAGCTGAGGGTGGCAATTTGGGTCAGGGTAATTCTACGACGACCCAATTAGGACCCAATATGACACATACTAAGGACACACCAAGACAGCACAGGAACTCTAACTCGCATACAACACAACAGGACATCCCTTTAGGCGAGTCGACCATCTTGAGGAATTGAGCGTAATTAACCTTACACCATACCCGCTTTCCGATGACGAATTGACAGTCCTCAAGCTAGGTCTTAGTTTTTGCCCGAATAGTAGTTTTGATAAATATGAAGTCATTAAAGACTTATACCTCTTTGCGAGGAAACTCACCTACAAATACTTATTTGATCCTGACAAAAAGAGACGCATAGCTGAAAAGGATCTGTCGGAACAGATTAAAAAATACACCATGAAAGAATTCCGAGCCCTTCGGGATCTTATGATCCTGTTGGACGAAAACCAAGACTTTGACCAGTCTCAACCCATGGTTAATAGTCTCCATTCTTCTGTACAGACATCGAAATCACAGTTTAAAAATAAATCTGATCAATTCCCAGACCTCAATACTAACCCTCAAATATCAGCATTCCTCATTGCTATGGTCAGTGAGATCAAACATATGGAATTTCCCCATATTCCATCAAACCTTTCCCGAACACAGCGACAAGCATTGACCAATTTACAATCCCGTAAAGACACGGTCATAAAGGCATCGGATAAGGGAGGCAATATAGTACTTCTAACTTGCAAACAATATGAGACAATGTGCTTTGACATTCTCAACAACAAAGCTTGGTATCAACCTATTACTCCTGAAGTTACAGCGAGATTTAAATTAGAATTTAAAATGCTTCTGTACGCCGCCTTCACCGATGCCCTTATCGATAAACCCACCTACGATTATCTCAATATCACCTTTCCACGAGAAGCGATTTTCTATGCCATACCCTAAATCCACAAAAATCCACAAAATCCCCCAGGCAGGCCTATTATTTCTGGCATTGGTTCTATTACAGAACACGCCAGTAGATTCGTGGATTTCTTCCTTATGCCTCACGTGAAAAGCTTGCCATTGTACATTAGAGATACATCAACTAGATGGCCTTAGTATTCCCCCTGAAGCAGTGTTTGTCACCATTGATGTGGAAGCTCTGTACTCTAGTATCCCACACAAACTTGGGATACAAGTGGTAAAACGATTCCTTATGGAACATGATCACCGTGAATGGAGATTTCAAGGTCTTATTTTGCAACTATTGTCATTTATTCTTGAACACAACTGTTTAAGTTTTATCGGCTCCCACTACCTCCAGGTACAGGGCGTGGCCATGGGCACTTGTTGTGCTCCCGCCTACGCCAACCTGTACCTGGGGGGTGGGAGCGAGATATTTTTTCAGATGCAGAGTTTCGTCAGTACCTGGACCAGACAATGTGCTGGTTCAGGTACATTGACGATATTTTTGCGATTTGGACTGGGACAGTTGCATCCCTAAACGAGTTCATTGCCAGGCTGAATGTCAATCAATACAATCTTAGATTTACATTCGAGTGGCATCAGGAACATATATCGTTTTTGGACCTATCCGTTTACCGTGATCTTGACAACAACATAGCCACCAAACTTTTTCGGAAGAGTACATCAGGTAACACGCTTCTACATGCTAACAGTGGACACCCTAGGGCATTAGTACATAGCATACCTTATGCTTAATACGTTAGATTGCGTAGGAACTGCACACATGAAACAGAGCTTAAAAAACAAGCAAATGAACTACGTGAACGTTTACGCCAACGGGGCTATACCAAGAGCCTCCTTAGAAAAGCCTACAATAAGGCAATAGGAAAAGAACGAACAAACCTGCTCTATACTAAGCCCAAACAGGATCTCACCAAAATGACCACCAAATTCATTACTAGATATTCAGCTCAACATAACACGCTTCGTGCAGGGATGCAAAAACATTGGCACCTCATTAGTGAAGATCCAATCTTGTCCAAATATGTCAGAAGTTCGCCAGAAATAGTTTTTCGTAGAAGTACTTCAATAGGAAACCAGTTGACAGCCAGTAATTACCAACCACAATTGGACAATCAGATTACAGCACGAGGCATATACACATGTGGCCAATGTTCCTACTGCCCATGGGTCAATATTGGAACAAAATTCATATTACCCAATGGGGAGAAATTTTCTCCTCGTTTTCATGCATCATGTGACACTGAGGGTGTTATCTACTTAATGACCTGTAAATGTAAAGCGTTTTATGTTGGAAAAACCTTTCGTCCCTTCAAGAAAAGTATTTATGATCACATATATTATTTGCAATATGCCAAAATGCTCACTCCGGTGAGCCGACATTTAGGCCTATACCATAAATTTGACACATCAGTGGTCAAATTTATGGTTCTGGAAGTAGTCCCCCGAGATCCACGGGGAGGTAATTGGGACAAACGCATCCTTCAAAAGGAAACAATGTGGATCGAACGTTTGGGGGCGACACACCCCCCTGGGATTAACGAGGTTCTATCTTACCGCCCATTTTTATGATGGGCGGGGGGAACATTGTTTAGAGATGATCCCATATATTGTGTCACCTCTGTGATTCCTGTATAGATTTCCACACCAGGTTAACCTTGGACGATAGTGGTAGATGTTTAATATGACTATTATGGTACTATGTTAATGCTGTATAGCAGTCATTTATTCTTAATATTTTTTGTTTTCCTTTAAGGTTTCTTACTTACGACCTATATCCAGCAATCTGCTGGGATGGGCCTTACAGTCTAATGAGACTGACGTTTGGATAGGATTTTAGAATCTAAAGGGTTACAAGACCTGGGTGTCTGGTCATACAGACAGCCAAGGTCTTTTTTCATAGTTGCGGCCAGATATTACTCATATGTTCTGCGGTGTTTACGTGGGGTAGGGGCACTGCAGCGGTCGTATCACTGCACTCCGGTAATGGGACAGTATGTGGCCACCCAAGCCGTTGCTAGTATCATTTGGTCAATACATACCAAGCGATACGATGATCAACGGCAAATGAGACGCCAATCCTATTGGCGCCTCCTAGCAGCACTTCCGCCCTTGACCGCCGGGCTTCCAACGTCCCGGCACGCATGCGCTCTACAACAGTACTCGCTCATTTAGAAACAAACGACGAGGTTGCGTCAGTGCGTGGCTTAGGACTATTGTCTTTGCCCGTGCAGTCTCCCTCATTTTGCTGCGCATGCGCAGTCACTAGGACGATACGGGTGCACGCTTGTCGGCCGGCTCAGATGACGCCATACGTTCGTTCGGCGTCATCATGAGCGAGGTGCTTATAACGTGAGGGGATACACCGCCACCTTACAACAGGCTGCTGAAGTGTGTGGCGGCCCTCACGGTGAGGTTTATCTGAACAGACCTGGATGTGGTGAGGTTTTGGAGCGGCACATTGGTAGGTCACACTGCAGGTGTTTTGAGGCCCAAACATACATTGGTTTACAGGTACTTTTGTAGACAGCTCTTACATCCTTCTTCCTTGTTTGGCTCTTTTTAGTGCTATATCAGGCTGTGGCGTGGGGGAATCGTCTCCATTAGTCTGGTCCTGGGTTATTTTCTATCAGAAGGTTGGTTTTGTGTTCGTCCCCTGACATCCTGCCTTCAGGTATTTATATGCATGTTATATGGGGGTCTAGTAGGGCTGGTGCCGGTGTTTGAACAAATTGGCTATATATACCCCCCGAGTCAAGGGAGGTATATTAGTTCGTCTTCTTTTACTCAGTATTCATCAAATATATATATTTACAGGGTCCATACCTGAAGTATTACATCATTTGATATTATCAATGATCTATGAATCTCTGCTATTGCAAGAGTCTGATCATCAAGACCAAGGTGTATTGGTGCCAAATCCCCAAGGTAAATTCTAATAAATTATTTAATGTCTCATGTTTCCTATAACCCTATCATTCGCTAACAGTTCAATTTCTTTTCTTATGGTTCACTACAATTTTTTCCTTTTTCCTTTTTATTTTTCCCTATTCCTCCAACCCCTAAGTTCCCTCCCTTCCCCATCCTTCTCTTCTCAACAAGTATGTACTATGGCCTAACTACCTTTTTTATATATACTAGTAGCAAATCTAACACTAATTTCATTCAATAATTTCCCTATAGCTGCCTTTCCGGTGCCTTCTCCAGACCCTACACATCCCATCCAGCTCTGGCATAAGTTACCTGCCTTTATAGGTTACCCCCCTTAAAAGTAGGTCGCCTCATATTATTATCATTTTTACGTATAACTAATAGTTTTAGTAGTTATACTAGTGTGTGGCATGTCCACACACATGTATATCAACAAGGAATGACCTTCGGGTCATGCTTAAACGCATATAATTGTTATTTTTCAGTTTCGGTGAGCAACTCCATACTGCTCCACGCCGTGAGTTGCAGTGGGTCGTTGGGTTGCAGTGTTCACTTTCCTTGGGAGTTGGTCCTCCATCCACTCCCACTCCCATGGGTATATTCCGCAGAACATAGAGGGCCGCAACAATCTAACCACACTCACCACCCATATTACAATTAGGGGTGAGTGGTTTGCTAATGTGCATGTTAATTATGAATATTTTATGCAACAACATGATAAATGTCTTATGTACCAAATTATTAATTTTTCTTTGTATATTTAGAAGCTCCTGAGGAAGCGATTAAGATCGCGAAACATGTAGAGCTCCAAGTTTTTAATTCTCCAACACGTTGTGTACTCCAATGCAAGGAACTACTGCAATATTGTAGGGTACTACCTTGGAAGTGTCTATATCAACGGTGTTGTTGTAATATTTGTATATGTAGAATTGTTTTGCATATTACTAGCCATGTATGTGTATGCAATTTTATGATATTGTGGTTATGTATCCATGTTGTATTAAAAAATTGTTATTTTTCCAAAAACCCATATGTGCCTATAAAGTCAATTTTTTTCCCCAATCCTCTTCACAGTACTTATAGGATGTGGCACATTCTTTATTAATTGGTGTAGATTGCCACCTGAGGGCCATTGCAATCTTTATATCTCGTATTAATAGGTGGTAGCACCATTCTCCACCTGTGTTCATCACAGGTGGCGGCCCCGGTTTCACCAAAATTGGTATTTTCTTTACACATTGTGTATCGTATCCCTATCCAAAAAATAGTCATATATATATTTATTGTATCAATAATATATTTTTTAACTAGTAGGATCATTCTAGTCATTTTGATTACATCGCCCAGTCTGTTTTCATCTAGGTATCTAATCCTTTTAGGTTATATACTTGGGTGATAAAAGAAAAAATGGACTATACAGGTACAGCTCGGTCAGGCTTGATGCAAGAATTTCATACATCCTATACAGGGTGCAATAAAGAAGGTGATGACCTTAAGCTATATTTTGAGAGACTCAAACAATTACTCAAAAAAAAGTCTAACCTATACTGGCACATAGAGTTCTTTAAAATTTACATTAGGGAAAACATCAGTCCTATGGGATTGAGGATTCAAATGTTTCCCACAATCAAACACACCTCGTTGGACCTCAAAAACTCTTGGGAAAGGATTCTCAATCACTGTAGTAGTGACTGTATGCAATTATTACTAGTCCAATACCAACTTGACAGTGATGTATTGGATCAAGAATTGGCTACGCTTAATTCTCAATACGAACAGATCCAATCACACCCCAAATTTCTAGAAAAAAGTCAGGAACTTAAATTATTTCTGGACAGACTCAACAAAACTATCATGTCAAAAAAAGAAGCCAAAATTACAAAAGATCGAATAGCATTTAAAGAAGGATATGCTTACAAATGGGAAAATTCTACTAAACCAAGAGGCCCGAACTACCGTAATAAACACCAATATCATCGTTATAACGTATCCGCCTCAGAAGAGGAGGACGAATCTGACTCATCTATGTCTTCATCTTCTTTTTTTCAGGCTCGTTCCGGCCAATCGACCACACAAGCACCAGGCGGATCACGTAAGCGGGGTCATTATGGTGGTGGGAATATAGTCACACCCAGTACTAAGAAAAAACCAGTCAACACACAAGACTTTGTACCCTCCCAAACACAATCTAGTGGTGGACAGAGTAGAGGTGATGGGAAAGCACCCAGCTTTGACTTATCTCAGTACGCCTATATGGGACCAATAGCAGCACAAGCAGTGCAACAAATGCACACCCAACAAATGTCCCAACAGAATCAACCCAGGATTGCCCCCCTCGGCACCCCTCGGGGAGCTGAGGGTGGCAATTTGGGTCAGGGTAATTCTACGACGACCCAATTAGGACCCAATATGACACATACTAAGGACACACCAAGACAGCACAGGAACTCTAACTCGCATACAACACAACAGGACATCCCTTTAGGCGAGTCGACCATCTTGAGGAATTGAGCGTAATTAACCTTACACCATACCCGCTTTCCGATGACGAATTGACAGTCCTCAAGCTAGGTCTTAGTTTTTGCCCGAATAGTAGTTTTGATAAATATGAAGTCATTAAAGACTTATACCTCTTTGCGAGGAAACTCACCTACAAATACTTATTTGATCCTGACAAAAAGAGACGCATAGCTGAAAAGGATCTGTCGGAACAGATTAAAAAATACACCATGAAAGAATTCCGAGCCCTTCGGGATCTTATGATCCTGTTGGACGAAAACCAAGACTTTGACCAGTCTCAACCCATGGTTAATAGTCTCCATTCTTCTGTACAGACATCGAAATCACAGTTTAAAAATAAATCTGATCAATTCCCAGACCTCAATACTAACCCTCAAATATCAGCATTCCTCATTGCTATGGTCAGTGAGATCAAACATATGGAATTTCCCCATATTCCATCAAACCTTTCCCGAACACAGCGACAAGCATTGACCAATTTACAATCCCGTAAAGACACGGTCATAAAGGCATCGGATAAGGGAGGCAATATAGTACTTCTAACTTGCAAACAATATGAGACAATGTGCTTTGACATTCTCAACAACAAAGCTTGGTATCAACCTATTACTCCTGAAGTTACAGCGAGATTTAAATTAGAATTTAAAATGCTTCTGTACGCCGCCTTCACCGATGCCCTTATCGATAAACCCACCTACGATTATCTCAATATCACCTTTCCACGAGAAGCGATTTTCTATGCCATACCCTAAATCCACAAAAATCCACAAAATCCCCCAGGCAGGCCTATTATTTCTGGCATTGGTTCTATTACAGAACACGCCAGTAGATTCGTGGATTTCTTCCTTATGCCTCACGTGAAAAGCTTGCCATTGTACATTAGAGATACATCAACTAGATGGCCTTAGTATTCCCCTGAAGCAGTGTTTGTCACCATTGATGTGGAAGCTCTGTACTCTAGTATCCCACACAAACTTGGGATACAAGTGGTAAAACGATTCCTTATGGAACATGATCACCGTGAATGGAGATTTCAAGGTCTTATTTTGCAACTATTGTCATTTATTCTTGAACACAACTGTTTCAGTTTTATCGGCTCCCACTACCTCCAGGTACAGGGCGTGGCCATGGGCACTTGTTGTGCTCCCGCCTACGCCAACCTGTACCTGGGGGGTGGGAGCGAGATATTTTTTCAGATGCAGAGTTTCGTCAGTACCTGGACCAGACACTGTGCTGGTTCAGGTACATTGACGATATTTTTGCGATTTGGACTGGGACAGTTGCATCCCTAAACGAGTTCATTGCCAGGCTGAATGTCAATCAATACAATCTTAGATTTACATTCGAGTGGCATCAGGAACATATATCGTTTTTGGACCTATCCGTTTACCGTGATCTTGACAACAACATAGCCACCAAACTTTTTCGGAAGAGTACATCAGGTAACACGCTTCTACATGCTAACAGTGGACACCCTAGGGCATTAGTACATAGCATACCTTATGCTTAATACGTTAGATTGCGTAGGAACTGCACACATGAAACAGAGCTTAAAAAACAAGCAAATGAACTACGTGAACGTTTACGCCAACGGGGCTATACCAAGAGCCTCCTTAGAAAAGCCTACAATAAGGCAATAGGAAAAGAACGAACAAACCTGCTCTATACTAAGCCCAAACAGGATCTCACCAAAATGACCACCAAATTCATTACTAGATATTCAGCTCAACATAACACGCTTCGTGCAGGGATGCAAAAACATTGGCACCTCATTAGTGAAGATCCAATCTTGTCCAAATATGTCAGAAGTTCGCCAGAAATAGTTTTTCGTAGAAGTACTTCAATAGGAAACCAGTTGACAGCCAGTAATTACCAACCACAATTGGACAATCAGATTACAGCACGAGGCATATACACATGTGGCCAATGTTCCTACTGCCCATGGGTCAATATTGGAACAAAATTCATATTACCCAATGGGGAGAAATTTTCTCCTCGTTTTCATGCATCATGTGACACTGAGGGTGTTATCTACTTAATGACCTGTAAATGTAAAGCGTTTTATGTTGGAAAAACCTTTCGTCCCTTCAAGAAAAGTATTTATGATCACATATATTATTCGCAATATGCCAAAATGCTCACTCCGGTGAGCCGACATTTAGGCCTATACCATAAATTTGACACATCAGTGGTCAAATTTATGGTTCTGGAAGTAGTCCCCCGAGATCCACGGGGAGGTAATTGGGACAAACGCATCCTTCAAAAGGAAACAATGTGGATCGAACGTTTGGGGGCGACACACCCCCCTGGGATTAACGAGGTTCTATCTTACCGCCCATTTTTATGATGGGCGGGGGGAACATTGTTTAGAGATGATCCCATATATTGTGTCACCTCTGTGATTCCTGTATAGATTTCCACACCAGGTTAACCTTGGACGATAGTGGTAGATGTTTAATATGACTATTATGGTACTATGTTAATGCTGTATAGCAGTCATTTATTCTTATTATTTTTTGTTTTCCTTTAAGGTTTCTTACTTACGACCTATATCCAGCAATCTGCTGGGATGGGCCTTACAGTCTAATGAGACTGACGTTTGGATAGGATTTTAGAATCTAAAGGGTTACAAGACCTGGGTGTCTGGTCATACAGACAGCCAAGGTCTTTTTTCATAGTTGCGGCCAGATATCACTCATATGTTCTGCGGTGTTTGCGTGGGGTAGGGGCACTGCAGCGGTCGTATCACTGCACTCCGGTAATGGGACAGTATGTGGCCACCCAAGCCGTTGCTAGTATCATTTGGTCAATACATACCAAGCAATACGATGATCAACGGCAAATGAGACGCCAATCCTATTGGCGCCTCCTAGCAGCACTTCCGCCCTTGACCGCCGGGCTTCCAACGTCCCGGCACGCATGCGCTCTACAACAGTACTCGCTCATTTAGAAACAAACGACGAGGTTGCGTCAGTGCGTGGCTTAGGACTATTGTCTTTGCCCGTGCAGTCTCCCTCGTTTTGCTGCGCATGCGCAGTCACTAGGACGATGCGGGTGCACGCTTGTCGGCCGGCTCAGATGACGCCATACGTTCGTTCGGCGTCATCATGAGCGAGGTGCTTATAACGTGAGGGGATACACCGCCACCTTACAACAGGCTGCTGAAGTGTGTGGCGGCCCTCACGGTGAGGTTTATCTGAACAGACCTGGATGTGGTGAGGTTTTGGAGCGGCACATTGGTAGGTCACACTGCAGGTGTTTTGAGGCCCAAACATACATTGGTTTACAGGTACTTTTGTAGACAGCTCTTACATCCTTCTTCCTTGTTTGGCTCTTTTTAGTGCTATATCAGGCTGTGGCGTGGGGGAATCATCTCCATTAGTCTGGTCCTGGGTTATTTTCTATCAGAAGGTTGGTTTGGTGTTCGTCCCCTGACATCCTGCCTTCAGGTATTTATATGCATGTTATATGGGGGTCTAGTAGGGCTGGTGCCAGTGTTTGAACAAATTGGCTATATATACCCCCCGAGTCAAGGGAGGTATATTAGTTCGTCTTCTTTTACTCAGTATTCAACAAATATATATATTTACAGGGTCCATACCTGAAGTATTACATCAGTTGATATTATCAATGATCTATGAATCTCTGCTATTGCAAGAGTCTGATCATCAAGACCAAGGTGTATTGGTGCCAAATCCCCAAGGTAAATTCTAATTAATTATTTAATGTCTCATGTTTCCTATAACCCTATCATTCGCTAACAGTTCAATTTCTTTTCTTATGGTTCACTACAATTTTTTCCTTTTTCCTTTTTATTTTTCCCTATTCCTCCAACCCCTAAGTTCCCTCCCTTCCCCATCCTTCTCTTCTCAACAAGTATGTACTATGGCCTAACTACCTTTTTTATATATACTAGTAGCAAATCTAACACTAATTTCATTCAATAATTTCCCTATAGCTGCCTTTCCGGTGCCTTCTCCAGACCCTACACATCCCATCCAGCTCTGGCATAAGTTACCTGCCTTTATAGGTTACCCCCCTTAAAAGTAGGTCGCCTCATATTATTATCATTTTTACGTATAACTAATAGTTTTAGTAGTTATACTAGTGTGTGGCATGTCCACACACATGTATATCAACAAGGAATGACCTTCGGGTCATGCTTAAACGCATATAATTGTTATTTTTCAGTTTCGGTGAGCACCTCCATACTGCTCCACGCCGTGAGTTGCGGTGGGTCGTTGGGTTGCAGTGTTCACTTTCCTTGGGAGTTGGTCCTCCATCCACTCCCACTCCCATGGGTATATTCCGCAGAATATAGAGGGCCGCAACAATCTAACCACACTCACCACCCATATTACAATTAGGGGTGAGTGGTTTGCTAATGTGCATGTTAATTATGAATATTTTATGCAACAACATGATAAATGTCTTATGTACCAAATTATTATTTTTTCTTTGTATATTTAGAAGCTCCTGAGGAAGCGATTAAGATCGCGAAACATGTAGAGCTCCAAGTTTTTAATTCTCCAACACGTTGTGTACTCCAATGCAAGGAACTACTGCAATATTGTAGGGTACTACCTTGGAAGTGTCTATATCAACGGTGTTGTTGTAATATTTGTATATGTAGAATTGTTTTGCATATTACTAGCCATGTATGTGTATGCAATTTTATGATATTGTGGTTATGTATCCATGTTGTATTAAAAAATTGTTATTTTTCCAAAAACCCATATGTGCCTATAAAGTCCATTTTTTTCCCCAATCCTCTTCACAGTACTTATAGGATGTGGCACATTCTTTATTAATTGGTGTAGATTGCCACCTGAGGGCCATTGCAATCTTTATATCTCGTATTAATAGGTGGTAGCACCATTCTCCACCTGTGTTCATCACAGGTGGCGGCCCCGGTTTCACCAAAATTGGTATTTTCTTTACACATTGTGTATCGTATCCCTATCCAAAAAATAGTCATATATATATTTATTGTATCAATAATATATTTTTTAACTAGTAGCATCATTCTAGTCATTTTGATTACATCGCCCAGTCTGTTTTCATCTAGGTATCTAATCCTTTTAGGTTATATACTTGGGTGATAAAAGAAAAAATGGACTATACAGGTACAGCTTGGTCAGGCTTGATGCAAGAATTTCATACATCCTATACAGGGTGCAATAAGGAAGGTGATGACCTTAAGCTATATTTTGAGAGACTCAAACAATTACTCAAAAAAAGTCTAACCTATACTGGCACATAGAGTTCTTTAAAATTTACATTAGGGAAAACATCAGTCCTATGGGATTGAGGATTCAAATGTTTCCCACAATCAAACACACCCCGTTGGACCTCAAAAACTCTTGGGAAAGGATTCTCAATCACTGTAGTAGTGACTGTATGCAATTATTACTAGTCCAATACCAACTTGACAGTGATGTATTGGATCAAGAATTGGCTACGCTTAATTCTCAATACGAACAGATCCAATCACACCCCAAATTTCTAGAAAAAAGTCAGGAACTTAAATTATTTCTGGACAGACTCAACAAAACTATCATCTCAAAAAAAGAAGCCAAAATTACAAAAGATCGAATAGCATTTAAAGAAGGATATGCTTACAAATGGGAAAATTCTACTAAACCAAGAGGCCCGAACTACCGTAATAAACACCAATATCATCTTTATAACATATCCGCCTCAGAAGAGGAGGACGAATCTGACTCATCTATGTCTTCATCCTCTTTTTTTCAGGCTCGTTCCGGCCAATCGACCACACAAGCACCAGGCGGATCACGTAAGCGGGGTCATTATGGTGGTGGGAATATAGTCACACCCAGTACTAAGAAAAAACCAGTCAACACACAAGACTTTGTACCCTCCCAAACACAATCTAGTGGTGGACAGAGTAGAGGTGATGGGAAAGCACCCAGCTTTGACTTATCTCAGTACGCCTATATGGGACCAATAGCAGCACAAGCAGTGCAACAAATGCACACCCAACAAATGTCCCAACAGAATCAACCCAGGATTGCCCCCCTCGGCACCCCTCAGGGAGCTGAGGGTGGCAATTTGGGTCAGGGTAATTCTACGATGACCCAATTAGGACCCAATATGACACATACTAAGGACACACCAAGACAGCACAGGAACTCTAACTCGCATACAACACAACAGGACATCCCTTTAGGCGAGTCGACCATCTTGAGGAATTGAGCGTAATTAACCTTACACCATACCCGCTTTCCGATGACGAATTGACAGTCCTCAAGCTAGGTCTCAGGTTTTGCCCGAATAGTAGTTTTGATAAATATGAAGTCATTAAAGACTTATACCTCTTTGCGAGGAAACTCACCTACAAATACTTATTTGATCCTGACAAAAAGAGACGCATAGCTGAAAAGGATCTGTCGGAACAGATTAAAAAATACACCATGAAAGAATTCCGAGCCCTTCGGGATCTTATGATCCTGTTGGACGAAAACCAAGACTTTGACCAGTCTCAACCCATGGTTAATAGTCTCCATTCTTCTGTACAGACATCGAAATCACAGTTTAAAAATAAATCTGATCAATTCCCAGACCTCAATACTAACCCTCAAATATCAGCATTCCTCATTGCTATGGTCAGTGAGATCAAACATATGGAATTTCCCCATATTTCATCAAACCTTTCCCGAACACAGCAACAAGCATTGACCAATTTACAATCCCGTAAAGACACGGTCATAAAGGCATCGGATAAGGGAGGCAATATAGTACTTCTAACTTGCAAACAATATGAGACAATGTGCTTTGACATTCTCAACAACAAAGCTTGGTATCAACCTATTACTCCTGAAGTTACAGCGAGATTTAAATTAGAATTTAAAATGCTTCTGTACGCCGCCTTCACCGATGCCCTTATCGATAAACCCATCTACGATTATCTCAATATCACCTTTCCACGAGAAGCGATTTTCTATGCCATACCCAAAATCCACAAAAATCCACAAAATCCCCCAGGCAGGCCTATTATTTCTGACATTGGTTCTATTACAGAACACGCCAGTAGATTCGTGGATTTCTTCCTTATGCCTCACGTGAAAAGCTTGCCATCCTACATTAGAGATACATCAGATTTGCTTAAACAACTAGATGGCCTTAGTATTCCCCCTGAAGCAGTGTTTGTCACCATTGATGTGGAAGCTCTGTACTCTAGTATCCCACACAAACTTGGGATACAAGTGGTAAAACGATTCCTTATGGAACATGATCACCGTGAATGGAGATTTCAAGGTCTTATTTTGCAACTATTGTCATTTATTCTTGAACACAACTGTTTCAGTTTTCTCGGCTCCCACTACCTCCAGGTACAGGGCGTGGCCATGGGCACTTGTTGTGCTCCCGCCTATGCCAACCTGTACCTGGGGGGGTGGGGGCGAGAGATTTTTTCAGATGCAGAGTTTCGTCAGTACCTGGACCAGACACTGTGCTGGTTCAGGTACATTGACGATATTTTTGCGATTTGGACTGGGACAGTTGCATCCCTAAACGAGTTCATTGCCAGGCTGAATGTCAATCAATACAATCTTAGATTTACAATCGAGTGGCATCAGGAACATATATCGTTTTTGGACCTATCCGTTTACCGTGATCTTGACAACAACATAGCCACCAAACTTTTTCGGAAGAGTACATCAGGTAACACGCTTCTACATGCTAACAGTGGACACTCTAGGGCATTAGTACATAGCATACCTTATGCTCAATACGTTAGATTGCGTAGGAACTGCACACATGAAACAGAGTTTAAAAAAACAAGCAAATGAACTACGTGAACGTTTACGCCAACGGGGCTATACCAAGAGCCTCCTTAGAAAAGCCTACAATAAGGCAATAGGAAAAGAACGAACAAACCTGCTCTATACTAAGCCCAAACAGGATCTCACCAAAATGACCACCAAATTCATTACTAGATATTCAGCTCAACATAACACGCTTCGTGCAGGGATGCAAAAACATTGGCACCTCATTAGTGAAGATCCAATCTTGTCCAAATATGTCAGAAGTTCGCCAGAAATAGTTTTTCGTAGAAGTACTTCCATAGGAAACCAGTTGACAGCCAGTAATTACCAACCACAATTGGACAATCAGATTACAGCACGAGGCATATACACATGTGGCCAATGTTCCTACTGCCCATGGGTCAATATTGGAACAAAATTCATATTACCCAATGGGGAGAAATTTTCTCCTCGTTTTCATGCATCATGTGACACTGAGGGTGTTATCTACTTAATAACCTGTAAATGTAAAGCGTTTTATGTTGGAAAAACCTTTCGTCCCTTCAAGAAAAGGATTTATGATCACATATATTATTCGCAATATGCCAAAATGCTCACTCCGGTGAGCCGACATTTAGGCCTATACCATAAATTTGACACATCAGTGGTCAAATTTATGGTTCTGGAAGTAGTCCCCCGAGATCCACGGGGAGGTAATTGGGACAAACGCATCCTTCAAAAGGAAACAATGTGGATCAAACGTTTGGGGGCGACACACCCCCCTGGGATTAACGAGGTTCTATCTTACCGCCCATTTTTATGATGGGCGGGGGGAACATTGTTTAGAGATGATCCCATATATTGTGTCACCTCTGTGATTCCTGTATAGATTTCCACACCAGGTTAACCTTGGACGATAGTGGTAGATGTTTAATATGACTATTATGGTACTATGTTAATGCTGTATAGCAGTCATTTATTCTTATTATTTTTTGTTTTCCTTTAAGGTTTCTTACTTACGACCTATATCCAGCAATCTGCTGGGATGGGCCTTACAGTCTAATGAGACTGACGTTTGGATAGGATTTTAGAATCTAAAGGGTTACAAGACCTGGGTGTCTGGTCATACAGACAGCCAAGGTCTTTTTTCATAGTTGCGGCCAGATATCACTCATATGTTCTGCGGTGTTTGCGTGGGGTAGGGGCACTGCAGCGGTCGTATCACTGCACTCCGGTAATGGGACAGTATGTGGCCACCCAAGCCGTTGCTAGTATCATTTGGTCAATACATACCAAGCGATACGATGATCAACGGCAAATGAGACGCCAATCCTATTGGCGCCTCCTAGCAGCACTTCCGCCCTTGACCGCCGGGCTTCCAACGTCCCGGCACGCATGCGCTCTACAACAGTACTCGCTCATTTAGAAACAAACGACGAGGTTGCGTCAGTGCGTGGCTTAGGACTATTGTCTTTGCCCGTGCAGTCTCCCTCGTTTTGCTGCGCATGCGCAGTCACTAGGACGATGCGGGTGCACGCTTGTCGGCCGGCTCAGATGACGCCATACGTTCGTTCGGCGTCATCATGAGCGAGGTGCTTATAACGTGAGGGGATACACCGCCACCTTACAACAGGCTGCTGAAGTGTGTGGCGGCCCTCACGGTGAGGTTTATCTAAACAGACCTGGATGTGGTGAGGTTTTGGAGCGGCACATTGGTAGGTCACACTGCAGGTGTTTTGAGGCCCAAACATACATTGGTTTACAGGTACTTTTGTAGACAGCTCTTACATCCTTCTTCCTTGTTTGGCTCTTTTTAGTGCTATATCAGGCTGTGGCGTGGGGGAATCATCTCCATTAGTCTGGTCCTGGGTTATTTTCTATCAGAAGGTTGGTTTGGTGTTCGTCCCCTGACATCCTGCCTTCAGGTATTTATATGCATGTTATATGGGGGTCTAGTAGGGCTGGTGCCAGTGTTTGAACAAATTGGCTATATATACCCCCCGAGTCAAGGGAGGTATATTAGTTCGTCTTCTTTTACTCAGTATTCATCAAATATATATATTTACAGGGTCCATACCTGAAGTATTACATCAGTTGATATTATCAATGATCTATGAATCTCTGCTATTGCAAGAGTCTGATCATCAAGACCAAGGTGTATTGGTGCCAAATCCCCAAGGTAAATTCTAATTAATTATTTAATGTCTCATGTTTCCTATAACCCTATCATTCGCTAACAGTTCAATTTCTTTTCTTATGGTTCACTACAATTTTTTCCTTTTTCCTTTTTATTTTTCCCTATTCCTCCAACCCCTAAGTTCCCTCCCTTCCCCATCCTTCTCTTCTCAACAAGTATGTACTATGGCCTAACTACCTTTTTTATATATACTAGTAGCAAATCTAACACTAATTTCATTCAATAATTTCCCTATAGCTGCCTTTCCGGTGCCTTCTCCAGACCCTACACATCCCATCCAGCTCTGGCATAAGTTACCTGCCTTTATAGGTTACCCCCCTTAAAAGTAGGTCGCCTCATATTATTATCATTTTTACGTATAACTAATAGTTTTAGTAGTTATACTAGTGTGTGGCATGTCCACACACATGTATATCAACAAGGAATGACCTTCGGGTCATGCTTAAACGCATATAATTGTTATTTTTCAGTTTCGGTGAGCACCTCCATACTGCTCCACGCCGTGAGTTGCGGTGGGTCGTTGGGTTGCAGTGTTCACTTTCCTTGGGAGTTGGTCCTCCATCCACTCCCACTCCCATGGGTATATTCCGCAGAACATAGAGGGCCGCAACAATCTAACCACACTCACCACCCATATTACAATTATGGGTGAGTGGTTTGCTAATGTGCATGTTAATTATGAATATTTTATGCAACAACATGATAAATGTCTTATGTACCAAATTATTAATTTTTCTTTGTATATTTAGAAGCTCCTGAGGAAGCGATTAAGATCGCGAAACATGTAGAGCTCCAAGTTTTTAATTCTCCAACACGTTGTGTACTCCAATGCAAGGAACTACTGCAATATTGTAGGGTACTACCTTGGAAGTGTCTATATCAACGGTGTTGTTGTAATATTGTATATGTAGAATTGTTTTGCATATTACTAGCCATGTATGTGTATGCAATTTTATGATATTGTGGTTATGTATCCATGTTGTATTAAAAAATTGTTATTTTTCCAAAAACCCATATGTGCCTATAAAGTCCATTTTTTTCCCCAATCCTCTTCACAGTACTTATAGGATGTGGCACATTCTTTATTAATTGGTGTAGATTGCCACCTGAGGGCCATTGCAATCTTTATATCTCATCACTGACTGTAACACAATGGTATAGCATTGGGAAATGAAGCCTTTTTACGTCACAGCATCCTCCAAAAGGTTAAACACAGGGACCGGTGACAAATGCCACTCCGAGGAGCGACCTTGTACCGTCACTGCATGAAGCAGTTGTAAATAGGAAAAGTACATTGATTGTGGAAGACCATACGTTCCCCGTAAGTCCATAAAAGAGAGTAATACACGTTACGGAATATGTGCTTAAGGTGCGTAATCCCATACTCCTTCCATCTAGCTCCAGACTGCAGCTTGGCCAATTCAGTATACATGTCATTTTGCCATATAGGGCTGTGTTCCGTATAGCCATCCGCATTCTGTATATATTTAACTTTGTCCCATACCTTCTGGATTAAACTATAAGTTGGATACTTTTTATGTGGTTTAGCGAAGGCCTGAGCCTCCAGTGTCACCGGGATCGGATCTCTGCCCACAGTATGTACTAAAAGTTTCTGAGCCGAGGTTGGCAAAACTGTCACTGCCTCCCCAGTCGTCGTAAACATGCCACCCAAATGCTGCAATTGGGCAGCCAAATAGTATAGCCAAGTGTTTGGCAGAGCCAAGCCCCCGCTATCCTTGGGCCGCTGCAGGTGCTCCAGCTTAATCCTAGGGGGCCCATCCTTCCATATGAGACTGCGGAATATACTATTTACTGTACGAAACGCTTTGAGGGGGATAACCATAGGAGTGTTATGAAGGAAGTATAATAGTTAGGGCATGGGTATCATCCTTATAAGATTCACCCTACCTGCCACCGATAAGAAAAGAGCCTTCCAGGTTTTGATTTTGTCCCTAAACCTTAGCAGCAATGGGGCGATATTGAGGTGGATAAAGTCCCGCGGCCTAGCTGTAATCTGAACCCAAAGGTACTTGAAAGAAGTAGTAACGGGAATGGGGCAGGAAGGGTTAATCACCTGTGTGTCATCCCCATCCAACAGGAGCAGCGCTGATTTCGACCAGTTTATAAGCAAACCAGAAAAGCTTCCAAATTTAGATATGGTCGACATTGCTTCCCTGAGGGAGGAATCCGTGTCTCTCAGCAGAAGTAGAGTATCGTCGGCATATAGCATGACTTTTTCCTGCTTGTTGCCATAGCAGAAACCAGTGATACGTGGATTCGCCCTGATGTCATTGGCTAGTGGCTCAATCGCCAAAGCAAAGAGAAGGGGCGACAGGGGACATCCCTGCCGGGTTCCCCTCCGCAACGCAAAGTACCCAGACAAGGAACCAAAGGTCCTGATGGCTGCTTGTGGCTGACTGTATAACAGCCTCACCCAGGAAATGTAGAGTGGGCCAAACCCGAACTTCCGCAATATCGTCCAATGATAGTTCCAGTCTATGCTGTTGAATGCTTTTGTAGCGTCGAGAGACAGCAGTGCCCTACTACCCATGTTATCTGCCCTGGCTTGCATATTAAGGAATAACTGCCGCAAATTAACAGCAGTAGATTTATTGGGCATTAAACCAGCCTGGTCCCCATGTACAATAGAAGTTATCACCCCATTCAGCCGATTGGCCAGCACCTTGGCTAATATCTTAATGTCACTTTGCAGCAGCGAGATGGGGCGGTATGCCCCCGGATCTACAGGGTCCTTGCCCGGTTTTAGTAGTAACACTATATTCACCTTAGACATTGAGGGGGGAAGGGACTCCCTCTCCCTGGCACAGTTAAAGACCCTCAGCAGTTGCGGGAGCAGCACCCCAGAATACTGTTTATACACCTCCATGGGCAACCCATCCTCTCCCGGGGCCTTACAATTAGGAAATGCACAGACAGCCGCCTGTAGCTCCTCGACGGTGAGCGGTGCCTCCAACTGGGCACGCTGACCCTCGGACAGCACAGGGAAATCCAGGTGGGCTAAGTATAGGTCTAAATCCTCCTGGGTGTAAGTCTTGCCAGGGCTGTACAGGGTCTAATAGAAGCTTGCTAATTCCGCCATAATCAATACTGGTTGTGAAACTACACCCCCCGCCCTGGACCTGATGGCTCCTATAGCAGACGAGCGTTGATGGGAGTTCGCAATCCACGCCAACATTTTTTCTCACCCTCCTCAAAGAACGCCTGTTTAGGAAAAAAATGTTCTTCTCAGCCGAGGAGGACAGTAACTGCTGATAGGCCGCCAGAGCAGCCTGCAAGGAGTCCCTGGTCAGATCAGAAGGGTCTGCAATATACTTCTGTTCCATTTCCTGAACCCTGGCTTCCACCTCTATCTGGAGCCCAGAGGAGGCCTTTTTAACTTTGTTCATTTCTCCCATCAGGAGCCCCCGGAGATGCGCCTTAAATGCGTCCGAGTGCATTACATTGAACTCAATCCTATCCCTGGCAGCAAAGAACCCTCGCATGCTCCCCACTATGTCCTCGTGGGAGCGAAACAGCTTCAGACAGAATACATTAAACTTCCAGGGCGCCTTAGATAACTTTGTCGGTGGAGCCACAAGTAACTGTACCACCAAAGCCGAGTTGTCTGACACACTACGGGGTCTATGTGTTATATCTGCTATAAACGGGAGCATGCTCAGATTTCCCACCCCCAGGTCGATTCTAGACAGGCAACCATGAGTCTTTGAAAAACATGTAAATTGTCTGTCACCCGGATTGCAATGCATGAACCTATGTATTGTTGTGAGTGACGGGCGCAGGAGCGAGAGGGGGCGGCGCTCCTGCGCTCACTATGGATGCACCGTCACTGCCAACCACCGACCAAAACATACTACGAAAAGAACAACTTCTTATGCCTTGTACACACGATCAGAATTTCCGATGGAATAAGTCAGACGGGGTTTTTTCATCCAATATTCCGACCGTGTGTGTGCCCCATTGTGCGCCCTGATCAACACCAGATCAGCAGTCAAGCATAAACAGGAAATCCACGACTTCATCACTCAACACAACACAGACTGTCTCTTTATCACGGAAAGCTGGCTAACACCTGACTGTAACACCATCCTAGCAGAATTAGTGCCTGAGAACTACTGCATCCTAACTGAGCACAGAGTAGGGCAAAGAGGAGGCGGCCTAGCAGTGATCTACAAATCTCACCTCTCTCTCTCACCAAACCAACTCTACAGAGCTCATTGCCATTCATGGAAACACTCACACTTCAACTTCAAACAACACCCCAGGACACCATCCACATACTACTATGCTACAGACCACTGGGACCAAAGACACACCTCCTCACACCTTTCACCAAATTCATCTCTACATACACCTTGAAAACAAAAAAACCCTGTTCCTCTGGGATTCCAACCTCTGGGCTAACTCCTCCCAGAACCCCATCGCCATCGACTGTATCAACCAACTGGAAGCACTAGGTCTGCATCAACTGATAAATGCTTCCACGCATGTTTTGGGTCACACCCTCGACCTCATCTTCAAACAAAATATGGACATCAACAAACTTGACAACACGCCATTGCCATGGACTGACCACCACGCCATCAAATTCAAAATAACCACCAACACCATCTTCCAAAAACCAACACAATCAACAACAACACACTGGACAAGATCACAGAAGAAACTATACTCGTAACTCTACAAAACCACACTATCCAACAAAATAGCGATGCTACCCCAAAACGACTCAACTAAAGCAACACTCAACTTCCTTAACAAAGCATTACTACAGACAGCAGACACAGTCGCACCAAGACGCAGAGCACTCATCCGCAAAAACTATTCGGGCTAGTTCAATGACTCTCTTACATTACGGAAACAAGAACGCAGAAGAGCTGAAGGAGCCTGGAGAAGGAATTCAACAATGGAAAACCACACAAACTACAAATTACTCACCACGAAATACCACAAAGTCATCTTCAAAGCAAAAAAAAGAACACTTCTCCAACACCATCTCAAAAGCCATAAACCACCCCCGCAAACTTTTCAAACTAGTCGCTCAGACTATGAAACCCACCTGTCTAGAGCCTCCGGCAAACGAAACACAAGAATTCTGCAATGAGCTATCTGATTTTTTTATTGACAAAATCACTAACATTCGTGAAATAATTCAGCAGAAAAAAAAACAAACAACCTCACTCGGCCAGAGCAAGAAGAAAAAAAACATACAAATACTCTACAATCACCAAAATTTACTCTGGTCCCAATCACCATTGACACCACCAAATGACAATATTTCTACAAAACTTCTGAAAGAATGTACCGACATCTTGGCACCCACCATAACACATCTCATAAACCAATCATTCAAAGAAGCAATCGTTCCATTCTTCCTCAAGCAAGGCATAATCAAACCCCTCCTAAAGAAACCAAACCTTGACCCCAAAGACCCAAACTACCACAGACCTGTAACAAGCCTTAACACCGTCTCCAAGATCATCGAGAAAGCAATAGTACAACAGCTACAACTCCATTTGGACACCTACAAACTCTTGGACCCACTAAAATCTGGTTTCCGCCCGGGCCACGGGACAGAAACTGCACTTCTCAAAATCTGGGGTGATGCGCTCCAAGCAGCAGATGATGGAAAATCGTGTCTCCTGGTGCTGCTTGACCTCAGCGCAACTTTCGACACAGTACCCCACAAAACTCTGCTCACTCGTCTCGCAGAAGTAGCCGGAGTCGCAGACTCAGATCTACTCTGGTTCGCATCCTTCCTAGAGAACCGATCCCAGAAAGTGAAACTGGGAGCTTTCACTTCGGGAGCACGTAAAATTACATGCAGAGTCCCTCAAGGATCACCCCTGTTGCCCGTGCTCTTCAACATCTACCTCCGCCCACTCCTCAAAATCATTAGCAAACAGGATCTGCTCTATCACTCCTATGCTGATGACACCCAACTTTACCTTCGCATCACCAACAAAAAAAGCCAATACCACGCACTAGAAAACTGCCTCTAATTGATCGACGATTGGATGATGGAGAGCTCCCTCAAACTTAACGGATCCAAAACAGTACTTCTCTTTCTCACGCAAACCGAAAGAAAAACCCTAGCACAACATGCACACCACCCACCATCCTTGGACAAACCATCATCCCAAGCACCAAAGTCAAAAGCCTCAGTCATCTTTGACTCAGACTTGACTATGGACGCACAAATAGGATCAGTAGTCAGCGGATCTCACTACCTACTTCGCCTGCTGTGTAGACTCATCCCCTTCATCCTGGAAGGAGACACAGCAGTAGTAGTTGGAACAATCATCAATTCCCGACTCGACTACGCAAACTCCCTCTACCTCGGACTTCTAAAATACCAAATTTCACATCTACAAGTCATCTAGAACACAGCAGCCAGACTGGTAATGGGAAAAAAACCTGGGAATCAATCACCCCGTCCCTGAAGACCCTCCATTGGCTAGCCATGAAGGATCGGGTTACATTCAAGACCCTCTGCCTCAGTCACAAATGCACACAAGGAAACGCTCCGCAATACCTATACGAGAAAATAAAGCACTACACCACTAGTCGCCCCCTTCGATCAACTAACCAAAACCTCCTCCACATCCCCAAGACCCGCTACAAATCAAAAGGAGAATGAAGATTTGCAGTCCAAGGACCATGGCTATGGAACTGTCTACCCACGGACATCTGCATGGAAGAAAACCATCTGACCTTCAGGAAGAAGCTTAGGACCCACCTCTTCTGAAGACACAAGGCCGAGACTGCTGCAAAAAGTTCCTTGAGGAGATTTAGTTTGCATTTGTAGCTAGGGATGAGCTTTGTGTTCGAGTCGAACCCATGTTCAACTCGACCATCGGCTGTTCGATCGTTCGACGAAGATCAAACATTATGGGCCGTTCGCGCCAAATTCGAGTGGCGCGTCACGGCCCATAATTCACTGCGGCATCGCAGTGCATTGCTGGCTGATGATTGGCCAAGCATGCACTATGACCCGCATTCTTTGGCCAATCACAGCGCAGAAAAAACGGAGAGCCGTAATTGGCCAAAGCCAGAGTGGCTTTGGCCAATTATGGCTCAGGGGGTTTAGTACACGCCCCACACTATATAAGGCCGCCGGCTGGGCGGCCTTGTGTAGTGTGTTGGAGTTGTGTAAAGAGAGAGTTTACAGAGACAGACAGTGTCATTTATATTGAGTTAGATAGAGCAGCTGCAGTTACAGTGTGTAGAGGATATATATGCATCCTAGGTGTTGTATATATATTTATACACTGTATTCAGTTTAGCTAGATCCGTTCCTGGTTTTCTCTGTACTGTGACAGGCAGGCAGGTGATTGTACTAGCTGCAGACAGTCAGTGTTTCACTTAGTGTACTGTGTGCTTTGCATAGCGTTCACCTAAAGCTTACCTGAATACAGTTAGTGACTATTATAGTGGTGTTCTCATAATAAAACCACAAGCAGAGAGCTGCAAGTATTTTCAGTTAGTGTACTTTGTCCCTCTCTGCACAGTTTTCACCTAAAACTAACTGCTGCTGCTGCTTTTCCCATACTAATACCACAGCAGGCAGTTGATTCTGATAGCTGCATTATCAGTACAGACAAATATATATACATATATATATATATATATATACATACATCCCCCTTTGTGCAGCTACATCTCACTGCAGGCCATTAGTATGTCTGGAAGGCAAACAAGGAGAGGCAGACAGTCACAAAGACAATAAAAGAGGGCAAGCAGGCTCTGTGTCTAGAGGCAACAGTGCTGCTGGTTGTGGACATGGTGCATCCTCATCAGCATGTGGCCGTGGGACACGTTTGTCCTTCTTTTCGGCAGCTGACCATGTTGAGCCGCAACATGCCGAAGACTTGGTAGAGTGTATGACCAAGCCGTCCTCCTCCTCCTCATCCTCTCTCACCCAGGCTCAGGGTACTTTGTCAAAGCAGCTGCCAAAGCGGCCTCTTCCCTCAGCTCAATGGCATCAGTCACTCCTTCCCTAGCCCCACCATGTTCTCCTGAGGAGTCCCCCGAACTGTTTGACCACAGTGTTGGGTACATGCTCCAGGAGGATGCCCAGCGTTTTGAAGGCTCCGATGATGGAACCCAGCTGGAGGAAGGCAGTATTGTGAGCTCAGAGAGAGGGGGTAGTAATGTGAGCCCAGAGAGAGGGGGTGCCCAACAAGGACAGCTATCTGGCAGTCATGTTCCCCCAGCTGCAGCATACTGCCAGATTGGCTCCAGCGATGAGGAGGGAGGGGATGATGAGGTCACTGACTCCACGTGGGTGCCTGATAGGGGAGAGGAGGAGGAGGAGGCACATCTCCAATGAGGCAGGATGCCCTCCAGGGGCCAGCTTAAGGGCAGCACACCGACCGCATCACATCACAGAGCTCCGCATGTGCAGGGCGCTGCTGTCTCTGCGCATTATTCCAAAAGTTCTTTGGTGTGGGCCTTTTTTCAGATGTGTGCAGCAGATCGCACCGTTGACATTTGTACCATATGTCTAAAGTGTATCTCGCGTGGCCAAAACATCAGCCGCTTGGGCTCCACGTGCTTGACCAGACATATGTCAACCTGCCATGCAGTCCTATGGCAAGCGTACCTAAAAGACCCACACCAAAGAACAAAGCGGACCTCTCCTTGCTCCTCATCAGCTAGGATCTCCAACCACACCATACCTTCAGTCCCCTCTGAAACCTGTAGTGAGAGAAATGAAGGTGTAGAATTCGGTGTGTCACAGCCAAGTACTTGCGGACAATCTGCTATTGGTACACCGACGTCGGATTGTACCAGGCAAATTTCCCTGCCCCAGCTGCTGCACCACCGAAAGAAGTTCGTTCCCAGCCATCCACATGCCCAGCGGTTGAATGCTAGCTAGGCTAAATTGCTAGCACTTCAACTGCTGCCTTTTCAGTTGGTAGACTTTGCCCCCTTCCGTGAGTTTGTTGAATGTGCGGTTCCTCAGTGGCAGGTTCCCAAACACCACTTTTTCTCACGGAAGGTGATTCCGGCTCTCTACCAGCATGTGGAAGGCAATGTCTTGGCCTCGCTGGACAGGGCGGTCAGCGGTAAGGTACATATTACCGCTGACTCATGGTCTAGCAGGCATGGACAGGGACGTTACCTATCTTTCACGGTGCATTGGGTGACTCTGCTGGCAGCTGGGAAGGATGCAGGACAAGGTGCAGTAGTGTTGGAGGTGGTTCCACCACCACACCTCCAAAATGCTACTACTGGTGATTCTGACACACCTCTCTCCTCCACCCCTCCTCGTCTTCTTCCTTCATGGCCTCTTCCTGTGCTTTGTCCTCGGAACCAGCGGTGCTCTGTAGGCGTTCAAGGGGCTATGCAAGTACGCAGGCAAAGAGATGCCATGCGGCGCTTATGCTGGTGTGTTTGGGGGACAGGAGCCACACTGGGGCAGAGATTCTGTCAGCTCTGCAGGGGCAGGCTCAGAGGTGGTTGACGCCACGCCAGCTTAAGCCAGGAATGGTGGGTTCCGACAATGGCACCAACCTTCTCTCCGCCCTCCGACAGGGACAACTGACCCATGTGCCCTGTTTGGCTCACATCCTTAACTTGGTGGTGCAGTGGTTCTTGGGCAGGTACCCGGGCTTACAGGAGGTCCTGAAGAAGGCCAGGAAACTCTGTGGGCATTTCCGCCAGTCATATAATGCCAGTGCTCGGCTGGCTGACCTGCAAAAGGATTACAACCTGCCCAAGAACCGCCTAATCTGTGACATGCCCACCAGGTGGAACTCTACGTTGGCCATGTTGCAGCAGCTGCACAAGCAGCAGAGGGCCATCAATGAGTCAGGGGAGCCTGGATTTTTTTCCCCACGCCAGTGGGCCATGATCAGGGATGCATGCACTATCCTGGCACCATTTGAGGAGGCCACGAGGATGGTGAGAAGTGACAGTGCATGCATCAGTGACACTGTCCCTCTTGTCCACCTGTTGGAGCACACAATGCATGGAATAAAGGACAGGGCACTTGAGGCAGAACAGAGGCAGGAAGAGGAGAACTTCCTTACCTCGCAAGGCCCTCTTTATCGAGACAGTGTTCCTGCTGGCCCGGCTATCACACAGGAAGAGGAGGAGGAGTAGGATTATTGTGTCAACATGGAGGTGGAGCCTAGCACTCAGCATCAGCAGCAGTCTTAAAGGGATCAATTACAGTCCCAAGACACCCATGGACTTGTACGTGGCTGGGAGGAGGTGGCTGCGGAACATGTCGTCCTCAGTGACCCAGAGGACTCTGCACCGAAGCGCTCAGCAAACCTACTCTGCATGGCCTCCCTGATCCTGCAAAGCCTGCGGAAGGATCCTTGTATTCGTGCGATCAAGGAGAGGGATCATTACTGGCTGGCAACCCTCCTTGATCCACGTTACAAGGGTAAGGTTGCGGACCTTATCTTGCCGTTGCAGAGGAAGCAGAGGATGAAGCATCTTTGGGAGGCCTTGCAGAAAGGTCTGTGCAATGCGTTCCCAGAGACTGGGAGGTTACAAATTCCTGGTCCTGGACAACGTGTTGCTGAGGCTCCGGTCAGTCAAAGAAGGAGCGGTGGAGAAGGTGGCCGTCTGACAGATGCGTTCAGACAATTTTTTAGTACGCAGCCCCAAGGTATGATCGCTCCCAGCCATCATCGCCAGCGTCTTGTTTACATGGTGCAGGAATACCTAGGGGCAAGATCAGACTTGGACACCTTTCCCACCGAAAATCCTCTGGATTACTTGGTCTTGAGGATGGATCACTGGCCAGAGCTTGCACAGTATGCAATTGAGGTTCTGGCCTGTCCTTCATCCAGCGTTCTTTCCGAACGCACATTCAGTGCTGCTGGAGGCTTTGTAACCGATCACAGGGTGCGCCTGTCCACTGACTCGGTCGATCGACTGACCTTCATAAAAATGAATCAGTCTTGGATCACCACCAGCTACCAAACACCTAAAGCTGATGTAACCGAATCATTTTTTTGGAAATGTCAGATCCCTTCAAGACTGCCTATGCTGATGCTGAGTGACTATCCTGTTATGCTGAGTGACTATCCTCTTCCTCCTCAATAATCATGCTGATAGCTTGAAAGAACATTTTTGGTTCTGGGCACCAGTGGCTAAGGCCCAATTTTTCAGCCCCTGTTTAACAGGGGCGTGTATTTACAATTTTTGATGCAATACTTTGCAGCAGGGCTCATTGCTGTGCTCCAACTACAGTATCTGTGAGGGGTTGCAGTGTTGTTGCAACAGCACCAGTGCCTAAGGCCCAATTTTTCAGCCCCCGTTCAACAGGGACATGTATTTACAATTTTTGATGCAATGCTTTGCAGCAGGGCTCATTGCTGTGCTCCAACTACAGTATCTGTGAGGGGTTGCAGTGTTGTTGCAACAGCACCAGTGCCTAAGGCCCAATTTTTCAGCCCCTGTTTAACAGGGGCGTGTATTTAAAATTTTTAATGCAATACTTTGCAGCAAGGTTCATTGCTGCGGTCCAAGTACAGTATCTGTGAGGGGTTGCAGTGTTGTGGCACCAGTGCCTAAGGCCCACTTTTTCTGTCCCTGTTCAACAGGGGCATGTGATTACAATCCTTGATCTAATATTTCACAGCTGGGCCCATTCCTGCGCCCACCAAGAGTAACTGTGAGGACTTACAGTGTTGTGGCACCAGCACCACCACCACCACCACCAAAGGCCCAATTTTTCCTACCACTGTTCAACAATGTCATGTAATTACAAGTCTTGATCTAATAGTTCACAGCAGGGCCCATTCCTGCGCCTACCAAGAGTAAGGCCCCTTTCACACTGAGGCGCTTTGCAGGCGCTATTGCGCTAAAAATAGCGCCTGCAATGCGCCCCAAAAAAGCCGCTCAATTGTATCCAGTGTGAAAGCCCGGGCTTTCACACTGGAGTGTTGCGCTTGCAGGAGGATCAAAAAACTCCTGCAAGCAGCATCTCTGAGGCGCAATAGGAGCGGTAAAAATACCCCTCCTATAGCGCCCCTGCCCATTGAAATCAATGGGGTAGCGCCTCCAAAACGCACGCAAAATGCCGCAAAGAGGCGTTATTGCGGGCATTTTTAACCCATTTTCGGCTGCTAGCGGGGGTTAAAATCCCCCCCCCTAGCGCCCACAAATCGCGGCAAAAAATACGGTATAGCGGCGCTAAAAATAGCGCCGCTATACCGCCAGCGCATCCAGCGCTTCAGTGTGAAAGTAGCCTTACTGTGAGGGCTTACAGTGTTCTGGCAACACCACCACCTCCCCCACCACCACCAAAGGCCCAATTTTTCTGCCCCTGTTCAACAGGGACATGTATTTACAATTTCTGATGCAATGCTTTGCAGCAGGGCTCATTGCTGTGCTCCAACTACAGTATCTGTGAGGGGTTGCAGTGTTGTGGCACCAGCACCAGTGCCTAAGGCCCAATTTTTCAGCCCCTGTTTAACAGGGGCGTGTAAATACAATTTTTAATGCAATACTTTGCAGCAGGGTTCATTGCTGCGCTCCAAGTACAGTATCTGTGAGGGGTTGCAGTGTTGTGGCACCAGTGCCTAAGGCCCACTTTTCTGTCCCTGTTCAACAGGGGCATGTAATTACAATTCTTAATCTAATAGTTCACAGCAGGGCCCATTCCTGCGCCCACCAAGAGTAACTGTGAGGGCTTACAGTGTTGTGGCAACACCACCACCACCACCACCAAAGGCCCAATTTTTCTGCCCCTGTTCAAAAGGGGCATGTGATTACAATTCTTGATCTAATATTTCACAGCTGGGCCCATTCCTGCGCCCACCAAGAGTAACTGTGAGGACTTATAGTGTTGTGGCACCAGCACCACCACTACCACCAAAGGCCCAAATTTTCCTACTACTGTTCAACAATGTCATGTCATTACAATTCTTGATCTAATATTTCACACAGCTGGGCCCATTCCTCCGCCCACCAAGAGTAACTGTGAGGACTTACAGTGTTGTGGCACCAGCACCACCACCACCACCACCAAAGGCCCAATTTTTCTGCCCCTGTTCAACAGGGACATGTAATTACAATTCTTGATCTAATATTTCACAGCTGGGCCCATTCCTGCGCCCACCAAGAGTAACTGTAAGGACCTACAGTGTTGTGGCACCAGCACCACCACCACTACCACTACCAAAGGCCCAATTTTTCCTACCACTGTTCAACAATGGCATGTAATTACAATTCTTGATCTAATAGTTCACAGCAGGGTGTTCCAGCGCCCACCAAGAGTAACTGTGAGGGCTTACATTGTTGTGGCAACACCAAGACCTAAGGGCCAACTTTCTGCAGAGTATATACGGCAGGCCCCTACTTTCAAACATCCAACTTACAAACGACTGCTACTTGCAAACAGAAGGAGACAACAGGAAGTGAACGGAAATCTACCCCTAGGAAGGGAAATTCTCTCCTGTAAGAGTTAATATGGGAAAAAGGTGTCTCCTCTCCACTGATGCTTTATCACCAATCCTTGTTTCAATAAAAACCCAAAATTTTCAAAAAACATTTGTCATTGGGATGGAAAGTGAGGTGAAATGTTCTGAACAGGTGCACAGACAGCAAAACAAATGTTACAGGGGTGATAACCCTTCCCTAATCCCTATGTTTTCCCAAAAGCTTAAAAATAGATTTTTTGGCTGGAGCTACACTTAAAAAATGTACCTGTTCCAAATTACAAACAGATTTTACTTAAGAACAAACCTACAGTCCCTGTCTTGTTTGCACCGCCTGTATACTGCTGTTCAGAGTATATAGGGCCTGGGGGACCCATGCCATTCCTTTTTTTTAAATTTGGGTGCGGGGTTCCCCTTAATATCCATACAAGACCCAAAGGGGCTGGTAGTGGGCTGGGGGGGTGGGGGGGTACCCATGCCATTTTTCTTAATGATTTTCATCCATATTGCCGGGACCAGACATTACATTAAACCCGCAAGCAGTTTTAAATGACTTTTTTCCTTTAGAAATGTCATTTTGTGCAGGGACAGCTCTAAACACAGGAAACAACTTCACAGGCATACTTTAGACACCCACCAGGTATGATATTTAAAGGAATATTTCACCTTTTTTTTCACTTTATGCATCATTAACCACTTCCCGCCCCGTCAATAGGAGATTGACGTCCGGGAAGTGGTTGCATTATCCACACTGGACGTCTATTGACGTCCTGCAGGATAATGCCTTGCGCTCGCCCGCGGGGGGCGCGCAGCGCGGTGATCAGGGACGGCGTTTGTCCCTCGGACACAGCGCTTCCCCGATCACGGTAAACAGCCAATTTCATTGGCTGTTTACCATGTGATCGGCTGTGTCAACGTCACAGCCGATCACATGTCACAACAAACTCGGCGGCGTGCACGGAGCGCTCCACCAGAGGCTTGCAGAGCGAGGATCGGGGAAGGCGAGTGTCCCTTGGACACAGCGCGTCCCCGATCAGGGTAAACAGCCAGTGAAATTGGCTGTTTACCACGTGACCGGCTGTGTCCAATCACAGCCGGTCACAAATGTAAACAAACAGCGGTAGTTACTACCTGATCCCTGCTCTCTCCTCGCACACCGATCTGTGAGGAGAGAGCAGAGATCAGTAAGTGAGATCAGTGTAGTTTGTCTACAGTTTACTGTGCACAACACGCCCCCCCCCCCAATAAAGAGGACCTGTCACACAGCCCAGCACATCAATCAGCCCATCTGTCAATCAATCAGCCCATCTGTCAAGAAATCAATCAGACCATCTGTCACAGGCCCACCTCCATCGGTACCGCCATTGGTACCGCCACACAGACTACCAGTACTGCCATCGGTACCACTACCAGTACCGCCACTAGTACCGCCATCAGGTACTTCCAGGCCCGCTTCCAGTATCGCCACTAGTGCCACCATCGGTACCACCACCCGTACCACCGTCGGTAGTGCCACCACCACCTGTACCGCCATCGGTACCACCACCACCCGTACCGCTATCGGTACCACCGCCACCTGTACCGCCATTGGTACCGCCACCACCACCACCCGTACCGCCATCGGTACCACCACCACCTGTACCGCCATCAGTACCACCACCACCTGTACCGCCATTGGTACCACCACCACCCATACCGCCATTGGTACCACCACACAGGCCCACCACTAATACCTCCATCGGTACCACCACACAGACCGCCACCACTACCACCAGCAGTACCATTACACAGGCCAACCAATAAGCATGGCCATAATGTCCCAAAGGGTTTACACACCTGAGGAGGCATATGCCATTCTTGCCATGTCGGATGAGGAGAGCAGCGGGGAGCTCCCATTATCCGATTCTGGTTCGGAATACGAGCCAGTGGAGGATAGTGGCTTAGAGTCCGAGTCCCCGGAGGAAACTGTCCCTCCCAAAAGAATGCGATCAGGACCAAGATCAGGACCAAGATCAGGAGAACTGCCCACCACCAGCAGCGCCATACCCCAGGAAGAGGAGCCCAGTACAAGTAATAGAAATACACGCCCAACCAGAAGAATCCAGCCCCAGTCCTACCTTCCCAATGCCCTGGCAACCCCTTATGGTTGCCTGCCAACTCAGGATCCTCTATCATCCCCCCCTTTCACCGCACAGCCAGGTGTGCAGCCCGACACTACAAATTTTTCTAAATTTGATTATTTTTGTTTATTTTTCCCACAAGATTTGCTGCAGAATATAGTGGATCAAACTAATCTGTATGCATCCCAATTTATTGCTGCCAACCCCAATTCTTTCTACGCCCACATGTTCCAGTGGCGGCGTCTAACATTGGACGAATTTAAATTGTTTTTGGGCCTTATGTTCAATATGGGGCTTACAAAAAAGAACGAAGTCCATGCATATTGGTCCAAACGCCCCATCCAACACATGCCCATATATTCCGCTGTCATGTCCAGGAAAAGATACAACATGATCATGCGTTTTCTCCACTTCAATGACAATTCACAGTGCCCTCCCCAAGATCATCCCAACTACGACAAATTGTACAAGATACGCCCCCTAATCAATGCCTTTTCCCAGCGATTTCAAGAAGTTTTCATCCCAGACCAAAAAATTTGTGTGGACGATTCCCTCATACATTTCACTGGCCGACTGCAGTTCAAGCAGTACCAAGCAAGAGAGCCAGGTATGGGTTAAAATTAAATAAATTATGTGATCGAGCCACTGGATACATCTTCACATTCAGGATCTACAAAGGCAAAGACTCTCAGCTCCAGCCCCGTGATTGCCCCAAATATATTGGAACCAGTGGGAAAATTGTCTGGGAGTTGGCATACCCCTGTTCGGAAAATGTTACCATTTATATGTTGACAATTACTATACCAGCCTGCCCCTTTTTCGCCACCTTTACAGTAAGCAAACCCCGGCCTGCGGTACCTTAAAAAAAAAACGAAAGGGATTCCCACAAAATTTATTGACCAAAAAATTGCGACCTGGAGAATCGGCATTCATGAGGAACGAGGAGGTGTTGGCCATGAAGTGGAGGGACAAGAAAGATGTCCACATCCTCTCTACAATCCACAATGACACTGTGGTGGAGATCCAAAGAAGACGCGGCCCCATTGTAAAGCCTGAATGTGTCTACGACTACAATTTGTACATGGGGGGGTGGATTTAAACGACCAGATGCTACAGCCCTACTTATCAACCACAAAGTCCCTTTATTGGCACAAGAAAGTTGCGTTTCACCTGTTTCACATGGCCCTTTTTAATTTGTTTGTCTGCTACCAAAAAGCAACTCAAAATCAACAACTCCCCTACCTCCATTATATCGAAGATATCATCGATGCCCTCATTTACCAACAAGATCCCGCCCCAGGAAGCATTCGCTCTGATAGTGTGAGTCTGCTTCACGAGCGACACTATCCCTTTAGCATCCCCCCCACAGAATCTGGAAGAAGACGCCAAAAGAAATGCCGTGTATGCAGCAGAGGAGGAGTAAGAAGAGACACCACCTATTATTGTCCCGATTGTCCCTCCCAACCTGGCCTGTGCATCGGAAATTGCTTAAAAAATTATCATACATCCATTAGTTCCCCTTATTATTAACAGACTGCCATTTCCCCATTTGCCTGCTACCATGTTACGAACTACCTTCCATGTTAATTAACTGACCCTGGCCTGTTTACCGACGATGTCTTTGCTTGCCGATTTAAACCACGTCTCTGACCTCCACGTGCACCAACCTCAGCCTGTTTACCGACGATGCCTCTGCCTGCCGATTTAAACCACGTTTCTGACTTCCACGTGTACCGACCTTGTCCTGTTAATCGACCATGTTTTTGCCTGCCACTTGGACTGATCCTTTGGCCATCTACTTTTAGTACACAGGGGTCTCACATATGTGAGGGGCTTCAGAATAGCGTTCTGAGTAGAGAAAACCAGTTTTTCGTTTTCTGTGCTCCAAGAACAGGGTCTGGTTGCCCGGAGGCTTCAAAGCGATTTGGGTGGGAGAAGCCTCTACCCCTGCCCCCCCTGGCCCAAAGCTTGATGGTCCTTCCTGCTGCCTGGACTAATACTTTGGCTGTGCTGACCATATTACTGCCTGTAATGACCCATGACATTATGGACCATGTTTCTTCCTGCTGCTTGGACCAATACTTTGGCTGTGTTGACCTGCCTGCCTGCTGCCTCTACTGACTTTGGACAGTATTTCTGCCGGGACACCTCTGCCTGCTACCTGGACCTGTGCTTTGGCTGTGCTTTGGCTGTGCTTTGGCTGTGCTTTAGCTGTGCTGACAGTATATCTGCCTGTACGAACTATGGACAGTATTCCTGCCTGCTGCCTGGATGATTGCTTTTGCTGTCACTGACCTCATCCCTGCCTGCTGCCTGGACCGATGCTCTCCTCTGTGGACCACTGCACTTCTAAAACCACAGGTAATCTTTTGTTATTTGGTATGCACCTGCTATGTGTTAGATATATGAAGGGCCTTCAAAAATGTGATCGGTAGTCAGAAAATGATATGTGCAATTAATGCTGCTAGAATGCCTGGAGGTGCTACTTAGATGTTGGGCCCCTGTACGTGGCCAGGCTGTATAAAAGTCTCAAACATGTGGTATCACAATACTCAGGAGGAGTAGCAGAATGCATTTTGGGGTGTAATTTTTTGCTATGTACATGCTATGTGTTAGAAACATCTTATAAATTGACAATTTTGTGTAAAAAAAATGCATTTTAATTTTTTCCCACATTTTCTAAAACCATCTGGAAAAAAATGAACCGTTCAAAAGGCTCATTATGCCTCATAGATTATACGTTGGGGTGTGTGCTTTCCAAAATGGGGTAATTTTGTGAACAATTCCATTGTCCTGGTGCTCCAGGGCCTTCAAAAATGTGATCGGTAGTCAGAAAATGATATGTGTAATTAATGCTGGTAGAATGCCTGGAGGTGCTACTTGGATGTTGGGCCTCTGTATGTGGCCAGGCTGTGTAAAAGTCTCAAACATGTGGTATCGCCATACTTGGGAGGAGTAGCAGAATGCATTTTGGGGTGTCATTTTTGCTATGTATATGCTATGTGTTAGAAATATCTTATAAATGGACAACTTTGTGTAAAAAAAAAATGCATTTAAATTTTTTCCCACATTTTCCAAAACCTTCTGGAAAAAATGAGGCGTTCAAACGGCTCATTATGCCTCATAGATTATACGTTGAGGTGTGTGCTTTCCAAAATGGGGTCATTTTGTGGACAATTCCATTGTCCTGGTGCTCCAGGGCCTTCAAAAGTGTAATAGGTGGTTGAGAAAGGATATGTGTGATTTATGCTTGTAGAACGTCTGAAAGTGCTACTTCAATGTTGGGCCTCTGTATATGGCCAGACTGTGTAAAAGTCTCACACATGTGGTATTGCTATACTCAGGAGGAGTAGCGGAATGCATTTTGGGGTGTCATTTTTGCTATGTATATGCTATGTGTTAGAAATATCTTATAAATGGACAACTTTGTGTAAAAAAAAAGCATTTTAATTTTTTCTCCACATTTTCCAAAACCTTCTGGAAAAAAATGAACCGTTCAAAAGACTCATAATGCTTAATAGATTATACGTTGGGGTGTGTGCTTTCCAAAATGGGGTCATTTTGTGGACAATTCCATTGTACTGGTTCTCCAGGACCTTCAAAAGTGTAATAGGTGGTTGAGAAAGGATATGTGCAATTTATGCTTGTAGAACGCCTGAAAGTGCTACTTCAATGTTGGGCCTCTGTATATGGCCAGGCTGTGTAAAAGTCTCACACATGTGGTATCGCTACACTCAGGAGGAGTAGCAGAATGTATTTTGGGGTATAGTTGCAATTATGCATATGCTGTGTGAGAGAATTTTTTTTTAATATGACCAGTTTGTGTAAAAAAAATAAAAAAAAAATCCAAATTTTCCCAAGAATTGTGGGGAAAAAAACTAACTTAAAAAAACTCACCATGCCTCTTAGTAAATACCTTGGATTGTCTGCTTTCCAAAAAGGGGTAATTTTTGGGTATTTGTACTTTCCTGGCTTGTTAGTGTCTCAAGAAATGAGATATGCCTTCAGTACATCAGGCGTGATCAGATGTGATCAATTTTCAGTGATTGGCACCATAGTTTGTAGACTCTATAACTTTCACAAAGACCAAATAATATACACTAATTTGGGTTATTTTTACCAAAGATATGTAGCAGTATACATTTTGGCACAAATTTATGAAGAAAAATTACTTATTTGCAAAATTTTACAATAGAAACTAAAAAAAGTGTGTTCTTAAAAAAAAAAATTGCTGTTTTTTTGCTTATATCGCAAAAAATTAAAAACCCAGTGGCGATTAAATACCTCCAAAAGAAATCTCTATTTGTGAGAAGAAAATGATAAAAAATTTTGTTTGGATACAGTGTAGCATGACTGAGTAATTGTCATTCAAATTGTGAGAGTGCTGAAAGCTGAAAATTGGTCTGGGCGGAAAGGTGCATAAGTGCCTGGTATTGAAGTGGTTAAAATCACTGCTCCCGAAAAAAACTGCCATTTTTAAAACTTCTTTTTGCATTGATACATGTCCCCCGGGGCAGGACCCGGGTCCCCAAACCCTTTTTAGGACAATAACTTGCATATTAGCCATTATAATTAGCACTTTTGATTTTGAACGTTCGCGTCCATTGTATTTAATAGGGTTCTAAAGTTTGCGTGAACTTTCGGTCCGTTCGCAGGTTCTGGTGCAAACCGAACCTGGGGTGTTCATCCCTATTTGTAGCGCTATACAAGTTACTCACTCACTCACTCACTCATTTATCATTGTTATTCATCACTAACACATACAGGGCATATTATAACTGTGTTCACAAATTTAAAAAATATCCAGGAATGCATAACTTCATTTCACTTCTCACCTATAGTCTTTTTAAATAAACAGGAGCTAAGTGCTGATCCTTAAGAACAATAAACCATAGCAACAAATCAGAATATAATTAATTGTGCTAAAGTTATTCCAATACATTATTGATTGTGATTTGTTGTCAAAAAGATTTGTATGAAAGAACTATTTTTTTTTCAGGTTGTGCTAGGTTGTCTGACTCTTCTTTGCAAGGTAAAAAGCTCATAGATGATGAGTCAGGATAAGCATTAACAGAAAAAAGCTATATACATATTTAATTTGGTTTATTGCCAAAGAGTTAAGTTGTTAAGCTTTATTTAATTTATATTGTGGAGATGCAGTCTCAGGTTACAAAGTGCATGCTAAGCATCTCCTTACCAAATATAATACAGTGAGTTTATTTATTGCTAAAAATAAGTGATTTGAAAATTCAAACTGCCATTCTTAGTTGCAATGGTAGTAGTGGGGGCCTGGCAGGGTGCAAGAAACGGGTTCATGACTCATAATGACCACTAAGGGAAGGCATAAGTAAGAATAAAGACCTAACACAACATGTTCTGGCCATAGAACTGTATTCAATGATGTAGCAGAACAGTGTATAGGTTATACGACAAAATAAACTTCATACACATGTAGCGGGTATGTACTTTCCCGGGTGTAAATTTGAACCTGACAGAGACATTGGTGATGTGAAATTCCCTGCAGCCCAGCGGGTGGCGCTGTCGCCCTGGGCTGGGGTTGAATCATTGCTGTGTGTCGCGCCTCCTTTTTGTCCTCCCTCGGCAGCGGTATGGTGGGGCGGGGATCCCGCCATGCTTGCTGGGAGAGGGTATAAAGGGGCCGGCCATCTTTGTCACGGGGTCGAGTCCCAGGCACCTTCAGCCTGCGGACGGTGGTTCGTGTCGGTTCTCTAGGCGGGCCTAGGCCTAGAGGACAGCCGGAGGTCGTGTTCCATCCCAGGCACCTTTAGCCTGAGGTGAGGTACTCAGATGGAGGTCTGGAGCTCAGTGCCCAACACTGAGTTCCGCGAGGGAAGGAGATCCTAGGGAACCCCGGGAGTGGGTACCCGAATCCGGAAGGCGTAATGGACCGGGGGGAGCTCCTCACTCGAAGACCTGGTGCAGCAGATTGCCAGTGACGGGTGAGCCTCTCATCGGAGACCGCCTGGAAGGAAATTCCCCCTCGCTCGGAGACCGCAACCCACTTTCAGGAAGGAAAGTGGAGAACACATTGTGTCTGGGCCTACTCGCATCCACACCTCCTTTTCTGTTCTGTTTCTACCAAGGGAGTTCAACTGATTGTGTTCATTCAAGAAGAATAAAGGAGTGTTGAACTTTAATGGTGTGGGGCTCATTTCCTGACAGACATTGTTCAAGGTAACTCTCGGTGGAGGCTCCAGGTGCACAGCGCTGACCCGAAGGTAAAAGAACTGTGCTTATATCACACTGACACCTGTGATGAAAGCCAGGCGTGGTGTCCCCGCTCCCTTCCCCTCTGCAAGGTACCCCTAGACAAGAGACAGACGAGCTGAAGAAAGAGAGGGGAGTGAGGAGGCCGCTACACACAAAACACATTTTGCAATGTCCACTGCTAAGCATCTCCTCACCAAATATTATACAGTAAGGTTGATTTACTAAAGCTGGAGTGTGCTAAATCTGGTGCAACTGTGCATAGAAACCAGATTCTATCAGATTCTAACTTCAGCTTGTTCAATTAGGTTTGTCAATAAAACCTGGAAGCTGATTGATTTCTATGCACAGCTGCACAGGATTTTGCACTTTGCAGTTTTAGTAAATCAATAGACATGTGCATTTGTATTTGTCCGAATGCATTTTCGTCCGAATTTCGGGTATTTTCGTTATCGTTTTAACAAACGATAACGAAAGCGCAGAATCCGAAATCCGAAAGATCCAACATAAACAAATGCTTTATTTTTGTTTTCGTTGTAACAACAGTTCGATTTAGATAGGAGATTCGACATGACGCTGACAATAACAATCTGTGTCTATCGAACCTGCGGTTGAATGTGCCTAACCTAACTCTATTAGTCCAAGATTATTCGACATAGAGAGAAAAGATTCGACATGAATATTCGACGAAGCAGTCGCCGCGAGCGAACATTTATGGTCAAATGCTCCGCCTATAGGCTATAGAAGAATTCTAATGTTGGTTGACTAGTAATAATAATTAATAAATATTAGCATTACTAGTCATACAACATTAGAATTCTACTATAGCTTGTGGGCAGAGCATTTGACCAGAAATGTACAATTGCGGCGTCGTACAGTTTAGCTGCTTCATCGAATCTTCTTAGAACATTCGACAGAATTAAGGTCGAATCTGTCAATTGAAGGCTTATGGTGTCTGTCAAATGTTCTAAGAAGATTACATGAAGCAGCTAAACTGTACAACGCTGCAATCATACATTTCCAGTCGAATGCTCCGCCCACAAGCTATAGTAAAATTCTAATGTTGGTTGACTAGTAGTAATAATTAATTAATATAACTATTACTAGTCATACAACATAAGAATTCTACTATAGCTTGTAGGCGGAACATTCGACCGGAAATATACGATTGCAGCATCGTACAGTTTAGCTGCTCCGTCGAATCTTCTTAGAACATTCGACAGATACCATAAGCCTTCAATGACAGATTCGACCTTAATTATTTCGGATTTTCGGACAAATGCTCTTTTAACGAAACAAAATAAATAAAAACAAATTTCGAGAGTAACTAAATAAATTTATTTTTTGGACAAAAACGAAATTCCGAAACAAAATATTTCAGTGTGCACATGTCTATAAATCAACCCTAATGTTTTTATTTAATGTTATCAATACAGGTATATGAGATCTAAAATTAAAATGCCATCTTTAATGGCAATGGTTTTGGTGATGGAGCCCTGGCAGGGTGCAAGGAAATGGATTATGAATTATGTTGTTTACTAAGAGAAGGCATTAAGAGAGAATCATGTATGAAAACAGTGATATAATGGGACAAAGAATGAAAATGTACACATGCAGTTCACTCTTCAACCCATATTTTTGTCAGGTGAAGATCTGCCCATAGTACAAATGGATCTCCAAGGCACATACAGATGTGCAGGCGCAGGCATGCGGGTGCTTGTGCAGTTGTGTGCAGGCGTGTACATATGCGTGGGCACGTGTGCAGGGCATCCCTGGATGTGCATGCACCCGCTGATAATACTGGCACCAAATGCACTTTTTAATTTGAGCTGTGGCATTGGTCAGTTGCTGTCTGATCTACAGCATTTCCATGTTCCTGCTGCCAGTTCCTGTGTTTGACTTCTGTTACCCACCTGGCTTGCCTCTGACCATGCTTGAATGCTACCTATTCTGACCTTGGCTTGTCTCTGGAATCTGCCTTTGCCTCCTGCCTCGTCTGAACTGCTCAATCGCTGCTGACCTCGGCATATGTCCTGACTATTCTTCTGCCTGCCGCCTATGCCTGATCTGCCATTCTGTTACTGACCCAGCTTGCCTGACCTCGCATCATGCCTTATCCTGTTTTCCAAGTGCCTCCTGACTGGTATGCTACCTACCTGGTCTCTGCCAGCCTGCTCTGCACCTGCAACCTGTCATCAGCCAGCCAAGTGTCTGCCCGCCTGCTGTCTGCTAGTTCAGGTTCTGCTGCATCTGCCCACCATCAGCTGTCTCTGTCACCTGGCTCATCCCTGGCGAAGGTCCAGCTACTTATCTGTGCAGTCTGCTGGGCACAATACAGGTTCTCATACCTCACAATGCTATGGCCCCTGAGCCAAAGCTGTAAGAGAGGCCTCCCTTTTCACGTCAGGCTCTACAACCAGGTATGTGACAATTTTATTTTATTTTATTATAACCTGTTTGACACACAAAGGTTTAGCAAAACTGTGAATTTGAATGCATGTAAAAGATTAAATCACTAATCCCACACATAAAAATTCAGGTTAACCATTTTAACTTAATGCCTTTGGGAAAATTCTGTGGAACTGTATTAGTAGAACAATGCATAGGACATATGTTCCAATTTAGTTAGAACTAGTTAAGGATGTTTCAGTTAATTAAATTGCTAGTCCAACAGTATCCATTTTTTATGATTGGATCTTAAAATCCAGTATCTCCATTGTTAAGATGTTTAGGAATGCAATCAAAATTTAATAGACTGATCAGTCTAAATGTGCCAAGTGATGTCATCTCATGGCCTTTCACTTTCAGGGTGTTCTCTCTGTAGTTGGAAAGCAAAGATGACTGCACACTCCTAGCTCTGCAACACTCCAAATTTATTACGAAAGACTATCTGAGGACATGTCAGGATGATTCAATTTTTCAAATGCTTATCAAAAGAAACAAAACCAATCCAAATATGCTGTATACAGTATCCCACATGCAACCAAGTGCAATTAAACATCTAGCTAGAACAGCCTGGCAAAGACCAAAGTTTATTCAGGAGATTCCTCTTAACCTTACATAACTTTCCTGATGAGCCCTACAGCACAATAAACAAAATACCGAACTAAGATGATGAAATGTTCAGGAAATACAGTGACAAGTAATTAAAGCATATTCAAAGTAATCCACATACATAAAGCTCAGGAACAACATTGATAGCTATAATCTTTATTGTAGATAAGTTATTCATTTTCATTATAGAAATGGTATTACAATCATGCCTAAATCATGTGTTGTCATTAATCTGCTTGGACCGCAGATGTAAGTTGCATATAATTACCTCTTTACATGGTTTTGGGACATCTTCTAACATTAGTAGAACTGGGTACCGTAACTAAGTCTGCTTATTATGATGACACTGCTACTATTTATTTAATCACATTAAGAGATATCAGACTTGTTCACCAGTGTGGGTTTTTGCAATGTGTAATGTCAACATATGGTTTGGCTCATGTATTTAACATATCAATAACACCTGTTGTTATACATTTTTACAGTAATATTATGACACTTAGACTCACGATTTATCATGTCATTCATAATGATAACCCAGTAATTAAGATATAAAAGTCCTATTTTTGAAGAGACCTCTTAAGTGTCACTTTTTTCCACAAGATTATTACATAATTTTTATAAATATACTGTAGTCTATTGCATACAGTGAGGCAATATATGGGTGAATATCTAGGCATCGTCTTCAATCTTTTAAATATATCACATCATCAGATAAAATTATATCCACCCTAAACAACATTTCTACGACTTAGACTGGGAAAGAAACAAGCAAGCGTTCACAGCAGTGTGGTTTTAATTAGAACAGTACCATATTTGACCATCACATTGGCATTCAAAATGTGTAAATTCATTATTAACTGAAGGCTAAAATTAAAAATGGCATAGATGTAATACACTAGCAAAAATCTATTTTTATTTTTTTTAGATCAAGTGCTATTACATCAATGTCAACTGTATTTCTTCAGAATGATCTGTCTTGATTGAGTCTTTAGCCTTTTTTATTGTTGGTTATTCTCTTTTTCTTTTCCCTTCAGTTTTTACAAGCATTATTGCTTTTTTCTAGTAAGTTGGTTCTTCTCATAATAAGTCAGATTCTTCAATCTAATCATCTATACTTCTAGTGAATGGTTAGACTTGACTTGTTGAAGGATCCGTTTTTTTTCTTTATTCTCAATGCTGTTCTTAGAAATATTCACCAACACCAAGGTTCAAAGAACTCTATTTCTTTCTTGCTTTTTCATTGTCCAGCTTTTACATCCACAGTTACAGAAAATTTTGTAGCTTGAACAATTCTGATCTCTGTTCTTATAGGCACGTCAGTATGTTTGAAGATCTTTAATAAGTCTTTTGCCCTTGCTCTTCCAAGTCCTCACCATATTTATTGACTACTCGATCCTTTCCTTTTAATAATTGATTCAAGAAGCAGGATCTGTACACTACTTCAATATTTTTATTATCAACTTTAAAATAATGTTCTAACTTTCTTAATGAGGTTCCAAAGGTTGTTATGGGCGTAGTGTCTTCAGTATATCAAAGGTGTGTTTTCTCCACCAATCCTAAAACCTCTATCATCTTGTTCAGCCCTGCTTCTTTTAATATATTCTCAGCTTATAGGCTAAATGAGTATGGTGAAAGTGTGCAGTCTTGTCAAATTTGTATGATATTCTGAAAAAATCCTTGTTTCCGTTTATTTCCTTCCTGGATGCTCTCAGGAATCCACAATTCAGTTACATAGTCACATAGCTGGTAAGGTTGAATAAAGATACCAGTCCATCCAGGTCAACCTATGTGGATACGTGTGTGTGTTTATGTCACTACCATTTCCTACATCTCTGTATATTGCCTTCACTAAGATCCTCATCTAAAAGTTTAACGACACGACCCCAATGAAACCACCAACCATGGAAGTGAGTTCCACACCCTTACCGCTCTGTCAATAAAGAACTTCTTATGCAGTTTAAGGTTAAACTCTTTCTTGCCTAACTTCATTGAGTGTCTGTATGTCTTTTTAAGTGACCTGAGACTGAATAGTTTTATCCCTATGCTAGGATCACCTTTTAGATATTTGTATATTGGGATCATACAGTATGTCCTCTTAAGTGTCTCTGATCCAGTTTAGTGTTTGTAGTCATTCTTCCTAACTGAGGTCTTCCAGCCCCCTTATTAGATTTGCTCTGGACTCTCTCCAGTTCCAGCACATCTTTCCTGAAGACCGGTGACCAGAAGTGCATGGCATACTCAAGATGTGGCCGAACCAGAGTTTGGTGATACACAGAGTACCCTTGGACAGCTGAAAGCTAGTCATGTGAGCTATCAAACCAGGTTTCTGATACTCCCACAAAGTTAAAATCCTCCTCATATATCAGCAGTTCCAGTTCTTCCTTTTTATTAACTAAACTTCTTTTACAAGATTTTTTACTTTCTTGATTTTAGATTCCTTTCTTTCAAGCTCAACTTTCATTACATCACCTGTCTTCAATTTCATGGTCTTTTTTGTTTGTTTTGGTGATGTTTTAATTTAAATAATCATTGATATCCTATGACAGACAGATCCCCTTGTGTGTTACCTGTTTATTATCTGTAAAATCTAATAAAAAAAGATTGGAAATAGAATAATCTCTGACGATGTCTTTGAATTCCATCCACATTTTCATTTGGTTCTCTATCAATTATGTCTGACATCAGAAGCCTGATGTTTACTTTAAAGATACTCCAGTCTTTATCTTTAAAGACTGATACTTTTGTTGATCTGTTTGAATTTTACTTGAAGCTTGCACATTAAAAGTTCTTGATCTTTTCCACAACCAGTTCCAGACCATGTCTTTGCAATTAAAATTGAGCTCTTTCATCATTTGACACAGAGAATATAGTCTTTAGTTCCTCACTGTACAGGGTCTGTAATGTGAGGAAAATTCCCTGTATATAGAGTCCTATTATAAAAGGCAATCAGCGCACAAATGACTACGAAAACTGCTGCAGCTGGACACCAACAGGTATATCACACAATAACCCAAACAGATAATATAAAGAAATAACAGTGCAGCGCAATAAATGTCCATATACAGTGAACAATGATGAGAAAGATGTACTGAAGAGATCTGGGTGTAGGCTTCTTCATACAGTATATAACTTGTGTATCCAATGTAAGGAAAATCTGCTTACCAGACCAGATGGACCTTTTGAATGAACAAGAGGTCAAAAACACTTGTTTTCCACCATGAGGGGAAGATGGTCTCAGATGAAGCGGTGATCCAGCCAGATGGTAGGCACAGCATCAGATGTAGAGATGATATATAAAAAAGGGATGTGGAAACATTCTAAGTGTAGACTGTTTTAATCCAAAAATACATACAAATAAAATTCAGACAAAGTCCAAAAAAATTCAGCAAAAGCCACTGGACGCTGATGTTCTATGATGGGGAAGTCCAAAATATAAAACAGCTGCTAAAGTGACCAAATCCCTTGTGCTTATGATGATAAATGAACCATGATATACAGCTGGTGGAAGTCACAAGTAGAGATCATATGCTGGAAACTGGCAAAAGATAGTGCTAATAGCACCAAAAATAAACATAAGCAGCACCAGATGATTAACAGTGAGAGATCCACCAAAGTGAACAGCAGGCAGATAAAGTGAGTATAAGCGGTGGTGAACGCCGTAAACTCAGCCTAAGATGAATCAATGGTAAGTGGCAATGCAAGCCGCGAGCACAGCCTGGGACAGACGCGGGTGACGTCACCGAGTAAGCTCCTCCCCCGTATGTACGTTACGTCCAATAGGACTTCGTCAGCGGTGGGTGGGGCTTACAGCGTCACCCTCCGTCCTTATAAACTAAAAGCGTTGCCATGGAGAGCATAGTGGGGGCGGGACGGCCGGTAACCAGCCCCGAACACAGAATCCCCATGCTATGTAATCAGCCAATGTAATTTGGCTAGGCAGCAGCTAATAAAAAATGACACATAGACAGGAAAGCCTGTATAGTGCATACAAAATATATTTGATTACTTTTAAAGTGACAAACACCCACGGCTGTCCCATGCCTCACAGTATAACTCCACAGCAGTGAAAGTTATATAAGAAAAATTGTATTCGTTAAAATAATAAAGAAAAATGTGAAAATAAATAAAAGTAAAAATAAAAATAAAAAATATTTTAATAAAATATAAAAAAATTTTTTTAATAAAATATAAAAAAACATGTGTAAAGCAAATTACAAATATAAAAGGGGCACCTCCTCTATTATGCAATGCAAAAAAAGGATGATAAAAGTATTAACTAAAAATACCACATCTACCGACATTGGTATACTAAACTGGCTTATTTGTCAGAGATGAAACAGTTAAGGTCAAAGTCGACGTTGAGGCCTCCTGGCACGAGCACCTGGGTCTCGTGTATCCAGAAGGACTCACGCCGACTAAGTTGTCTGATGAAGTTACCACCTCTCCAGTGGGGTCTAACCCTTTCTATACCCCAAAATTTAAGACATTTGGGGTCTCGGTTATGAAAATGACGAAAATGTTTGGAGACATTATGAGTTCTAACACCATTGATAATGTTATTCACATGTTCTCCCATGCGCACATGAAGCGGTCTGGAGGTTCTACCAATGTAGTGTAATCCACAGTCACATTCAAGGCCATAGACCACCCCCATGGTGTTACATGTAATAAGATTTTTGATAGAATAAGTTTTACCTGTAGTAGGAGCAGTAAACTCTTTTCTTCGTTTAATATTGCGTTTACATTTTTTACAAGATGGACACCTACCACATGCGTAAAAGCCAGTCATAAGAGGAAAAATATGACTCTCCCTTACTACTGGAGGGTCGACCACACTAGGGGCCAATACGTCCCTCAGTGTAGGTGCCTTTCTATAAATGAATCTGGGACGAGACAGAATAATGGCTCCCATTATTCTATCCTTTTTCAAGATGTCCCAGTGTTTCATGATTATTTTTTCGAATTTCCTATGTTGAATATTGAAATCCAAAATAATTCTGAGTTCCGTGTTAGCTGGATTAGGTGCCTTGGGTCGAGAACCCACCACCAAAGAAGTTCTATCTAGCTTTCCGACCTTTTGAATTTCACTGGAGATATCCTCCTTATCATAGCCTTTTTGGATAAATCTTTTAGCAAGGACATCTGATTGCAATACAAAATCTGCCTCAGACGTGCAATTACGCCTTAAACGAATGAACTGGCCCCTAGGGATGTTGCATAGCCATGTTTTGTGATGGCAACTGTCAAGGGGTATATACCCATTCCTGTCTGTCTGCTTAAAATGATTTTTCGTTTTAAAGACAGGTCCAGCTCTGAAAATTTCCAGATCTAAAAATGTTATACTGGAAGGATCAGCATTCCAGGTGAGTCTAATATTTTTGGTGTTGCCATTAAGCTTGGACATAAATAATTGCAGGCTAGTCATGTTACCCTCCCAGATAATGATCAGATCGTCTATATAGCGATAATAGCACTTTAGTTGTATTGGTCTGTCATTAAAGATAGTTTCTTCTTCCCAAAGTGACATAAACAAGTTTGCCACACTGGGAGCAAACCGTGCTCCCATGGCAACTCCAAGGGTTTGAAGAAAAAATCTATGATCATACCAGAAATAATTTCTGGCTAAACAAAAAGAAAGTGCATCCACAAGAAAACCGATCAGCAGGGGAGGAAGATTAGAGGCATCTAATGCCCATTTGACTGCCCTAATAGCATCCTGATGGCCTATGATGGTGTACAATGACCCCACGTCCGCGGTTACCAACAAAGTGTTGTCACTGGCGGGCGTGGACTCAACCACCTGTATAGCATGTCGGGTGTCTTTAAGATAAGCGGTGGTTGAACAAACCAATGGTTTAAGAAAGTGGTCAATGTATTGGCCCAGGCGTGCAGTGACCAAATCAATTCCATTGACAATAGGTCTCCCAGGTGGAAACTGGGCATCTTTATGTACCTTTGGTAGGAAATATATGATTGGCCTCCTGCACGCACTGGGATCCAAATATAAAGCCTCTTTTTTGGTAAGAACACCACACATTTTACCTTGCTCAACAAAAGCTTGAAGTTCATTTTGATACTCAAAAACAGGGTCCTTGGTCATAAGTTGATATGTAGAATGGTCTGACAATAATCTATTCATCTCATTGTCATAAAAGACCTTACTCATAACAACCAATCCACCCCCCTTATCCGCTGGTCTAACTACAACATTTTTATTTTTCTCTAATGTGGAAATGCCCATTTTGAGATAGTGAGGATCTCTCACTTTCTTGATCTTCATGCGGTCTAGGTCGGTGGTGACCATGTTTTTGAAAACTTCAATATGCTTATGGTCATGTTTGGGAGGGTTAAAGGTAGATTTGTTAGCAAGCTGCGAGTGAAATTCTAGAGGTACTACAGGAACTGAAGTGGAAGTGGTGGTTCCTGATTTAGAAAGGAAATGTCGTTTGATATTAAGCGTTCTTACAAACTTTTGCAGACTAATATAAGTTTGGAATTTATTAAAATTCCGAACTGGAGCGAACTTGAGTCCTTTATCAAGCACTCTAAGTTCCTCCTCTGACAAGTCCACACCACTGATGTTAAATACTCCTGCTCCTATTATCGCCTTTGTCTTTTTAGCTCTTCTTCCGGCTCTTCTTCCTCTCTTAGTCGTCTTTTCCCCCCTTGTTTGATTCCTGGGGGGGTATGACCACAAGGCTCCTCCCAATGTAGTTGACGCTGGCCTAAAAAACTTTCATTTGGAGGGTTGGTTTCATGAGATAATGGAGCAAAGCGATTGTGAATAGGAAGCTGGTCATGATCGATGTATGGGTCATTATTCCTCACATGGTCTGAATGCCTACCATAAGAGTTCTGATAATACATGTCATCTCTATTGGGGGGACCATTAGGGACATAGTCCCTGTTGGAACCATGGTCCCGCCAATTATTATGTTCATAAGGGGGTGGGTGATGGTAAGGAGTACCCTTACCCCTCCCCCCTCTGTTAGGGTGACCCCTGCCGTTGGGGCGTCCCCCACCTCGAGCTGGTGGACCCCTGGCAGGTGGGTTTCTAGGAATGACAGGAGTGGAAATGGTGGAAATATGCGGGGTGGAGGGGCGCGGCACATTAGTAGGTCCCATATCAGGGTTGGGTACCCTAGATTGCCATTTAAAAATTTCGCCCCTAGCAAAATCACCAGAGTCCCTAAGGTACTTAGTTTTCTTTTTCTCCTGTGATTCCTTATCCCACTTAGACATCTTATTTTTAAGTTCACCTGATAGCTTAGAGAAATCTGAAGATTCTTGAAACGGCTCAATTTTAACTTTTAGCTCTCCTATTTGTTTATCAAGAATCTTCATTTTCCTATGTTTCCTAATGAGAAGGAGATCAATTAACTCTTGTCCTTTTTGACAAAAGAAATTTTGCCATTCTCGCATGGATTCCTCATCCAAAAGGCCATCATTCGGTGGGATATCCCACCTTAAACGTCTAGGGATAAGTTTATTCTTAGTATATTGCTCAAATGAAGCAATGTCCCACCATGCCTTAATTTTCTTTTCAAAGGCAAAGCCCAATTTTTTGAAACATACGGATAAATCATCCGGATAAATAGGTGTGGGTGTATCTGAGAACACTTCACTAAGTTTAACCTCTCTATGTTCCAAAAACTGAAAAACATCCATATGTGCAGCTAAAAGAAATGTGATAACTAGGGATGAGCTTCGAGTTCGAGTCGAACTCATGTTCGACTCGAACATTGCCTGTTCGCCCGTTCGCCGAACAGCGAACAAATTGGGGTGTTCGCGGCAAATTTGAAAAATCTATGGGAGAAATCTAAAGTGCTAATTATAAAGGCTTATATGCAAGTTATTGTCCTAAAAAGTGTTTGGGGACCCGGGTCCTGCCCCAGGGGACATGTATCAATGCAAAAAGAAGTTTTAAAAACGGCCGTTTTTTCGGGAGCAGTGATTTTAATAATGCTTAAAATGAAAAAATAAAAGTGAAATATTCCTTTAAATTTCGTACCTGGGGGGTGGGTATGATATGCATGTGAAGTGGCGCATGTTTCCCGTGCTTAGAACTGTCCCTGCAAAAAGTGTCATTTTTGAAAGAAAAAAATGCATTTAAAACTGACTCGCGGCTATTAATGAATTGTCGGCTCCCGGCAATACATACAAAAGTCATTGATAAAAAAAAAAAAAAAAGCGTGGGGGTTCCCCAGAATTCAATTACCAGGCCCTTCAGGTCTGGAATGGATATTAAGGGGAACCCCGCCGCAAATAAAAAAAAAATTGACGTGGGGTTCCCCCAAATATCCATTCCAGGCCCTTCAGATCTGGCATGGATTTTAAGGGGAACTCCACCCCAAATTAAAAAAAAAATGGCGTGGAGTCCCCCTAAAAATCCATACCAGACCCCTTATCCGAGCATGCAACCTGGCCGGCCGCAGGGGAAAAGGGGGGGACGAGAGAGCGGCCCCCCCTCCCTCCTGAACCGTACCAAGCCACATGCCCTCAACATGGGGAGGATGTCCCCATGTTGATGGGGACAAGGGCCTCATCCCCACAACCCTTGCCCGGTGGTTGTGGGGGTCTGCGGGCGGGGGGCTTATCGGAATCTGGAAGACCCCTTTAACAAAGAGGACCCCCAGATCCCGGCCCCCCCCCCCTATGTGAATTGGTAAGGGGTACATTGTACCCCTACCATTTCACGAAGAAAGCGTAAAAAAATGTTTAAAAAAACACACAAACACCTTGAAAAAGTCCTTTATTTAAAAAAAAAAAAAAAAAAACATTCCAGCGGTGAAATCCAGTGTCCCGCGGCGATCCCGATGTCCAGCGCTGTCCGTCATTGGTTGTGCCTGAGCGGACCTGATGGGGAACTCCCTCTCAGTATTTTAAATGTATAGACCCGCCCCTTCTAAAGTTCCCCATCAGGTCCGCTCAGCGGACCAGATGCGGAACATGAGAAGGGGCGGGTCTATACATGTATTACCAAAGTGAGAGCAGTTCCCCATCAGGTCCGCCCCCTCGGTATGTCGGACCCGCCTACGTCATTGGCTTGAGCGGGGAACTTCCTTCACTATGTAAATTTAAATTTACATAGTGAAGGAAGTTCCCCGCTCAAGCCAATGACGTAGGCGGGTCTGACATACCGAGGGGGCGGACCTGATGGGGAACTGCTCTCACTTTGGTAATACATGTATAGACCCGCCCCTTCTCATGTTCCGCATCTCGTCCGCTGAGCGGACCTGATGGGGAACTTTAGAAGGGGCGGGTCTATACATTTAAAATACTGAGAGGGAGTTCCCCATCAGGTCCGCTCAGGCACAACCAATGAAGGACAGCGCTGGACATCGGGATCGCCGCGGGACACTGGATTTCACCGCTGGAATGTTTATTTATTTATTTTTTTAAATAAAGGACTTTTTCAAGGTGTTTGTGTGTTTTTTTAAACATTTTTTTTACGCTTTCTTCGTGAAATGGTAGGGGTACAATGTACCCGTTACCAATTCACATAGGGGGGGGCGGGATCTGGGGGTCCCCTTTGTTAAAGGGGTCTTCCAGATTCTGATAAGCCCCCCGCCCGCAGACCCCCACAACCACCGGGCAAGGGTTGTGGGGATGAGGCCCTTGTCCCCATCAACATGGGGACATCCTCCCCATGTTGAGGGCATGTGGCTTGGTACGGTTCAGGAGGGAGGGGGGGCCGCTCTCTCGTCCCCCCCTTTTCCCCTGCGGCCGGCCAGGTTGCGTGCTCGGATAAGGGGTCTGGTATGGATTTTTAGGGGGACTCCACGCCATTTTTTTTTTTAATTTGGGGTGGAGTTCCCCTTAAAATCCATGCCAGATCTGAAGGGCCTGGTAATTGAATTCTGGGGAACCCCCACGCTTTTTTTTTTTTTTTTTCTCAATGACTTTTGTATGTATTGCTGGGAGCCGACAATTCATTAATAGCCGCGAGTCAGTTTTAAATGCATTTTTTTTCTTTCAAAAATGAAATTTTTTGCAGGGACAGTTCTAAGCACGGGAAACATGCGCCACTTCACATGCATATCATACACACCCCCCAGGTACGAAATTTAAAGGAATATTTCACTTTTATTTTTTCATTTTAAGCATTATTAAAATCACTGCTCCCGAAAAAACGGCCGTTTTTAAAACTTCTTTTTGCATTGATACATGTCCCCTGGGGCAGGACCCAGGTCCCCAAACACTTTTTAGGACAATAACTTGAATATTAGACTTTATAATTAACACTTTAGATTTCGAACGTTCGAGTCCATTGTATTTAATAGGGTTCTAAAGTTTACACGAACATTTTGTCTGTTCGCAGGTTCTGGTGCGAACCGAACAGGGGGGTGTTCGGCTCATCCCTGGTGATAACTAACAAAAGTATTATAAAAGGCAATCAGCGCACAAATGACTACGAAAACTGCTGCAGCTGGACACCAACAGGTATATCACACAATAACCCAAACAGATAATATAAAGAAATAACAGTGCAGCACAATAAATGTCCATATACAGTGAACAATGATGAGAAAGATGTACTGAAGAGATCTGGGTGTAGGCTTCTTCATACAGTATATAACTTGTGTATCCAATGTAAGGAAAATCTGCTTACCAGACCAGATGGACCTTTTGAATGAACAAGAGGTCAAAAACGCTTGTTTTCCACCATGAGGGGAAGATGGTCTCAGATGAAGCGGTGATCCAGCCAGATGGTAGGCACAGCATCAGATGTAGAGATGATATATAAAAAAGGGATGTGGAAACATTCTAAGTGTAGACTGTTTTAATCCAAAAATACATACAAATAAAATTCAGACAAAGTCCAAAAAAATTCAGCAAAAGCCACTGGACGCTGATGTTCTATGATGGGGAAGTCCAAAATATAAAACAGCTGCTAAAGTGACCAAATCTCTTGTGCTTATGATGATAAATGAACCATGATATACAGCTGGTGGAAGTCACAAGTAGAGATCATATGCTGGAAACTGGCAAAAGATAGTGCTAATAGCACCAAAAATAAACATAAGCAGCACCAGATGATTAACAGTGAGAGATCCACCAAAGTGAACAGCAGGCAGATGAAGTGAGTGTAAGCGGCGGTGAACGCCGTAAACTCAGCCTAAGATGAATCAATGGTAAGCGGCAATGCAAGCCGCGAGCACAGCCTGGGACAGACGCGGGTGACGTCACCGAGTAAGCTCCTCCCCCGTACGTACGTTACGTCCAATAGGACTTCGTCAGCGGTGGGTGGGGCTTACAGCGTCACCCTCCGTCCTTATAAACTAAAAGCGTTGCCATGGAGAGCATAGTGGGGGCGGGACGGCCGGTAACCAGCCCCGAACACAGAATCCCCATGCTATGTAATCAGCCAATGTAATTTGGCTAGGCAGCAGCTAATAAAAAATGACACATAGACAGGAAAGCCTGTATAGTGCATACAAAATATATTTGATTACTTTTAAAGTGACAAACACCCACGGCTGTCCCATGCCTCACAGTATAACTCCACAGCAGTGAAAGTTATATAAGAAAAATTGTATTCTTTAAAATAATAAAGAAAAATGTGAAAATAAATAAAAGTAAAAATAAAAATAAAAAATATTTTAATAAAATATAAAAAATATTTTAATAAAATATAAAAAAACATGTGTAAAGCAAATTACAAATATAAAAGCGGGACCTCCTCTATTATGCAATGCAAAAAAAGGATGATAAAAGTATTAACTAAAAATACCACATCTACCGACATTGGTATACTAAACTGGCTTATTTGTCAGAGATGAAACAGTTAAGGTCAAAGTCGACGTTGAGGCCTCCTGGCACGAGCACCTGGGTCTCGTGTATCCAGAAGGACTCACGCCGACTAAGTTGTCTGATGAAGTTACCACCTCTCCAGTGGGGTCTAACCCTTTCTATACCCCAAAATTTAAGACATTTGGGGTCTCGGTTATGAAAATGACGAAAATGTTTGGAGACATTATGAGTTCTAACACCATTGATAATGTTATTCACATGTTCTCCCATGCGCACATGAAGCGGTCTGGAGGTTCTACCAATGTAGTGTAATCCACAGTCACATTCAAGGCCATAGACCACCCCCATGGTGTTACATGTAATAAGATTTTTGATAGAATAAGTTTTACCTGTAGTAGGAGCAGTAAACTCTTTTCTTCGTTTTATATTTCGTTTACATTTTTTACAAGATGGACACCTACCACATGCGTAAAAGCCAGTCATAAGAGGAAAAATATGACTCTCCCTTACTACTGGAGAGTCGACCACACTAGGGGCCAACCCTCCCAAACATGACCATAAGCATATTGAAGTTTTCAAAAACATGGTCACCACCGACCTAGACCGCATGAAGATCAAGAAAGTGAGAGATCCTCACTATCTCAAAATGGGCATTTCCACATTAGAGAAAAATAAAAATGTTGTAGTTAGACCAGCGGATAAGGGGGGTGGATTGATTGTTATGAGTAAGGTCTTTTATGACAATGAGATGAATAGATTATTGTCAGACCATTCTACATATCAACTTATGACCAAGGACCCTGTTTTTGAGTATCAAAATGAACTTCAAGCTCTTGTTGAGCAAGGTAAAATGTGTGGTGTTCTTACCAAAAAAGAGGCTTTATATTTGGATCCCAGTGCGTGCAGGAGGCCAATCATATATTTCCTACCAAAGGTACATAAAGATGCCCAGTTTCCACCTGGGAGACCTATTGTCAATGGAATTGATTCGGTCACTGCACGCCTGGGCCAATACATTGACCACTTTCTTAAACCATTGGTTTGTTCAACCACCGCTTATCTTAAAGACACCCGACATGCTATACAGGTGGTTGAGTCCACGCCCGCCAGTGACAACACTTTGTTGGTAACCGCGGACGTGGGGTCATTGTACACCATCATAGGCCATCAGGATGCTATTAGGGCAGTCAAATGAGCATTAGATGCCTCTAATCTTCCTCCCCTGCTGATCGGTTTTCTTGTGGATGCACTTTCTTTTTGTTTAGCCAGAAATTATTTCTGGTATGATCATAGATTTTTTCTTCAAACCCTTGGAGTTGCCATGGGAGCACGGTTTGCTCCCAGTGTGACAAACTTGTTTATGTCACTTTGGGAAGAAGAAACTATCTTTAATGACAGACCAATACAACTAAAGTGCTATTATCGCTATATAGACGATCTGATCATTATCTGGGAGGGTAACATGACTAGCCTGCAATTATTTATGTCCAAGCTTAATGGCAACACCAAAAATATTAGACTCACCTGGAATGCTGATCCTTCCAGTATAACATTTTTAGATCTGGAAATTTTCAGAGATGGACCTGTCTTTAAAACGAAAAATCATTTTAAGCAGACAGACAGGAATGGGTATATACCCCTTGACAGTTGCCATCACAAAACATGGCTATGCAACATCCCTAGGGGCCAGTTCATTCGTTTAAGGCGTAATTGCACGTCTGAGGCAGATTTTGTATTGCAATCAGATGTCCTTGCTAAAAGATTTATCCAAAAAGGCTATGATAAGGAGGATATCTCCAGTGAAATTCAAAAGGTCGGAAAGCTAGATAGAACTTCTTTGGTGGCGGGTTCTCGACCCAAGGCACCTAATCCAGCTAACACGGAACTCAGAATTATTTTGGATTTCAATATTCAACATAGGAAATTCGAAAAAATAATCATGAAACACTGGGACATCTTGAAAAAGGATAGAATAATGGGAGCCATTATTCCGTCTCGTCCCAGATTCATTTATAGAAAGGCACCTACACTGAGGGACGTATTGGCCCCTAGTGTGGTCGACCCTCCAGTAGTAAGGGAGAGTCATATTTTTCCTCTTATGACTGGCTTTTACGCATGTGGTAGGTGTCCATCTTGTAAAAAATGTAAACGCAATATTAAACGAAGAAAAGAGTTTACTGCTCCTACTACAGGTAAAACTTATTCTATCAAAAATCTTATTACATGTAACACCATGGGGGTGGTCTATGGCCTTGAATGTGACTGTGGATTACACTACATTGGTAGAACCTCCAGACCGCTTCATGTGCGCATGGGAGAACATGTGAATAACATTATCAATGGTGTTAGAACTCATAATGTCTCCAAACATTTTCGTCATTTTCATAACCGAGACCCCAAATGTCTTAAATTTTGGGGTATAGAAAGGGTTAGACCCCACTGGAGAGGTGGTAACTTCATCAGACAACTTAGTCGGCGTGAGTCCTTCTGGATACACGAGACCCAGGTGCTCGTGCCAGGAGGCCTCAACGTCGACTTTGACCTTAACTGTTTCATCTCTGACAAATAAGCCAGTTTAGTATACCAATGTCGGTAGATGTGGTATTTTTAGTTAATACTTTTATCATCCTTTTTTTGCATTGCATAATAGAGGAGGTCCCCCTTTTATATTTGTAATTTGCTTTACACATGTTTTTTTATATTTTATTAAAATATTTTTTATATTTTATTAAAATATTTTTTTTTTTTTTTTTTACTTTTATTTATTTTCACATTTTTCTTTATTATTTTAAAGAATACAATTTTTCTTATATAACTTTCACTGCTGTGGAGTTATACTGTGAGGCATGGGACAGCCGTGGGTGTTTGTCACTTTAAAAGTAATCAAATATATTTTGTATGCACTATACAGGCTTTCCTGTCTATGTGTCATTTTTTATTAGCTGCTGCCTAGCCAAATTACATTGGCTGATTACATAGCATGGGGATTCTGTGTTCGGGGCTGGTTACCGGCCGTCCCGCCCCCACTATGCTCTCCATGGCAACGCTTTTAGTTTATAAGGACGGAGGGTGACGCTGTAAGCCCCACCCACTGCTGACGAAGTCCTATTGGACGTAACGTACGTACGGGGGAGGAGCTTACTCGGTGACGTCACCCGCGTCTGTCCCAGGCTGTGCTCGCGGCTTGCATTGCCGCTTACCATTGATTCATCTTAGGCTGAGTTTACGGCGTTCACCGCCGCTTACACTCACTTCATCTGCCTGCTGTTCACTTTGGTGGATCTCTCACTGTTAATCATCTGGTGCTGCTTATGTTTATTTTTGGTGCTATTAGCACTATCTTTTGCCAGTTTCCAGCATATGATCTCTACTTGTGACTTCCACCAGCTGTATATCATGGTTCATTTATCATCATAAGCACAAGAGATTTGGTCACTTTAGCAGCTGTTTTATATTTTGGACTTCCCCATCATAGAACATCAGCGTCCAGTGGCTTTTGCTGAATTTTTTTGGACTTTGTCTGAATTTTATTTGTATGTATTTTTGGATTAAAACAGTCTACACTTAGAATGTTTCCACATCCCTTTTTTATATATCATCTCTACATCTGATGCTGTGCCTACCATCTGGCTGGATCACCGCTTCATCTGAGACCATCTTCCCCTCATGGTGGAAAACAAGCGTTTTTGACCTCTTGTTCATTCAAAAGGTCCATCTGGTCTGGTAAGCAGATTTTCCTTACATTGGATACACAAGTTATATACTGTATGAAGAAGCCTACACCCAGATCTCTTCAGTACATCTTTCTCATCATTGTTCACTGTATATGGACATTTATTGCGCTGCACTGTTATTTCTTTATATATAGAGTCCTATACAGGAGCGGAGTTCAGTCAGGATACAGTGTCACTCAAGAAAATACAACATATCAGCTATCCAAAAACTGAAGAATGGAGATTGACTGTCATGGATATGCAGTAATGTTTGTCTGTCAGCTTACCTTCCTCCTCATGTGTTCACCTTAGAGGCCAGACTCTCCTCTCCTGGCTGCTTTTATAATCTCTCCTCCCAGTCTGGCTCCACCCCAGGCCCTATCACAGAACTCTATATTAACCTGTTCACTGCAAGTCTGCCTTGCTGATCAATGTGTTTGTTTAAGCATTGTGTGTTTGGGTTCCTGCCTGCCGTGTGCTACGTCTGTCTCTCTGTTACTGATATTGGCTTGTTCCCGACTATCCCTGTCTGCTTGTGACCTTGACCTTCGGCTTGTCCTTCGTTTATCCTTGTCTGCTTGTTGCCCTGACCTTGGCCTTTCCCCTCACTATTCTTGTATCCTGTGCTGCTGCTTTCCTCTATCCTCCTTACCCTACGGAGCGTGAGCTAGGGGACTCTAGGGGCCGTGACCTGGACTCAGCTGCAGCGTAACATCCTCACCACTAGAGGCTCTGGTGAAAACCTGCTGGGTCTTAGACTCCGTGCCCTGGGGAATCTTGGCTCTAGCTTCCTGTGGATCCCTGTTGTGCTCCACTGGTCCCGCTTTCCACAACCACCCAGTATCCCATCCGCAGCAGTCAGCCATAGGGTTCATTACCTTGTGGTGCACTCCTGACTCCCAACGGTGTGCATCTGTCATTTAGCCACAGGTGACCTGACATTGACTGACAATTCATGAACAATAAAGAATGCAATCTTTGTGGAAGATAGACAGGGGTAAATCTCCAGATTCTCGATTTTAAAGTCACCAATCAGGATCCTCCATAATGACTCTGTGGAAGGCTAAGGCCAGCTATAGATGAGTCGAAAACTGAATGTTCTGTCAGTCAAAAAACTAAAATGGCCCATACAATTGCACCATCATTTGTTTTTGTTTTTTTTTTAAAAGTCCAGCATGGACTTTTCGTCCTTTTTTTTCGTCCTTTTTTTCCTACAAATAGTGATTTCTTTTGGTGGTTTTTGATCACCTCTGTGTTTTTTATTTTTTATGCTATAGACAAAGAGCGTAAATTTTTTAAAAAAAAATAATATTTTTAACTTTTTGCTATAATAAATATCCTCAAAAATGTTTTTAAAAAACTAATTTCTTCATCAGTTTAGGCCAATATATATATTCTTCTACATATTTTTGATAAAAAAAAAAAATCGCAATAAGAGTTTATTGATTGGTTTGCGCATAAGTTATAGCGTCTACAAAGTATGGGAAAGATTTATGTAATTTTTATGTCTTTTTTTAATTTTTTTTTACTAGCAATGGCGGTGATCTGCGACTTTTAGAGGTACTGCGACATTGTGGAGGACAGATCGGATACTTTTGACACATTTTTGGGACTATTGACATTTATACAGCAATAAGTACTATAAAAATGCACTGGTTACTGTGTAAATGTCACTGGTAGGGAAGGGGTTAACACTAGGGGGCGATCAAGGGGTTAACAGTGTTCAGTAGTTAGTGTTTCTAACTGTATGGGGATAGGACTGACTGGGGGAGGAGACATACTTAATAGGAACAAACAATATGTCTCCTCTCCCCTGACAGAACAGGGATTTGTGTGTTTACACACACACACAAATCCCATGTGCTGGCTCTCGTGCCCACCGGCCACGCGCATCGGGTCCCCCACCGTGCAGCGGACGTGCGTGCGCGCCTCTGGTGGCTCTTAAGGGGAACAACGTACCCATATGGGGTTTCGCCCTGCTGTGCCATTCTGCCAACGTATATCGGCGTGAGCAAGGTCGGCAAGTGGTTAATGTGGACATTTTTTCACAAGAGATTGTTGATAAACGTTTTGTGAACTGCATCTTCTAATCTATATTTGTTTCTAAAGGAAGGGGTTTATAGTATTTTTATCTCATGCATATTGGATATTAATTGAAGTCGTTTGAATATATGCACTTTATTATATTAGGTGAATAGCAGAGACACTTTTTGAGTACGGTAGGGGGGGGGGGGGGTGTTGTATTATAGTACGGAGAAGCATCACATACATATGTAATCTGCACTGCTTGCATATTAATTTACATTTATGTGCATTGCAACATAATATCAATTTTATACACAGTTAAGAGGAGTGGTATTGTAATACGGTCAGTTATATTCATATAATTTTTACAATTTTTTTCACAATTTGTGTTGAAGGTATTCACCAGCCCCAATAGAGTATACATTCAAGTGGTATATGAGAGAGGTGCATTGTAGCACTAAACCAATATTACTTTTTATTTTGTTCTTTATATTCCTGTGACGGGGATATAAATTAGGTACAAAACATCACCCTCTGAATACACTGATGTTTAAATTATCTTTTTCAACCTTCACCACATTTGGCCTGTTTTTAAAGGGATGTGTACATATTTGCTAATATTTTTTACAAAATGTTCCCATTTTCTTCTCAGTGAAACTATACAGATTATTTGATATAATTATTAAAGTGATCTTCTTTTTCTTGCTCCTTTGTAGTGTTAAGAAAAAAACAAAGCCTTATTAAAGGCTGCAAAATATTTATGAATATATTTTCCTACCTAAATGTAGTGAAAATGATCAGTAAATTTTTTCCCAGAAATGATAAATTATTGAATTATTTTGATTTTCATATTTATTTTTTAAGAAAGGGAACATTCTAGATTTAATCATTTAAAAAATGTGCTCACCTAAAATATAGTAGTATTGATGGTGATCTTTTTCTTCTTCTTCTTAGTATTATTATTATTATTATTATTATATAATATATTTTGTATGTTTTATGTATAACGTAATCTAAAATTGTAACAGTTTTGAATACATTTTTAACCACCTCCCTACCGTGCACGAAAACCCCCTTCCTGCCCAAGCTATTTTTCAGCTTTCAGCGCTGTCACACTTTGAATGACAATTGCGCAGTCGTGCGACGTGGCTCCCAAACAAAATTTGCGTCCTTTTTTTCCCACAAATAGAGCTTTCTTTTGGTGGTATTTGATCACCTCTGCGGTTTTTATTTTTTGCGCTATAAACAAAAGAAGAGCGTCCAGTTTGGAAAAAAAACACAATTTTTTACTTTTTGCTATACCCATTTTTTTTTTTTTCAAATAAAATTTTCCTCAGTTTAGGCCGATACGTATTCTTCTACATATTTTTGGTAAAAAAAAAAATCGCAATAAGCGCGTATTGATTGGTTTGCGCAAAAGTTATAGCGTCTACAAAATAGGGGATAGATTTATAGCAATTTTTTTTTTTATTAGTAATGGCGGCGATCTGCGATTTTTTTTGTGACTGCGATATTGCGGCGGACACATCGGACACTTTTGACACATTTTTGGGACCATTCACATTTATACAGCGATCCCTGCTATAAAAATGCATTGATTACTGTATAAATGTGACTGGCAGGGAAGGGGTTAACCACTAGGGGGCGGGAAGGGGTTAAATATGTTCCCTCAATGTGTTCTAACTGTGGGGGGAGGTGACTGACTGGGGGAGGTGACCGATGGTTGTCCCTATGTACAAGGGACACATCATCGGTCCCCTCTCCCTCTCCCTCACTCGTTGCCCGGGCAATCGCATCGGGGCCTTGGGAACGCGGCGGGCGCGCGCTGCCGGCGGCGCCCCCTAGCTCGTTTTAAAGGCAGGACGTCATATGACGTCCTGTCAGAACGAGAGTGTCCTCCGCCCGCCGTCAATTGACGGTGGGCGGGGGACAAGTGGTTAAAGTTGTTCTAAAGCCTAAAAATGTTTTACCTTAATATATTGCCTGCCAATGGCTTGCACTGCTGTCAGTCAAATCCTGTGACAATGCAGCTGGGGATGGAGGCTGAGATACACTGTCTGTGTCTATGAATTCAGACAGCACACCTTGGAAATGAGCCCAAAGGGTCTTTTCTTTGGTGGTTCACTGAGAAGAGCAAGAGCCAGGAGTGCCAGTGGGGGACCAAGGAAGAGGATCAGGGCCGCTCTGTGCATTTCTATTGCACAGAGCAGGTAAGTATAACAAGTTTGTTAATTAAGAGACTTTGCAATTACTGTAAATATTACATTATTTGTTGTTAATAAGTTCTACATTAATGTGTAGCACTGTCAAACCATGACCTTAATGATCAAAGTGCAAACAACAATCTGATATAATACAATAAAGATGAAAATGTGAAAAAAATTCAAAGGGAAAAATAAAAATTATTATTAAAAGTCCAAATGTCCCAATTCCACATCCATAAAGTGAACTCAAAACTTGTGCTGATCCAATGTTCAATTTGTGAAGACACCCAGTGCGCCCCACAAGATAGACATGGTAAGTATGTCTGCTTACCAGATTTTAAGACCCTCCAGGGTCTATCTGTGCATTAGTGAGCTTTCACCCCTCACTATGGGCTCAAACGCATCCACTACCCAGCCTGCTTAATTGGATTCCACAGGTGTATATTCCACAGTTATCATCAGTTAAAGTGGTGTTCCGGCCAAAATTACACTTTTTAAATAAAAATACCCCTAGAATACACAAGCTTAATGTATTCTAGTAAAGTTAGTCTGTAAACTAAGGTCTGTTTTGTTAGGTTATTACAGCATTTAGATAGTTTATTAACTAGAAATAGACCGTGGCCATTTTAAGTCTGGGCATCTGAAGCCAGACTGTATCTCTTCCTGGATATCAGGCTTGCAAATCTCGCACAAGCAGTTTAATCTGTTTCAGTTTCATGTTACATTTTCTCTCCAGTTTGATAGCAAGTTGCCGCCCCCTATTTATGTAAACATCTCCTACCCTCCTTCCCTCCAGTATGTACAAGCAATAATATTCTAGAAATACAGAAATCTGCTGCTAAAGGTAAGAAAATTTTAAATATCCTAATTGTAAACTAAATCATTTGTTTCTGTGCAGATATATATCTACATTATATATATATATATATATATATATATATATATATATATAATATCTTATTATGTAGATATATCTGCACAGAAATAAATGATTTCGTTTACAATTAGGATATTTTTAATGTTCTTACCTTTAGCAGCAGATTTCTGTATTGAAGATGAGGGATGAGGGACGAGAAGGCCGAAGGTGAGGGATGAGGGGTAAGTGTGTGTATCAATCACAGCACATTGCAACACCCCCAGTACGTCGAATCGCATCATTTACAGCACATTGCAACACCCCCAGCACATCAAATCGCATGACCCACAGCACATCGAAATGCATCACTCACAGCACATTGCATCACCCCCAGCACATCAAATCGCATGGCCCACAGCACATTGCAACACCCCCAGCACATCGAATCGCATGGCCCACAGAACATTGCATCACCCCCAGCACGTCGAATCGCATCATTTACAGCACATTGCATCACCCCCAGCACATCGAAATGCATCACTCACAGCACATTGCATCACCCCCAGCACATCGAATCGCATGGCCCACAGCACATTGCAACACCCCCAGCACATCGAATCGCATGGCCCATAGAACATTGCATCACCCCCAGCACGTCGAATCGCATCATTTACAGCACATTGCATCACCCCCAGCACATCGAATCGCATCATTTACAGCACATTGCAACACCCCCAGCACATCGAATCGCATCATTTACAGCACATCGAATCGCATCATTTACAGCACATTGCATCACCCCCAGCACATCGAATCACATCATTTACAGCACATTGCATCACCCCCAGCACATCGAATCGCATCATTTACAGCACATTGCAACACCCCCAGCACATCGAATCACATCATTTACAGCACATTGCAACACCCCCAGCACATCGAATCGCATCATTTACAGCACATTGCAACACCCCCAGCACATTGAATCGCATCATTTACAGCACATTGCATCACCCCCAGCACATTGAATCGCATCATTTACAGCACATTGCATCACCCCCAGCACATCGAAATGCATCACTCACAGCACATTGAATCACCCCCAGCACATCAAATCGCATGGCCCACAGCACATGGCAACACCCCCAGCACATGAAATCGCATGGCCCACAGAACATTGCATCACCCCCAGCACATCGAATCGCATCATTTACAGCACATTGCATCACCCCCAGCCCATCGAATCGCATCATTTACAGCACATTGCATCACCCCCAGCACATCGAATCACATCATTTACAGCACATTGCATCACCCCCAGCACATTGAATCGCATCATTTACAGCACATTGCATCACCCCCAGCACATCGAATTGCATCTATGCAGACATAGTACAGGAGATGGTCAGAGACTGCGGACATGATACAGGAGATGGTCAGAGACTGCAGTTCCTATGGACGTTAGTGGATAATGGCCGACTGGCCCTCTCACCTGACCCAGCGATACAGCAACAACGGTTCCTTTGATCAGGAGTCTGCTCACTCTGAATTGCCCGTGGCGACTCCACTGGGTAGAGCCCAGATCTGTATTCTGGCAATGACTCCATTCCTTTCTCTGCCAGGGATGGCGCCAGGCTGTGTGGCTTTCCCCCCTAACATTAGTACAGACCCCCCCGAACAAACCACCCCCCTCCATCATTAGTACAGACCCCCCCAGAACAAACCACCCCTCTCCATCATTAGTACTGACCCCCCCAGAACAAACCACCCCCCCTCCATCATTAGTACTGACCCCCCAAGAACAAACCACCCCCCCTCCATCATTAGTACTGACCCCCCAGAACAAACCACCCCCCCCTCCATCATTAGTACTGACCCCCCCAGAACAAACCACCCCCCTCCATCATTAGTACTGACCCCCCAGAACAAACCACCCCCCTCCATCATTAGTACTGACCCCCCCAGAACAAACCACCCCCCCTCCATCATTAGTACTGACCCCCCCAGAACAAACCACCCCCCTCCATCATTAGTACTGACCCCCCAGAACAAACCACCCCCCCTCCATCATTAGTACTGACCCCCCCAGAACAAACCACCCCCCCTCCATCATTAGTACTGACCCCCCAGAACAAACCACCCCCCCTCCATCATTAGTACTGACCCCCCCAGGAACAAACCACCCCCCTCCATCATTAGTACTGACCCCCCAGAACAAACCACCCCCCTCCATCATTAGTACTGACCCCCCAGAACAAACCACCCCCCTCCATCATTAGTACTGACCCCCCAGAACAAACCACCCCCCCTCCATCATTAGTACTGAACCCCCAGAACAAACCACCCCCCTCCATCATTAGTACTGACCCCTCCAGAACAAACCACCCCCCTCCATCATTAGTACTGACCCCCCAGAACAAACCACCCCCCCTCCATCATTAGTACTGACCCCCCCAGAACAAAGCACCCCCTCCATCATTAGTACTGACCCCCCCAGAACAAACCACCCCCCTCCATCATTAGTACTAACCCCCCAGAACAAACCACCCCCCTCCATCATTAGTACTGACCCCCCCAGAACAAACCACCCCCCCTCCATCATTAGTACTGACCCCCCAGAACAAACCACCCCCCCTCCATCATTATTACTGACCCCCCCAAACAACCACCCCCCCTCCATCATTAGTACTGACCCCCCCAGAACAAACCACCCCCCCTCCATCATTAGTACTGACTCCCCCAGAACAAACCACCCCCCCATCATTAGTCCTGCCCCCCAGAACAAAACACCCCCCTCCATCATTAGTACTGACCCCCCCAGAACAAACCACCCCCCATCATTAGTACTGACCCCCCCAGAACAAAACACCCCCTCCATCATTAGTACTGACCCCCCCAGAACAAACCACCCCCCTCCATCATTAGTACTGACCCCCCCCAGAACAAACCACCCCCCCTCCATCATTAGTACTGACCCCCCAGAACAAACCACCCCCCTCCATCATTAGTACTGACCCCCCCAGAACAAACCACCCCCCCTCCATCATTATTACAGACCCCCCAGCAACGTCACTGCGCGGCTGGTCAGAGACAGACGCTCCGATCTCCAGGTGTTTCGCTCTCCTCCTCTGACAGGAGGAGGAGGGAGGAAGGTGGGGGCTTCTGCAGGGAACACAGCAGTGGCGGCGGTGATTGGCGGAGAGAGCCGCCTACGTACAAGGAGAGGAGAGGAGAAGGAGGAGGGAGGGGAGCACTCTGGCGCTTCAGCGCCTCCACCTCTGCCTGGGGAACTTATTCGGCAGAACACCGGCCCTGGTCACATCATCACACAGTGCAGTGTGAGATGTGACAGGCTGAGGCTCTCTGGGTAGGGAGGGAGGAGCGGAGGAAGGTGGTCACACACACCAGGCGGACCGAGGGAGGGCAGGATGGGCGTGCCTTCATGAACATGGGAACGTAATGAGCCTCCTGGGATTGATGACAATAGCGGTCAGTGTATGACCCTAGGGGGGGGGGCTGCGGCCGCGGCGGGAGAACAAATAAAAGGTCAACAAAACAGTGAGTTTAAAATATATATATATATATATATATATATATATATATATGCCATTTATTCTTAAGGGGACAGTAATAAAGAGGATGCAACAAAGTTGAAAAGAGGGTGGAACTCCACTTTAAAGAAAAATATTGGATTGACATACCATACCAATTCTATGATTATAGAATTTTAGGGGTTATTAAATTATTTTATTAATATCTTACCATACCATGTACGATCTGTACAGTATCGGTCTACCAGCTATTTATTATTGCCAGCATAGGGTATACACTTATATTTTATATTGTGTATACTTGTTTGATAGTTTTTAATAGCTGCCGTACTCATTAGGTAGAAATATTTATCATGCTATGTTACTATTATATATATATTTTTATTACTATTGGTATTCAAGTATAATTTATTGCTGGTGATGTTATGGCGCCAGTTGGTATGGTATGTCAATCCTCCACGTCCGTCCTGGGTAATTGTTGTTATTAATCCTTTAAATAGTCTCACTGATGTTCATTTACGGAACCCAATATCAGTGTTTCATTGATGCTGTGGCAGTAGTGGACCCTCGGGCACACCGTACAGCTCAGGCATAACGGGGTTAGTGTGGATGCTGCTAATGCCAGTAGTTGTATCCTGGCAAAACATTTCCACATAGCGCACCATTCTAATATATAGTCCATTACTAGAGTGTCCGCGAGCTACAACAAAATGGCAACGGAAGCTATATATAATTGACAGAACGGCTGTCCAATCAGAATTCCCCCTAAGGAAGATACGTCATCCCGGTATCGACACGCATTGGGGAGGGGCCAGGACGGTACAACAGGCAGTTCATCTGTCTAGGAGGAAGCGCATATCATTCCGATACCAGCCGGTATACTTTTTCATGCTCTGCATAGAGTGGTGCACTGGCGCACCTGGCACATGTGAGTACCCCATTGGGGGGTTTTGTGTATTTGGTTAATAAAACTTTTAAACAATATCACACTATCAAGGCTTTTTTATTCCCTGTACATTCCCGAGATATTGCACTGAAAGCCCTGGATCCTGTTACCAATATAGAGCACAGAGGTGGTTTACAGGCTTGTACTGACTGAGCATAATTGCTAAGTCACACGCTCCAAGGTGAGCATTTAATACCTAGGGGGGGTCACCGGAAAAAGAGCACCAATGCACGATCTGCAGCACTCATCAAGTCATTTTTCAAACGCATGGATGTATAGGCATGTCCACAGTGTCATAACTGGATATCACGCATATGCACTCTAGCACGTTTTTCATCAGGATTGTCACTATTTTTCCAGAAAGACTTTTTTAGTGGGAATGCTCTCCAAGCATTCCCAGTATTGTTATTCGTTTTTTTATTTATTTTTAATTTTATTATTCCGTAAGTTTTTTGGCTCTGCGTAACTTCTGCATACTTTAAGCTATTAAAACCATTCAACTTTTAAAATGTTCAGCTCTTTCAGCTAATGATGGGACTTTTTTCTACTATTTATACTTTTTAAAATATTAAGCTTTTTAACACTTTTTTTAACATTGAAGTCAAATTCTTAAAATCTTTTCCCAAAAGTTTTAGCTCCTTCATACTTTTACCTACAGACACCAAACAAACTTTAAAATGTTCACAAAATATTCAGCTATCCGAAAATATCTTTTCAGTTTGATATCTTTCACAGTTTTTGGGAAAAAGCTGTTTGTTTAGTGATCATTTCAGGAAATGTTATCAATTAAACAGAGTGTCTATGGGGTTGCTTAGAGTGGATGATGTCATCGCTACAGCACAGAGCTTTAAAAAAATGATCTTAGTTCCTACTCTATAAATTGCTCTCACGCCCACAAGATGTGTATGACCATCTACAAGGTCATACACAATTTATACATCAAAATGTAGGTATTTTAGTCTAGTTTCAGGCAATGTGCTCAGTTTTGTGATACGCCTTTGACTTTTGGCTGGTTGAGCTTCCAAATGACAAGAGTTCTACACTTTCTTCTATTGACTGTCCTGTATAAAATTCTTCACATTTCCCAGCGAAACGCACAGCGAACTTCTTTTTTAAATCGCTGACATGCCCACATTTTTTAGTTTATCAACATAAATTTTATACCAATACTTCCACAAAGGCCGTGTGTCTCTAATGGTGAAGTCGCTGTTTCGATAGCATGTACTGTTGTGGATTTATTAAGGCTTGTTTGAAGGGTTCTCTCACACTGTCTCTCACTCATTAGGTGTGGGGATTAATGAGAGGCTTTATAAGTACTGAAGGAACACTGCTTGTATGTCCTAAAGATAGTGTAGTGGTTATGGTGAATGGCTTTGGTGTGGGCTTAGCAATTCAGCTATTCAGCATTCCCACGCATTTTCTGCAGGAAATGCATTTTCTAGTTTAATAGTACAACAAGACTGGTTTAGCACAGAAGCACTTTTGTTGAACTCAATAGTGGGATTACTGATGTCCTTCATATCCCACTGGACACAAATGTCTGTGATATAAATCACTTGGTTGCACAGGAGTACGCACTTTGGTATATACCTTTATTGTGTAGTACATTTAAGCACAGCATATATTTTACTATTTTGCTATTTGCACAAGCTTATGAGATGTGTATAACGCCTGCAGCTGATTAGTGGTGTCAATTAGGCATTGGGTGGGTTGAGGCTCGCAGGAAACATTATTTAACTTTTAATATAAGGACACTTACATGTCCAGGGATCCAACGCTGTCAGCACCCCAGGCCGATTCTTCAATTGGCTTCGGATGCAGGCGTTGGCATCTTTACTAAGGGAAACCGACAGTGAAGTCTTCAGGTTTCACAGCCGGTCTCCTACTTTCTTATTAATTCCACCATCTTCTGGGACCTGTGTGTGTCCCAGAAGGCAGCGGGGGAAGGAGGAGGGGCCAGAAATTCTCGGAGATCGCCACAGTGATCTTACCCGGAATAGGGAGTGGGTACCTGTCAAAACCAGGTACCCTCTCCCCCTCCCCCCCATAAAGTGCCAAATGTGACAGGGGAGAGGGGGTGGGATGGGAACAAGTGGAGCTTCCCCTTTTGAGTGGAGCTTTGCTTTAAGTGGTTAATAAGGTAAATCTGTGCTCACTTACATTATCCAATTAGGTGCAATAACAAAGAGTTGGAACCACCACTTACAGCACCTGCTGCCTGAAATTACCCACAACTTATGCCATTCAAAACTATATTTGTCCCAGATTAGCTTGCATGGTGTGACTATTCCCTATTCCCATGTGGTCATTAGCTTACTAAACCACCATAGCACTCTATTCATTATATGATGATTGGAGCTGTATGGCCTAGTACTGTATAGAGAAATTCTGTTAAATTCTATTGCACTTTGAATGGATGAACGACACTATACATGCAGAAAACTATAAAGAGCCAGCACTCCAGATTTATTCTTATTCATACCATTAATATCTTTACCATCTAGCAAATTTGTTGGATTTGAGCAACATTACATTATATTACATAGTTAAAGAAAGATATATTCCATAACAGAGTACAATTTTTAAACTAAAACAATTATGATTGTTTATGCATTACCTTTATACACGTTTGCGTAAGTTAGGCCCCATTATAGGCTTGTGTTTTTAAAATTCTCTTTTTAAATATTTTATTGAAGTACAGCAATGTGCACATATATACACAAATGTCTACATGAAAAGGGTACAACCAGGATTCACAGAGTATATTGCAGCATCAAATGGTTAATTTAAAGAACTAAAAGAACTACAAGAGCTACAAGGAAGGTGGCTTGAACAGCCATATAGAATGTAGGAGTATATGACATAAGAGGGCAACCCCCCTGGTAGGAAGAGGGTAAGTTGCAAGGTAAAGTCAGTATAGGAAGTAATAATCAATAAAGTCAGTAGTAGGATTAACATTTAGAGATATATCTGGGAGTTACAAAAGGGAATGGTGGGGGAAGGATGTTAAGAGCCACCTCAGGGTTCCTATGAGGGCACCTAAGGAGGGAGCTTGAGGGTGGCCGTCTATACCTGTCAGGGAAATAGCCGAAGAAGGACTGGCAATTCTGCCCAAGACAATCATGGCTGCCATGGTGCACAGCATGACTAAGGTGGGCGGTACTTCCTCCTTGTAACCTGAACAGATCACATGACTAACTTCCTGGTCTATTTAAGCCTGCTGCTGGAGCTGCTCATTGCTGGATTATCTCTTCAGTCTCCTGTGTACCTTGACCTTGTCTCCTGATCCGTGCTTATCCGTTGTGACCCGGCTTGCCTTAACCTCGCTTCCTGTTCTCCTGTGTTTGACCCTCGGCCTGCTTCTGGACTCTGCTTCTGCTTCCTGACCACCCGGCTTGACCCTCGGCTTGTACCTGGACCCTGCACGTGTATGACCCCGGCTCGCCCCTGTATATGCTCTGGACTGATCTCCTGTGTTTGACCCCCGGCCTGGCTTCCGATATCTCCGTTCATCTGAATATAACCAGCTCAGTTCTGCCTGCCTCCGCCATCCCTCAGTGGCTGAGCTCATCAGACTGCAAGCAAGCACCTGGCCAACCGTGCTTCTGTGGGCACCGCGCTCCCTGTTCCCAACTCCAGGGGCGCGCTGCACTCAGCCGCAAGGGGAGCCCTCTTAGCATCTCGATCTCCATACTCGTTCCTGACAGTATAATCCAGCCATGTCAGAGATCGACAGAGGCGCTTCCCCTATAGAGGCTATGTGCCAGCAGATCACTGCACTTACCCAAACAGTGCAAAGACTACAAGACGCCCATGAGCAATTAGAGGGTCACCTGCATCACTTGTCTTCCAATCCTATATCTCCTGATCCAAGACCTACCTCCAGTTGTACTCCCTCTGCTGCAATGTCTCAGGAGGTTCCTCTCACTGTGCCGATCCCGCTTCCTGAACCACGTGTGCCGACCCCTGAACGGTTCTCGGGGGACCGAAGAAAGTTTAGGACTTTTAAAAATTCCTGCCTACTATACCTGGCTCTTCAACCAAGAACTTTCTCCTTGGAGAATATTAAAGTTGGTTTCATTATCTCCTTACTCTTGGACGACCCCCAGGTGTGGGCCCACGGGCTCCTGGAACAGAAGAGCCCCATTACTGACTCTGTTGACACTTTCTTCACAGCTATGGCCCAGTTGTACGATGATCCCCATCGTTTGACTACGGCCGAGAATGCCCTGCACACCCTGCAGCAGGGGCAACTTCCCGCAGAGGATTACACTGTGGACTTCCGCACATGGGCCGCAGACACATGTTGGAATCAAGCTGCCCTGAAGTACCAATATCGTCTGGGCCTATCGGAGTCCCTCAAGGACGAGCTGGCCAGGGTAGCAGTCCCGGATACCTTGGAGGGCCTCATCCAGTTAGCCATACAACTGGACAGACGCCTACGTGAACGTCTATTTGAGAAGTCTCAGACTCTCCAATCAGCTCAAGGACTGCCAGAATCCTCTTTTTCTCTCGCCTCCAATCCACCCATACCTGAAGTCAAGCCCAGACAGATGGGCCTGTTTCGGCCTGCCCTATCACCTGAGGAAAGACTCTACCGTCGAAAGGCGAACCTTTGCTTTTACTGTGGAGACAATGGCCATTTCTTACAAAATTGCCACCTCAGGGCGAAGAAACCATTCTTCAAACCCCCAGTACATTGTCAAGTGTCAGGACTTACCTCATCTCACCCTGTCCTCGCTATCTCCCTATCGGTGGCCAGGGAAGAGATCCGTCTTTCAGCCATCATCGACTCTGGGGCCTGCAGCTGCTTCCTAGACATCAACTTGGCCAAAGGACTTGGAATTCCCCTTGTTACCAAGAAGCAGCAGTTAACAGTTCATTTGGCTGATGGATCTCTACCCAGTTCTGGACTGATAACCCATGAGACCCTGCCAATCCCTATGACAACCAGCTCTGGCCACAAGGAACTGGTACGTTTCGATGTTTTGTGCTCTCCTCTGTTTCCGGTCATTCTGGGAGTCCCCTGGTTACGAGCACACAACCCTCACATTGACTGGCTGAAGAATGAAGTGCTGTTTTCATCTGCTTACTGTCAGCAGAATTGTCTGCCCCCTGGCCCTAAGGACTTTACCAGCTGCCTGACCATACAACCTGTTTCTAGTTCCAATCCTCATGTACCCTCTGCCTACCTAGAATTTCTGGATGTATTCGACAAGAAGGGAGCAGACTCCCTTCCACCTCATCGTCCCTATGACTGCCCTATTGACTTGCTCCCAGGCTCCGAAATTCCCTTTGGTCGTATCTTCCCTTTATCAGAGACTGAACTCGAAACATTACGACTCTATGTCGATGAAAACCTGGCAAAGGGATTCATTCGTCCCTCTTCTTCCCCTGCAGGTGCTGGCATATTTTTTGTCGAAAAAAAGGATAAAACGCTTAGGCCTTGTATAGACTACCGAGATCTGAATAAGATCACTATCAAAAATCGCTATCCACTCCCTCTCATCCCGGAACTCTTCCAACGATTCCGTTCTGCTCGAGTTTTCTCCAAACTGGACTTACGAGGTGCTTATAATCTGGTTCGCATTCGAGAGGGGGATGAGTGGAAAACAGCTTTCCGAACTCGTTTCGGACATTTTGAATATTTGGTGATGCCTTTTGGCCTCTGCAATGCTCCAGCCACGTTCCAGCACTTTGTGAACGACATTTTCCGAGACCATCTTGACAACTTCCTCATTGTATACCTGGATGACATCCTTGTCTTCTCGGCCACGCTGGAGATTCATCGAGTGCACATGAAAAAGGTACTAACTATTCTAAGAACGCATGGACTATATGTAAAAGCCGAAAAATGTGACTTTGAGAAAGAATCTATCCAGTTTTTGGGTCTTGTCATATCTACGAAAGAAGTGGCCATGGATCCCCAGAAAGTAAAAGCGATCCTGGAGTGGCCTGTCCCCTCCGACAAGAAGGGTGTTCAAAGGTTTATTGGCTTTTCAAACTTTTACAGACGATTTATTAAGAACTTTTCAGCCATTATATCACCCATTACCCAACTAACCCGTTTGCATTCCAGATTCCAGTGGTCCCCGGAGGCTCAGGCAGCTTTCGACAGACTTAAAACAGTGTTTGTTTCAGCGCCAGTTCTTCAGCATCCTGACCCTGCATTGCCCTACATTTTGGAAGTCGATGCCTCCGAAGTGGCCACAGGAGCTATCCTTTCTCAACGACAGGGCCCCAAATCATTGTTACATCCTGTAGCCTTTTCCTCTCGAAAAATGACACAACCGGAAAGAAATTACGACGTCGGAGATCGGGAGCTTTTGGCCATCAAAACAGCCCTGGAAGAGTGGAGATATTTACTTGAAGGTGCAGCACATCCCATTATGATCTTTACCGATCATAAAAATTTAGAATATCTGAGGACTGCAAAACGTTTGAGACCGCGTCAAGCTCGGTGGGCGTTATTCTTTTCGAGATTCAATTTTCACATCTCGTTTCGTCCCGGATCTAAAAATGGAAAGGCGGATGCTCTGTCTCGGATGTTCCCAGACACCCCTGAAGAAACCACTCCCGGTACAATCCTGTCCACACAAAATTTCCTTCTGATTCAGCCAGACCTAAAAGCATCCATTGTACAAGCCTCTCTTCACTGCCCAGAGTCGGAAATTTCTACCTTAAGGAGTCACGAGGGATTTCTGTGGCATCAGGACACAATCTTTGTCCCCCAGGAAGTCAGACTGCAGGCCTTGAAAAGATTTCATGATCACCAGCTGGCCGGGCATTTCGGGATCCGGAAGACGATCGACCTTGTCCAACGTTACCTATGGTGGCCTTCCCTAAGATCAGACTGTAAAAAATATGTTGAGTCCTGTTTGGTTTGCCAGCGTAACAAGGGTCCCAAGACCAGGTCTTGGGGTCTATTAAGACCCTTACCAGTTCCGGAGCAGCCTTGGAAAAACATCTCTATGGACTTCATAGTCGATCTCCCTCCATCAGAGAACTTTACAACAATCTTGGTAGTAGTGGACCGACTATCAAAGATGGCCCACTTCCTGCCCATGCTTGGCACCCCCTCCGCCATGGACACTGCAAAAATTTTCATTAAGGAGATAGTCAGACTTCATGGGTTACCCGACAATATAGTCTCCGATAGAGGGGTTCAATTCACCTCTGGTTTCTGGAAGAATCTTTGTAAGATCTTGTCAATTGACTTATGTCTTTCTTCTGCTTACCACCCTCAAAGTAATGGCCAAACAGAAAGAACGAACCAGACCTTAGAGCAATATCTGCGGTGCTTCTGCTCTTTCTCCCAAGATGACTGGGTCTCCTTGCTACCTTGTGCGGAATTTTCATACAATAATACCATACACACGGCCACCAATCAGTCGCCCTTTTGGGCAAACTATGGCTTTCACCCATCCTTTCTTCCCAACACCATTCCTGAATCTCCGGTACCAGCCGTTCAGGATAGGATAAACTTCTTCCAAACCAATTACCGAATCCTTCAGGAGACCATGCGAAAGGCTCAGGAAGACTTCAAGAAACAACATGACAGGAGAAAGAGAGGGAATCCCATCTACAAGGTGGGTGACAAGGTATGGCTGTCCTCTATTAACCTCAGACTTTCTTGCCCTTCCAGGAAGCTTGGTCCAAGGTTTGTGGGTCCATTCGAGATCAAGAAGGAAGTGAACCCTGTGGCTTTTGAACTCGCTTTACCGGCCTCCTACAAGATCCATCCGGTGTTCCACGTCTCCCTTCTGAAACCAGCTGTGCCAAGTCCATTTCCAGGAAGAGAGGAGTTGCCACCTCCACCAGTTATCATAGGTAACGATACCGAATATGAAGTTGAAGCCATCCTAGATTGCCGGAAAAGAGGTAGGCAGACTCAATTTCTTGTTAAATGGAAGGGGTATTCTTCAGAGGAAAATTCTTGGGAACCAATGGATAATTTACATGCTCCAAGACTTTTGCAAAATTTCCGCAACAGGTACCCAGAAAGATGGTCTAGGTTGGGCATCCAGAGGCTGCCCCTCGGGGGGGGGCACTGTCAGGGAAATAGCCGAAGAAGGACTGGCAATTCTGCCCAAGACAATCATGGCTGCCATGGTGCACAGCATGACTAAGGTGGGCGGTACTTCCTCCTTGTAACCTGAACAGATCACATGACTAACTTCCTGGTCTATTTAAGCCTGCTGCTGGAGCTGCTCATTGCTGGATTATCTCTTCAGTCTCCTGTGTACCTTGACCTTGTCTCCTGATCCGTGCTTATCCGTTGTGACCCGGCTTGCCTTAACCTCGCTTCCTGTTCTCCTGTGTTTGACCCTCGGCCTGCTTCTGGACTCTGCTTCTGCTTCCTGACCACCCGGCTTGACCCTCGGCTTGTACCTGGACCCTGCACGTGTATGACCCCGGCTCGCCCCTGTATATGCTCTGGACTGATCTCCTGTGTTTGACCCCCGGCCTGGCTTCCGATATCTCCGTTCATCTGAATATAACCAGCTCAGTTCTGCCTGCCTCCGCCATCCCTCAGTGGCTGAGCTCATCAGACTGCAAGCAAGCACCTGGCCAACCGTGCTTCTGTGGGCACCGCGCTCCCTGTTCCCAACTCCAGGGGCGCGCTGCACTCAGCCGCAAGGGGAGCCCTCTTAGCATCTCGATCTCCATACTCGTTCCTGACAATACCAGTCAGCAGAAGTGTGGCCATAAGGCAGAAGGAGGGTGGTCTGGTCTCCCTAGGTTCCCGGGATAGGCTTGGGAGAGCAGTTTTGAGGACCATTTGAGGGGAATGAGTATGAAATATGGAAGAGGGAAGACAGAGGGTGAAGGGCCACCTAGAGAGGACTGCAGTTGGGGTAGTGCACAGATTATGGTAGTAGGAGGGAATTGTCAAGATCAGGAGGTAAATAGTGGGCAATGCAGGGCCTACAAAGTTTTTGTAGGAAGCAATTTTGCCTAGAATTGTCTAATTGATTGATTATATGCTTCATTGCTAGGATACTTAGGGAAGGGGATTTCCATGCCTTAGCAATGATTTGTTTAGCGGCCGTGGTGATGAAGAGTAGGAGTTTGAATTGGCGATGGGCCACAGACTGGGGTTTGTTGTTCAGGAGAGCCACAAGAGGAGGATCGATAAGATTTGGAATACTTCAATCCATAAGGTTTGCACAATGGGACAGTCCCACCAAATATGAATGTTTTTTTAAAAAAAAATATATAGTAATAAAAAAGATTTTTGCTAGTTTAACTCCCTTTTTATATTGTATAATTGTATAATTGTAGGTAGTGTCCGAAGTGGAACGTGTGTGCTGAGGATTCAGGCGAAAACGTAGTCAGGCAGATTAGGTTGGCAACAGATCAGGCAAAACGGTACACGATCGAAATCCAGAGAGTGGTCAGGCAGGCAAAGGTCATACACGAGCTGGCGGTGAAGTACAAAATCAGCAGGATAGAGAGTAGTCAGGAATTCAGGCAGAAGTTCAACACGAAAATCAAGATCAAAAAGCAGTCACAACACCCAGGGAGCTATTCCACACAAACGGGCGCTGAGAGATAGCATCACTTCCTTTTTATGGGCTGCTTTGTTTGAAAATTGTTCACAGCTGGCAGCAGGTGGGGCTAGTGAGTCCAAGGTAATGCTTAATACTGAGAGAACATTTCCAAAAGTCCAGATCTCCTCCGTAGCACAACAGGTAAGACTGCAGCTGTGGGACCAGGAAGATCCCGGTTCAAATACACCCAGGTACATGACAGGGCCCCCTCCCCAGTGGACCCCTCCGGGGGCATAGCGGGGCTTAGTGGGAAAGGAGGCATGGAAGTCTTGAATAAGAGAAGGGGCATGCAGATCTTTGGCTGGAACCCAGGAACGGTCTGTGAAAGGATATCCCTTCCAATGAACCAGATACCGAAGGCAACGACCCTGTCTTCTAGAATCAAGAATCTTGGAGACTTCAAACTCATTTTGTCCATCAACAAGAACAGGAGGAAGTAGCTGTTGCGTTCTGGAGTAGCGATTGAAAATTGCTTTTTTGAGGAGTGAAACGTGGAACACAGGATGAATCCGGAGAGAGGAGGGTAATTTCAACCGATAGGAGACTGGCCCGACTCGAGCAATAATTCTGTAAGGACCAATGAATCGAGGGCCCAATTTGGTAGAAGGTTGTTTCAGTCTCACATATTTGGTTGATAGCCAAACTCTGTCCCCCACCACATATGGAGGTATATGGCGTCTTCGTTTTTTGGAAAAAAGTGCATACTTGCCTGCAGACTTCCGTAGTAATAAGCAAATCTTTTTCCAATGTAGCAGAATATTTTTCACCCGCTGATCTGCTGCTGGTACACCAGAAGAAGGCTGAAGTAGGGGAAAAGTCTGAGGGTGATAGCTTAGGGCTGCGTAGAAGGGTGTGGTATGAAGAGCACTGTGCCAACGGGAATTAATGGCGAACTCAGCTAAAGGCAAATACTCAGACCAGTTGGAGTGTAAGGCATTGACATAATGTCGAAGATAGGTTTCTAGGGTCTGGTTCATGCGTTCGGTTTGACCATCTGTTTGAGGGTGATGTGAGGTAGAGAGTGAAAGCGTTACTCCCAGTTTCTTGCAGAACGCTCTCCAGAATCGGGAAACAAACTGGGATCCGCGGCCTGAGACGACATTGGTAGGTATGCCATGATATCTCACAATATGGGAAAGTAAGAGAGTAGACAGTGCTTCCGCTGTAGGTAATCCCGAGAGCGGCACAAAATGATACATTTTGGAAAAGCGATCCACTATGACCCATATAGCAGTCATGCCCTCGGACTTGGGTAAGTCTGTAATGAAGTCCATAGTCAAATGGGTCCAAGGCTGACGAGGTGCCGAAAGTGGTTGTAACAGTCCAGTAGGCAATGTACGGGGTACTTTATTAGCAGCACAAGTTGGACAGGCAGCCACATAGTCAGTAACATCCCTTTTCATATGAGGCCACCAGACATGACGCTGCAAGGTCTTAAGAGTGATGGTGACACCAGGATGACCAGATAACACACCATCATGTGCCCAGAGGAGTACAGGTTTTCTGAGGCTAGGGGCTACGAACAGGCGACCTGGTGGTATCTTCAAGCCTTGGGGAACACGATTCTGGGTTTCTTGTAACTGTTGGGAAAGAGCCGTAGAGATCTGTGCGACAATTTTGTGTGGTGGGATTATATACTGCTCGGTATGTTGGTCTTCTTCAGAGGTAGCGCACTGTCTGGAAAGTGCCTTGACTTTCTTGTTTTTATGCCCAGGAACATAAGAAAGAACAAAATTAAAACGGGAGAAAAACAGAGCCCATCGAGCCTGACGTGAGTTCAAATGTCTTGCAGTCTGAAGATACAGTAGGTTTTTATGGTCAGTGAGGATAGAAAAAGTTTGGGAGCCCCTTCCAGAAGATGTCGCCATTCAGACAATGCCAATTTGATGGCCAGTAGTTCTCGATACCCAACATCATAATTCATCTCCGCTGGAGAAAACTTTCTAGAAAAAAATGCTACTGGATGTATTCTACCGGACTTAGGCTGTCTCTGGGAGAACACGGCACCTGCTCCAACCTCAGAGTCATGGACCTCAACTATGTACTGGAGATCGGGATTTGGATGCTGAAGAATTGGAGCTTTGCTGAACATGTCTTTTAATTGCTGGAAAGCCGATTCTGCTTCTGAGGACCATACCTTGCAATTTGTACCTTTCTTAGTCATAGCAGTAAGGGGGGCCGCAATGGAGGCAAAACCTTTGATGAAGCGTCTGTAGTAATTTGTGAACCCTAGGAAGCTTTGGAGCCCTCTTAAAGTGGTGGGTTGGGGCCATTGCAAGACAGCGGAAAGTTTTTGAGGGTCTATTTGGAAACCGAAAGCACTTATAATGTATCCAAGGAAAGGAATACGGCTTTGATGGAAACTGCATTTCTCAGTCTTTGCGTAAAGATGTTTTTCTCTCAGTCATTGCAATACCTGCTTTACATGCGAGATGTGCTCTAGATGAGTCTTGGAAAAGATTAAAATGTCGTCCAAGTAGATGATCACAAAACTGTTGCTGAAATCATGAAAAATGTCATTCATGAAACGTTGGAAGACTGCAGGGGCGTTTCACAACCCAAATGGCATAACCAGATATTCAAAATGTCCATTACGAGTGTTGAATGCTGTCTTCCACTCGTCCCCGTCTTTAATTTGAATCAGATTATAAGCCCCTCGTAGGTCTAGCTTGGAGAAGATAACAGCCCCCTTAAGTACATCAAACAGTTCAAGAATGAGAGGCAAAGGGTAGGAGTCTTTTACAGTGATTTGATTTAACCCTCGATAGTCTATGCATGGTCGAAGACCCCCATCTTTTCTTTCAACAAAGAAAAAACCTGCCCCTACTGGAGAAGAAGAGGGTCGGATAAAACCTCTTTCCAAGTTGTCTTTTACGTATTCCTTCATGGATTTTTGTTCAGGCAAAGAAAGGGGATAGGTCCTCACTTTGGGAAGAGGTGCTCCAGGAATCAATTTAATTGCACAGTCAAAAGAACGATGTGGAGGTAAAACCTCTGCCTTTTGCTTGCAAAATACGTCTGCAAACGCATGGTATTCATGAGGCAAGGTAGGTCGGACGGCCACGGAAGCCAACATACAAGAAGAAAGTCTTTTGGGTTGAGACAAACAGTTTGAATGACAGAACGACCCCCAAGAGGTTAGTTCTCTATTTTCCCAATCAAAAGAAGGGTTATGTTGTTGTAACCATGGGTAACCAAGGATAACGGGCAGAAGTGGAGAATCAATAAGAGACAAGACAACTTCCTCTTTGTGGAGTACGCCTACCTGAAGGGTGATCGTCATAGTCTCAAATTTTGCAATGCTATCTCCCAAGGGTTGTCCATTCACGGTGGTAATGTTCAGGGGTCTAGATTTTGGAACAAATGGGATATTATTTTCTTTAGCAAAAGTGTAGTCCAAGAATATGCCAGCAGCTCCAGAATCCACAAAAGCCTCACAGGAGACAAGTTTAGAGGGTAAATGGATAATTGCAGGAACGGTAATCTTGGTCTTGGAGGATATACCTGTAAGGTCTAAGCCAGCTCCTCCAACACTGGTTAGACCCTGCCTTTTACTGGACGGGAAGGGCAGACAGATAATAAATGTCCTTTAAGTCCACAGTATAGGCATAGGCCCAGTGCACGCCTCCTTTGTTTCTCTGACTCAATTAGGTGGAGACGGCTTACATCCATGGGTTCCACAGGTGCCTGGGGTTCAACAAAGATTTCAGGTTCTGGCTGAGGTGGTGCTTGGAAGTTAGGGGCCAAACGGTAAACTGACCTAGGAAACTTGCGTGTTCCAAGTCTCTCTTGGCACCTTTCATGATACCGGGCATCCAGACGAACACAGAGCTCTATGAATTTCTCTAAGTCTTCTGGGGAATCCTTATAGACTAATTCGTCTTTGATGCGATCTGAAAGACCTTTTCGGAAGGCTGCGCGTAATGCCCTTGAGTCCCAATTAGTCTCAGCAGCAAGGTTACGAAACTCAATAGCATATTGTGCCACAGACCTGGTGCCTTGTTGCATGTCCAAGAGTGAGTACTCAGCTGCAGAAGCTCTATCTGGCTTGTCAAATACAGTCTGGAGAGAAGCCAGAAATTTGTCAGCGTCTTGCAGCACAGGATCATTGCGTTCCAGATAAGGAGAGACCCAGGCCAGGGCCTTCCCCTTTAACAAGGAAATTACAAAAGTCACTTTGGCAGACGAAGTGCTAAAGGTCCCAGGGTTGTTGCGGAAATGCAAACGGTAAACATTTAAAAAGCCTCTGCAGTCCTCAGTATCACCACCAAATTTGTCAGGCAAGGGAAGTTTGGGTGGTACAGAAGAGGCGGGTTGGATCGTAGCAGGAGTAGGATCCGGAGTCTGGACCGTTGCAGAGGAACCAGGCAAACAAGATTTAAGCATAGTACAAAGTTCATCTAACTTGGCGTCCAGGGAAGAAAGATGCTGTTCATGAGCTCCAATCAATTGTCCCTGACGTGAAATCGCCTTAACAATCTCAGCAGGGTCCACTGTCATTGTGGCCCGTTTGTAATGTAAGGTACCTGTGATAGGTAGTATCCGAAGTGGAACTTGTGTGCTGAGGATTCAGGCGAAAACGTAGTCAGGCAGATTAGGTTGGCAACAGATCAGGCAAAACGGTACACGATCGAAATCCAGAGAGTGGTCAGGCAGGTAAAGGTCATACACAAGCCGGCGGTGAATTACAAAATCAGCAGGCTAGAGAGTAGTCAAGAATTCAGGCAGAAGTTCAACACGAAAATCAAGATCAAAAAGCAGTCACAACACCCAGGGAGCTATTCCACACAAACGGGCGCTGAGAGATAGCATCACTTCCTTTTTATGGGCTGCTTTGATTGAAAATTGTTCACAGCTGTCAGCAGGTGGGGCTAGTGAGTCCAAGGTAATGCTTAATACTGAGAGAACATTTCCAAAAGTCCAGATCTCCTCCGTAGCACAACAGGTAAGACTGGAGCTGTGGGACCAGGAAGATCCCGGTTCAAATACACCCAGGTACATGACAATAATAAGCAAATTTTCTACTCTTTTGATTTTGATTACCTCTTTCCAGAACAAAAATTATGTTTTTTAATTTCCCTTGCACATGATTGGGTATTGGAAATAAAGAAGCTTTTATTGTATATACCAATCTCAGTGAACATTTACTTTGTTAGGTGAATAATCTATATTCCTTGAGTAAATAAATGAGTAGATGCATTACTCTGTTTACTACACAGTCCCAATTTTAGTGCCTCTGTGATGCTGATTGTTTGGGCTGAGCCTCCTGATCCCATTCTGAGTAAGAGCCATAATAGCCACAAACCACCACTCACTCGAATGGCAACACTCTTGATCTCGTATTCTCCCACCTCTGCACTCCCTACAACCGCTCTAACACCCCCTTTCCTCTCTCCGATCACAAACTCATCAGTTTCACACTCTCCCTGTCTCCTACCTTGCATGCTGCCAACCTACAAACAATTACCCGCAGGAACCTTCACCCCCTCAACCCTTTCCTTCTTCATTCATAACTGATTGCCTTTATGATGAAATCACACCCCTGTCCTACCCAGACCTGGCCACTTCTGTCTACAACAACATACTGTCATCCCCCTGGATAGACTTGCTCCCTCTCTACACGCGAACCAGGCCTCGCCTGCTACAACTCTGCCAAAAAGATAACACCAGAAGTCTCAAGAAACACAGCCGTGTTCTTGAGTGAGTGTGGCGTAAAACTAAATCCCTACAAGACTTCACCCTCTACAAATCTGCCCTTCTCAAATACAACTCCTGCCTCGACTCCGCTAAACAAACCTACTACACTACTCTCATCAAAAGCCTCTCACCCAAACCTTGTCAACTCTTTTATACCCTTAATTCCTTACTTCACCCCCACTGCCTCCACCCACCACCTTGCTTGCTGCCCAAGAGATTTCCAATCACTTTAATAACAAAATCGATGCAATTTGTGATGAGATATCCAGCTTCCAGCTTTCTCCACCAACCAAAACACCAAGTCCAACACCACACTTAACGCTTTCCTCCTTCAACCCTGTTAGCACTGAGGAAGTTGCCAAACTCCTTTCCACAGCCCACCTCACCACCTGTCTCCTGGACCCTGTCCCCTTGTAACTATTGCGACCACCTTGCTGCTCTATCCTACAAATCTAAAACCCACATCTTCAACCTCTCCCACTCTTCTGGAACCGCCCACAACATTCCACTGAAACTGCCCTACTAAAACTCCCCAATGACCTTCTAACTGCTAAAACCAATGGCCAGTACACCATACTCATACTCTTAGACCTTTCTGCTGCCTTTGGCACAGTTGACCACCCACTCCTCCTCAATAAACTCCACTCCCTTGGCCTCCATGACTCTGCTCTTTCCTGGTTCTCCTCCTACCTATCTCAGCACGCTTTCAGTGTCACATACAACAACACCTTCCTCTTTCTGTTGGGGTACCCCAAGGCTCTGTCCTTGGGCCCCTCCTATTCTCTCTCTATACCTCTTCCCTGGGCCAATTGATAAAGTCCCATGGAAGTTGCTATGCTGAAGACACCCAAATCTATCTCTCGAATCCTTAACTCACCACCTCAATCTCCTCACGCATCGCAAACTTTCTAAGCGACATATCAGTATGAATGTCACACCACTTCCTCAAACTCTTCTAAAACTGACCTTGTAATATGTCCTCCTCCCCGGTCCCCTCCCCATGACTTTACCATTGAGATCAACGGCACAACCATTGGTCCCTCCACACATGCCAGGGTTCTGGGTGTAATCCTAGACTCTGACCTTTTCTTCTGCCCCCACATCCAATCACTGGCTAAATCTTTCCGCCTTAACCTCCGCAACATCTCCAGAATTCGCCACTTCCTAACTAAAAACACCACAAAGCAACGTATTCACTCCTTGGTTGTGTCCCGGGTTGACTACTGCAACTCCCTCCTTACTGGCCTACCTTTACACAGGCTACCCCCTTCAGTCTATCATAAATGCTGCTGCCAGACTAATACACCTTATTAACCGATGCGTGACTGCTGCCCCATCTCTGCCAATCTCTCCACTGGCTTCCCCTACCCCACCGTATAAAATTCAAAATACTAACCACAGCATACAAGGCCATTTACAACATTGACCCCAGCTATATCACCAATCTCATCTGCAGGTATCGCCTAGATTCTCCTCTCAGGACCTCCTGCTCTCTAGCTCCCTTGTTATCTCCTCCCATGCTCACCTACAGATCTCCTCCAGAGCCTCTCTAATCCTCTGGAACTCCCTGCCCCAGCATGTCCGTTCAGCTTCTACAGTGTCTGCCTTTAAGCGATCCTTGAAAACCCAGTTATTCAGGGAAGCATATCACACCTCCACCTAAGAACTGTGTAAAACATATTTGTAAAATCTACTACATCAATAACAAATGGAATGATATCAATAAACAATAATCAACTTTCATATGTAGATAACTTGGCTATTTTTACTTTTTTGAGAGTGTTGCGATTGTCTATATCATGTTCATACAAAGAAAATCCAGCTGTAGTGCACGGTACATGTACCATGCAACCCTTATATAAGAGGTTCGATCCAGATCCACCGCTGGAGGAAGAATAATTTCATCAGTGAGTCTAGGACCAGACCCCACAAATCAGTAAAACCTTTAAACAACTCCAATAACATATCTAAAAGGGGAAAATACATATATACAAGTACCAGTGAATTAAAACCAAAAGTGTTGAACAAAGTGAAAAACAATATTCATTAACAATTAATGTGTAGTTTTAACTCAAATATAGACACGGAATATTATCACCAGCTATACTGGCAATGATGTGACTGGCGAAGTCCCTCAAAACAATACAGAATAGAGAGTCAAAAGAGGAAGGGAACCATCCCTGAACAGAAGAAGGGAAAAGCAAGAAAAAGAAAACAGGAAAATAGAAAAAGAACAATAGTAAGAAAAGAAAAGGAAAAAGAAAAAGAGAGGAGGATGGTAAGCAAACAGGCACTTCACAAGGCGATAATTCATAAAAATTTGTGAGATCCCACTCATAATTTAAATCATTAGGGATCCATGTTCTTAATTGGAAGATCCAAAGAACTTCCCATTAGCGGTGCAACCTGAAACTGCCCCCCTTCTAGGAGGTTTTCTAACTCTCTCAATCCCCCTGTATATGGAGGGCTGCGAGATCGCCACCACGTGACCTATTAAGTATTAAAATGATTAGCAACATTTGTAGAATGGTTCTTCTGAATGTCGTACACATGGTCATGGAGGCGATCCCACAGCCTTCTTGTAGTCCTGCCTACATATTGTGGCAAATTTTACAGGTGATCAAGTATATTAAATGCTTTGTTTTGCAGTTTATGAAGTCCCTAATTCCTGCCACTAACTTTGGACTTAAACACCTCTCCCCTCATTAAACGCAGACAGCAGGTGCCATTCACATCACACCTATAATTGCCTTTGAAACTAAGCAGGTTGTTCCCCGCATACTACTAGATGTAAAGTAACTGGGGAACAGGGAGTTACCCAGAGAGGGGACACATCGAGGGACAATTCTAACACCACCAGGCATTTACTTCTCCCTCTGAACACCAAAGATGAGACAATTATTCCCTCTACTGAAACCATTGATAAGACATTCATTCCTTTCTACTGGGTATTTTTTCCTCACACTGACCATCTACGGTGAGGCATTTATTTCTCCCACGGAACACCAATGATGTGACAAGTATTACTCCCACTAACAACAATGCTGGGATGCCTAATGTACTGTATGCAATGGGATTGACTTATTAAGGGAAAATAGAATGTTCGCTTTGCAAGGAAAATTTCCATTACATGGTGAAAATTCTCTTTGGAAAGAATAGCCAATCATGAGCAAGGACAATAAAAAGTATTTTTACTTGTACATGAATGGATGATGGAAGTCACCAAATCTAAGGGAAAATTCCCTTGATGAGTGAAAAGCCTATTTCCAACCCCAATTCATCAAAGATCAGAACTGCTGCATTTTTAACAGCACAGCACATGGCAGTGTATTACTGCCCTTTGTGAAAATGTGTGCATTTCAGGAGTGCAGTTGTGAGTTGGAAAGTATACTACAAAAACTGATGCATGCATGAATGCAGAGGTCATGAGATTGAATAAATATAGATTTGTGTTACAGAACTTAAAAATGCCTAAATCAAAGAAGGGCCAAAGGAAGTGTTAAGTTGCAGATGCTGTCAAATTAATCATGATTCCAAAATCAAAATGCACATACAAATGTGTAAGTAAACTGCTGTTTTGATCTGACATGAGCAGCATCTGTGAATATTTCTTTAACCACTTAAGCCCCGGACCATTTGGTAGCTAGAGGACCAGAGGTGAATTCAGAATTTTGCACTGCGCTGCTTTAACTGTAAATTGTGCGGACATGCAATGTTGTACCCAAAACGAAATTTGCGTCCTTTTCTTCCCACAAATAGAGCTTTCTTTTAATGGTATTTGATTGCCTCTGCGATTTTTATTTTTTGCGATATAAACGGAAAAAGACCGAAAATTTTGAAAAAAAATGATATTTTCTACTTTTTGTTATAAGAAAAATCGAATAAACTCAATTGTAGTCATACATTTAGGCCAAAATGTATTCAGCCACATGTCTTTAGTAAAAAAAATGACAATAAGCGTATATTTATTGGTTTGCGCAAAAGTTATAGCGTCTACAAACTAGGGTACATTTTCTGGAATTTACACAGCTTTTAATTTATGACTGCCTATCTCATTTCTTGAGGTGCTAAAATGGCAGACCAGTACAAAACCCCCCCAAATGACCCCATTTTGGAAAGTAGACACCCCAAGGAAATTTCTGAGAGGCATGTTGAGCCCATTGAATATTATTTTTTTTTGTCCCAAGTGATTGAATAATGACAAAAAAAAAATTACAAAAAGTTGTCACTAAATGATATATTGCTCACACATGCCATGGTTATATGTGGAATTGCACCCCAAAATACATTCTGCTGCTTCTCCTGAGTACGGGGATACCACATGTGTGGGACTTTTTAGGAGCCTAGCCACGCACGGGACCCCGGAAACCAAGCACCGCCTTCAGGATTTCTAAGGGCGCAAATTTTTGATTTCACTCCTCACTACCTATCACAGTTTCGAAGGCCATAAAATGCCAAAATAGCACAAAACCCCCCCAAATGACCCCATTTTGGAAAGTAGACACCCCAAGCTATTTACTGAGAGGAATTATTAGTCCATGGAATATTTTATATTTTGCCACAAGTTGCGGGAATATGACAAACTTTGTTTTTTTTGCACAAAGTTGTCACTAAATGATATATTGCTCACACATGCCATGGGCATATATGAAATTACACCCCAAAATACATTCTGCTGCTTCTCCTGAGTACAGGGATACCACATGTGTGGGACTTTTTGGGAGCCTAGTCGCATACAGGACCCCAAAAACCAAGCACCGCCTTCAGGATTTCTAAGGGCATACATTTTTGATTTCACTCCTCACTACCTATCACTACCTATCACAGTTTTGAAGGCCATAAAATGGCAAGATGGCACAAAACCCCCCAAATGACCCCATTTTGGAAAGTAGACACCCCAAGCTATTTGCTGAGAGGCATGTTGAGCCCATTGAATATTTTTTTTTTTTGTCCCAAATGATTGAATAATGATAAAAAGAAAAAAAAAAGAAAAAATGTACAAAAAATTGTCACTAAATGATATATTGCTCACACATGCCATGGTTATATGTGGAATTGCACCCCAAAATACATTCTGCTGCTTCTCCTGAGTACGGGGATACCACATGTGTGGGAATTTTTGGGAGCCTAGCCGGGTACAGGGCCCCAAAAACCAAGCACCGCCTTCAGGATTTCTAAGGGCGTAAATTTTTGATTTCACTCCTCACTACCTATCACAGTTTCGAAGGCCATAAAATGCCAAAATAGCACAAAACCCCCCCAAATTACCCCATTTTGGAAAGTAGACACCCCAAGCTATTTACTGAGAGGCATGTTCAGTCCATGGAATATTTTATATTTTGCCACAAGTTGCGGGAATATGACAAACTTTGTTTTTTTTGCACAAAGATGTCACTAAATGATATATTGCTCACACATGCCATGGGCATATGTGAAATTACACCCCAAAATACATTCTGCTTCTTCTCCTGAGTACGGGGATACCACATGTGTGGGACTTTTTGGGAGCCTAGCCGCGTACGGGACCCCAAAACTCAAGCACCGCCTTCAAGGTTTCTAAGGGCATAAATTTTTGATTTCACTCCTCACTACCTATCACAGTTTTGAAGGCCATAAAATGCCAAGATAGCACAAAACCCCCCAAAATGACCCCATTTTGGAAAGTAGACACCCCAAGGAAATTGCTGAGAGGCATGTTGAGCCCATTGAATATTTTTTTTTTTTGTCCCAAGTGATTGAATAATGACAAGAAAAAAAAAAAAATGTACAAAAAGTTGTCACTAAATGATATACTGCTCAAACATGCCATGGTTATATGCGGAGTTGCACCCCAAAATACATTTGGCTGCTTCTCCTGAGTACGGGGATACCACATGTGTGGGACTTTTTGAGAGCCTAGCCGCGTACGGGCCCCCGAAAACCAAGCACCGCCTTCAGGATTTCTAAGGGCACAAATTTTTGATTTCACTCCTCACTACCTATCACAGTTTTGAAGGCCATAAAATGCCAAGATAGCCCAAAACCCCCACAAATGACCCCATTTTGGAAAGTAGACACCCCAAGCTATTAGCCGAGAGGCATGGTGAGTATTTTACAGCTCTCATTTGTTTTTGAAAATGAAGAAAGACATATTTTTTTTTTTCTTTTTTCAATTTTTAAAACATTGTGACAAAAAGCGAGATCTGCAAAATACTCAACATACCTCTCAGAATATAGCTTGGGGTGTCTACTTTCCAAAATGGGGTCATGTGGGGGGGTTTTGTGCCATCTGGGCATTCCATGGCCTCCGAAACTGTGATAGGCAGTGAGGAGTGAAATCAAAAATTTACACCCATAGAAATCCTGAAGGCGGTGCTTGGTTTTCGGGGTCCTGTATGCGGCTAGGCTCCCAAAATGTCTCACACATGTGGTATCCCCGTACTCAGGAGAAGCAACAGAATGTATTTTGGGGTGCAATTCCACATATAACCATGGCATGTTTGAGCAAGATATAATTTAGTGACAACTTTTTGTACATTTTTTTTTCTTTTTGTCATTATTCAATCACTTGGGACAAAAAAAAAAAATATTCAATGGGCTCAACATGCCTCTCAGCAAATAGCTTGAGGTGTTCACTTTCCAAAATGGGGTCATTTGGGGGGGTTTTGAACTGTCCTGGCATTTTATGCACAACATTAGGAAGCTTATGTCACACATCATCCACTCTTCTAACCACTTGAAGACAAAGCCCTTTCTGACACTTTTTGTTTACATGAAAACATTTTTTTTTTGCAAGAAAATTATGTTGAACCCCCAAACATTATATATTTTTTTAAAGCAAAGGCCCTACAGATTAAAATAGTGGGTGTTGCATTTTTTTTTTCCACACAGTATTTGCGCAGCGATTTTTCAAACGCATTTTTTGGGGGAAAAACACACTTTTTTTATTTTTAATGCACTAAAAAACACTATATTGCCCAAATGTTTGATGAAATAAAAAAGATGATCTTAGGCCGAGTACATGGATACCAAACACGACATGCTTTAAAATTGCGCACAAACGCGCAGCAGCGAGAAACTACATTCATTTTTAAAAGCATTTAAAAGCCTTTACAGGTTACCATGTTAGATTTACAGAGGAGGTCTACTGCTAAAATTACTGCACTCGATCTGACCTTCGCGGTGATACCTCACATGCATGATGCAATTGCTGTTTACATATGACGCTAGACCGACGCTTGCGTTCGCCTTTGCGCAAGAGCAGGGGGGACAGCGGTGCTTTTTTTTTTTTTTTTTTATTTATTATTTATTTTGCTTTTTTATTGTATTTTTAAACTGTTCCTTCCATATTTATTTTTTTTTTATCATTTTTATTGTTATCTCAGGGAATGTAAATATCCCCTATGATAGCAATAAGTAGTGACAGGTACTCTTTTTTTGAAAAAAAAATGGGGGTTAGACCCTAGATCTTTCCTCTGCCCTCAAAGCATCTGACCACACCAAGATCGGTGTGATAAAATGCTTTTCCAATTTCCCAATGGCGCTGTTTATATCCGGGGGGGCATTCCCTCCCACTGCTTGTAAAAGCAGTCTAGAGGCTAATTATCTGCTAGAATTGCTTTTACATGAAAGCCGGCCACTGGCTGAAAAGAATGATACCAAGATGATACCTAAACCTGGAGGCATCATTCTGGTATAAACATTCAAAGTCCAGCAACATACCAGTACGTTGCTGGTCCTTGTTGGACATGTATTGTAATCTTTTTTTTCATGCAGCCTGTTGGCTGAACGAAAAAAAGAGATTGATCGGTGTGTATGCCCACCATTAGAATACCTCCCTTCATCCACCCACTTCTAATGATGGGCATATATGCCGAAGCATGGGGGCATCCTCCCGCAAAAAAGTTATGCCGCGTACACACGGTCGGACTTTTCCACGGGCAAGCCTTCGTCGGAATTTCGACCGTATGTACGCGGCATAAAAGGTTATGCCGCGTACACACGGTCAAACTTTTCCACGGGCAAGCCTCCATCGGAATTTCGACCGTATATACGCGGCATTAGGAGCAAAATCGCTCCTCCGCCCCTGCTGCCCCCATGCTTCGGCATATATGCTCTTTTTTTAACTATTGTGGTGAAATCACCTCCTACAGCGTTGGAGTCACGGCTTTATGTATCGTGGGAGCAAACGCTGTTGCTGTCAAGATAAATAAATCCGCGATGCAACTGAATGGCGTACCTGCTAAGCAAATGATGGTTAACATTAAAACAAAGTAACATTACAGTACAACAGTAAGACCTTACCATACCATACCTGCAAAGCAAATACCAAAACAAAACCTAGTAAAAAATAGAAATTTTTTTTAACGCAACCTGTGGCTAAAATATATATATGCCGAAGCATGGGGGCATCCTCCCGCAAAAAAGTTATGCCGCATACACACGGTCGGACTTTTCCACGGGCAAGCCTCCGTCGGAATTTCGACCGTATATACGCGGCATTAGGAGCAAAATCGCTCCTCCGCCCCTGCTGCCCCCATGCTTCGGCATATATGCTCTTTTTTTTTAACTGTGGTGGTGAAATCACCTCCTACAGCACTGGAGTCACGGCTTTATGTATCGTGGGAGCAAACGCTGTTGCTGTCAAGATAAATAATTCCGCGCTGCAGTTGAATGGCGCACCTGAAAACAAAAAATTACATACCTGAAAAGCAAGCATGATAAAACATTGCAGAATGAAATACAGTAAAAAAGAGCATAACAATAGAGAGAAAATAGAGAGAGAGAGAGAGAGAACAATAAAACGACAACTATTTTTGGTTTTTTTCTTTTATATTTTTTTTGTGTTTTGTTTTTTACGTTTTTTTTTTCTTTTTTACACTTTTTTTTTAAACTTTAACAACTGTAATGGTTCGGGTCTCTCAAAATGTAATGGCATCTTGGGAGACCCTGTGTAAGTGTGTCCTAGTCTGTGAAATGCTGTACCCAACGCTAAAACTTCACTTTTGAGTGGTAGCGTTCAAAACATTCACCAAGGCAAAGACCAGGTTTGTCAGGACAGAGTGGACAATAATAACGGGTGTCACGCCTAAATCCGCGCTTGCTACAGACACGACATCTTTTTTGGGGGGCTCGTTGGGTAGGGGTACTCGGGAGGAGATGCGTATAATGCCTCTCATGCAGCCGGCTTACTGCATTTGGTAGGGGATGGTGAGGTGCAGAACCGCCTGGATACAGGAGTTCTGTGACAATCTCATTCTGGAATTTTAGAAGAGATAACGTCCCGCCTGAAGCTCTGTATAGCACATGAGCGTTCAGCAAAGCCAATTGGAATAAGGATAGAGACACTTTTTTGTACCAGCGTCTCGCCTTACGGTCAATTAGATACGGCGCCATCAACTGGTCGTTGAGGTCCACCCCTCCCATATTTTTGTTATATTCGTGGACACAGAGGGGTTTCTCCACAACACCAGTCGCCGTAGGAATTTGGACTGTCGTGTCTGCATGAAGGGAGGTATGAAGGAAAACATTCTTATTGTCCCTCCACTTCATAGCGAGCAAGTTATTACACTTTACGCAGGCTCTCTCCCCCAGCCTAAGACGGGCATCTACAAGCCGCTGGGGAAAGCCCCGGCGATTAGGTCGCACGGTGCCACATGCTCCAATCTGATGATCAAACAAGTGACTAAACAGTGGCACGCTCGTGTAATAATTGTCCACATACAAGTGGTACCCCTTTCCGAATAAGGGTGACACCAAGTTCCACACTATCTTGCCAGCGCTCCCTATGTAATCCGGGCAGTTGACCGGCTCAACCTGACTATCTTTTCCCTCATAAACCATAAAGCTCCATACATAGCCTGTTGCCCTGTCACAGCACTTATAGAGCTTGACCCCGTATCTGGCACGCTTGCTGGGAAGGTACTGCTTGAAAGCCAAGCGGCCAGAAAATTTAATCAGGGACTCATCAACGCAGACAGCTTGATCGGGGATAAACAAGGCTGCAAAACGTTCGTTGAAGTGGTTTATGAGGGGCCGAATTTTATAGAGCCGGTCGTATTCAGGGTCCCCACGTGGACGACAAAGTTCATTGTCGTTGAAGTGCATGAACCGCAAAATCTGCTCGTATTGTTTCCTGGGCATGGAGGCAGAGAACACGGGCATGTGGTCAATTGGGTGCGTGGACCAATAAGCACGCAATGACGGGAATTTATGTGTGCCCATGTTGAGGGAAAGGCCCAGAAAGGTCTTAAATTCAGAAACCGTAATTGGTTTCCAATCTTTGGCAATGGAAGGCAACTGGGGATTAGCGGCGATGAATTGACCAGCATATAAATTACTCTGGTCCACAATAGATCTATAGAGATCTTCCGTGAAAAACAGCGAATAATAATCGATTGGCATAAAATCAGCTGTTTCCACCTGAATACCGGGTTGGGCAGTGAATGGGGGAAGTACAGGTTCTGCAGAAGTGGTGGGGACCCAATCAGGATAGGCGAATTCTGCAGGAGGAGCACTATGGGTACGACGGGCCTGCCTTTGTCTTCTTGGTGGCAGCGGGACACTACTTGTGCTTGCTACCTCGCCAGCTTGAACTGCACTTATGGGACTCGCCACGTCACCACGTGATACTGCAGTGCTGGATGTACGCCCAGGCTGTACTAGGCCGCTGGTGCTTGCCAATTCACCAGAAGGAATAGCGGCGCTAGTACTCCTCTGCTCCATGATACGAGAGCCCTGCGGTTCTTGCTCCTCAACAACCTCAGAAGATCGGGATCGGGTACGCCTGACCTTAGCAGGGACCTCAACTTCGTCGTCGGAGCTATCTGACGTGGGGCCGCTGACGTCACTGTCTTCTACGGGAAGATATTCTGAGCCTGAATCTGACAGATACGTGACCTCCTCTTCACTATCTGTCATGCTCAGAATCTCGTAGGCCTCTTTACTAGTGTACCTTCGTCTTGCCATTTTGGGCTCTAAATTTAGGGGTACACTAGTAAGATTCACAGGAAAAAAAGCACCCGACTGTCGTCAGCAAATATATCAAACGCTACAAAAAAAACTGTTAGCGGTCGCAGGGATCAGGACTGTCTCTGCGAACGCTGCAGTTACAGTATGTGTGTTGTGTTTGGTAAGTGACAGTGATTGATCGATACTGCACTTGGGTGGGCTGGGCTGGGCTGGGCGGAGGGGCTAAACGCAGGTGCTAGCAGGTATCTGGGCTGATCCCGCTAACACTGCGTTTTTGGGAACCCTAAACCGCTGGGGACGCTAGTATAGATCTGATCAGATACTATACCACTAAGGGAGGTGTATGCTTTGCGCGTGGGTGTTAGCGTTACTGGCACTAACCTAACGCTGCCTGGGGCGACGCAGACCCTCTCTGGCGCTAAAACCTAATTGATCTCACCGCCGGGCGATCAGGGGGTTAAACCTTTATTGGGTGATATATGGCGGGTGCCCTGATGCTATAAAAAGCAAACTAACCAACCAGTGTCACCCGTAACCTTTATATGGTGATCACTGGTGAAAGGGTTAACTAGGGGCAATCAGGGGGTTAAAACCTTTATTAGGTTAAATATGGGGGTACCCAACGCTATATAAAAACCTGACGGGTTACCTAAATAACGAAATAATTAACTGGGTAACCAGTGTCACCAGTGACGCTTATACGGTGATCACTGGTGAAAGGGTTAACTCTAGGGGCAATCAGGGGGTTAAAATAATATATGGGGGTACCTGACGCTCTAAAAACCTGCGGTGAAACTAAAAATAAATAACTGGCTATCTAGGGCACCACCGGCACTAAATACAGCGATCGAAAATACGATCGCTTAGTGACGCTGGTGTTAGGGGGTGAAAGGGTTACCTGGGGGGCGATCAAGGGGTTAAACCTTTATTAGGGGGGGTTAGGGGGCTACCCTGGACCTAAAGGGGCCTAATCCTAACTGCCCTGCAACTTTTTACTATCACAGATGACACTAAAAGCAGTGATCAGTAAAATAAATGATCACTGCAATCAGTGACACTGTGATTGGGGGCTGGGGGGTGACCTGGGGGGTGATCTGGGGGTGACTGGGGGGTGAAATGTGTGCCTATGTGTACCTACGTGTCAGTGGACTGTTGGTGCACTAACCTGCTTCCTCTCTCCTCGGCGCCGGAATCGAAAAGACCGCCGTGAGGGAGATGACATCACTTCCTCCTGCCTGTGTTTACATCACATGGCAGAGGAAGCATTTTCATTGGCCGGGAGCGATCGCGAGGGGGTGGCCAAAATCGAATGGTCACCCCCTCATCTCTGAACGCTCCCCAACGATAAACGGCCGCTCACTGTATAGAAGGGGGGTCCGATCGGACCCCCCAACTGTACAAAGGCGATCACGTACACTCTACGTGATTGTGCCTGTCGGTGCCATTCTGCCGACGTATATATACAGTGAGCGGTCGTTAAGTGGTTAAATAATTAAGATTGCCTTTGAAGAGTTTTTTTTCCACTCCTGCCTAGCACATATGGAATACAATGCTTAAAGTGATTCTACAGGTTGTAATAAAGAAAAACAAAAAAAACATAAATGTTATACTTACCTGCTCTGTGCAATAGTTTTGCACAGAGCAGTTCAGATTCTCTTCTTATCAGGTCCTCTGACGGCAGTCCTGGCTCCTCCCCCTTGCCGAGAAAAGCATATTGCTATGGGCGCACTCAAGCAGGCTTGCTCCCGAGCCACGCTTCTGTGAATGGACATTATCTATTCACACACAGAGCGTGGCTCAGCTTCTCCCCTCATTGGCTCACTGGCTGTGATAGACAGCAGCAGGAGCCAATGGCACCCTTTGCTGTGTGAGCCAATGAGGGGAGGGAGACCAGGAAGAGCCGCTGCTTTCCTGCACATCACTAGATTGAGATGGGGCTCAGGTAAGTATAAGGGGAGCTGGGGGGGGGGTTAGCTGCTGCACCCAGAAGGTTTTTTGCCTTAATGCATAGAATGTATTAAAGTAAAAAAAAACTTCTACCTTTAGGACCACTTTAACTTTTAGAAATGATAACGAGACACAACAGTGGTGTTATTTCTTTCTGACCTGCCTTTTTTATGACATTCAAACAATGAGTTTACAAACTGCATGAAAAACTGCAATGGAATCTGTGCAGTACTCAAAGAAACCCCTAAAATTACCAGTTGGCTCTTGTAGATTATGCATGGCCTGGGTCATGCCATTTTAGGGTGCTCTACGAGTACCGTGTCTGGCTACTAATTATTTGGAATATTTGAAGACTTGCAGTGATGACATGTGGGGGTATGTTGGTTCTGATTGACAGAGTTTTGACCTCTTTCAACATCTGAAGTCCAGAAGTGCATTAGACGTTATGTGTAGGAGTTGGGGTAGGCGTGGAATCACAAATACTCCTACAGAGGCACCATCCCCTGAAAGTATATAACTGTGTTTAAAAAAAAAGGTATAACGGGGGTGGGACTTTGATTGTGCCTCTGAGAAGTGTAAAGAAGGGATACAACTACTATGATTTATAGAAAAATAGATATATTTTATTTATCGGCCTAATGGCAATACAATCTAAAAGTAAAAACAAGTATAAACAAGTTACAGTCTTGAAGTTTGAGTTCGGGGTTTGCAAATCCCAGGCGGTTATAACAATGTGGCCAAATTGTTATAACCGCCTGGGATTTGCACACCCCGAACTCAAACTTCAAGACTGTAACTTGTTTATACTTGTTTTGACTTTTAGATTATACTGCCATTAGACAAATAAAATATATCTATTTTTCCATAAATCATAGTAGTTGCATCCCTTCTTTACACTCCTCAGAGGCACAATCAAAGTCCCACCCCCATTCTACCTTTTTTTTTAAACACAGTTATATGTATTAGATGTTAGTGCATGTGTGGAAGGTGGAGATTATTCTCAGCCAGAGGTGGGAATGTTTAATAGCAGGAAGATTATCACAAGACACTGTTTGCAGCTCTGCATAGAAACCAATCAGCTTCCAGGTTTTATTGTCAAAGCTTAGTTTAACAAGCTGAAGTTAGAAGCTAATATACAAAGAAAAAAAGCCGCTGCTCCAGGTGTATGATGATAACCTGAGGTGGAATGTCTCGTAGAGTGCCAGCCCTGGCCCGCCTCCGTGGGAAACTTGTAAGAAAAGAAATGGCTGCACATCCTGGAATTCCGATTGCCTTTTATTGTTCAAAGTGATAACACCAAAGACACCAACACAAGGTCATGTTGACGCGTTTCACACAAACATCTTGTGCTTAATCATTACAATGACTAAAATAACTGATAGATACCTGCAGTTACTGGGGCGGTCTATTTAAGATCTATCAGTTATTTTAGTCATTGTAATGATTAAGCACAAGATGTTTATGTGAAACGCGTCTACGTGACCTTGTGTTGGTGTCTTTGGTGTTATCACTTTGAACAATAAAAGGCAATCGGAATTCCTGGATGTGCAGCTATTTCTTTTCTATGAAGTTAGAAGCTGATTGGCTACCATGCACAGCTGCAAGAGTGTTTGCACTTTCTAGTATTAGTAAATCAACCCCTGTGTATGTGTGGATTCAGTGGATTGACATTTGCAGTTCTTGTTTTCTCTAAGGACTGGACTTATTTATATATTTTTATATATATGTAGCGCCCACCCCATTTAGGGGTGCTATATACCCAAATTTAGGGGCTGGTCTGAGATAGTAGTTGGGCTCAGACCGTTCTCATTTATAGGTTGTGCTACTTTATTTCTCCAGGTGGTATACTGGGTGCAGTTCCCTGTGGCCTGTAGGTGGCACTGCCATGACAGGTCAGGGTTGAACCATCAGTAATAGTGCTGTGCCTTAGGGTGTCCTCTCTCGGCAGCAGTACAGTGGGCGTGGTTGGCCTGCTGTGCATGCTGGGAGAGGATACATAAGGGGCAGACACCGCCTGGGAGGGGTCGCTCTCTGGAGTTCGCGAGGGGAGTCAGAGTCCAGGTGCCTGGCGCCCGGCCCTCCAGGCCATGGAGCCACGTGCACATCAGTCCCAGGCACCTTTAGCCCTGGGGCTGCAACTTCAACACTGGGCCCAGCACCTTTAGCTGGAGCCCACTTCTGGGAAGAAGAATCCCAGGGTGTCCCTTGCGAGGGAGCCCGCTTCTAAGAAGAGGAGGCCGGGGGAGGACCTTTCTGACGGACTGGTGAGAGTTCACGGTGAAGGAAGGGGCCCGGTAACTTTCTGGAGGGATTCATCTATCCACCAAGGGCCTACTAATGTGCTGCTGCTGGCACCTGTCTTTATATTGCAAAAGCTGAGAAGTTCGGGATCTGATAGATTCTGTGGCAGAGAGTCTCCCGATCGTATCTAGGAAAAGAACCTAATTAAGCGTCCGAGCATCACTTCGGCTGCTAGGATCCGTTTTACAGGAGACTATCCGGGTGAGCTAAACCTACTCTTGGATAGAGTGGTGATTGTAATATCTACTTGTGCCTGGACCTACCTCCCAAAACCTTGCTGTCCTGTCTCTTATCCACCCTTTCCTATCTGCTGAACATTGAGAAAAATAAACTCAACGTTGGAGTTTAGAGTGGTGTGGACATTGGAATTACTTGGGGGGAAACAGAGACTTGTCCCTATACCCTAGGAGATGAGAACCAACTGATGGAGAACCTAGCTGTGGGATCCAAATACATGACACCGCTCAACCTCCTCAACCAGGAGGGTACGGGCATATAGTACGGTGTGCCCTTTTCCTGCAAGTGAGCCTAAGGTAGGAAGAAGGGTCCTTGTGTTACATATGGTATTACATTTAATTTGTTCTTCACATGTGTTATATTTAATTTGGGTTTCATAGTATTAGGATTGGATTTTATATGTCACTTTTAGTTTGATGCAATTTCATATGTAAGTGACACATGGAGACTTGTGGAAACACTTTATTAGCTTTATGATATGTTTATATAAATTGTGAATATTATATAGAATTGCACTTTTTTGAAAGTGAGCGCTGCACATTTTTTGGTCTTTTTTTTTAGCTTTTACTGCTTTTTACTTACCTTTTTTAAATAACTTACACTATTTTGATGAAAAATAGTGCAAGCCCTCAAAGTTCTTTATCTTTATAAATATTTATATTTAGAGGTTCCTCTTTTCTTTTAATTGTAACCTAAAATGATGTATTAAATAGTAGTGCTTTGTTTACTGCACACCTGGCATGTGGCCATAGTCCTGAGTGGATTTTGAACTTTGCTAGCCTCCATCAGATTTATGTTTAATGGACTGGATTGTATATGTGATTTTTGTATAAAATGGTTTAGGATTATCTCTCTGTGATGAGCCATTGAAAAAGGATTTATCCTGAAATATTCTATAACATTCTTCTGCATTAAATTTTGCACTGCATGCTTGAAGAGAAACTTAATACCATGAAAGTGAAAGAGCTTAAAGTGTATTTAAAATCAAAACCTTTTTGTTTTAAACAGAGTGGGGAAGTGATAAAATCTCTGTCAGGCTTTTGTTGTTCTGTTTACCTGAAGATTCATCCTGTTTGTCCTGAGGACCTTTGTCACAAGGACACAACTCAATAGGAAAAACAAACATTTACAGTTATCCCTATAGCATTATTATTGGGGAACTTGTCCAATGAGGACATCTGTTATGCCGCGTACACACGATCGTGATTCACGGCGGTGAAAACACCGCCGTGAATCACGACATGAAAAAAAATGAAAAACGAGGGAACGGCATTTTCCCCCACACACGACCGTTTTTCCCGTCATTTTTTTCTTTGTCGAGAAAAACGACTGTCTGTGGGCTCCGCGGCAGTGTCTCCCTATGGGAAAACTGCCGCGGAAAAAAATGATGGAAAAAACGATGAGAAAATTTAGAACATGTTCTAATTTTTCTCGTCGTTTTTCCTGCCGTTTTTCTCAACGAGAAAAACGGCATAAAGCCCACAGACGATCGTTTTTCTCGGCGAAAAAAAAAAAATGACATTTTTCCCGACGGGAAAAATGATCGTGTGTACGCGGCATAAGAGTTTTCAAGAAGGGATTTTTTTCCTCACTTTGGAAAGATTGCCTTTCACTTCCTGCTGTGTCTCCAGGACAATGAGCATCTGCCCAAAGGGACACAGAAAACCAAAATACATTTCCACTATCAGCCAAACAGGTACATTCATACTATTGGATGTCAAGGTTTTTTTTTTTTACTTTTGGTCATTGTGCAACATTTTTATGGTTGTTCTCATAACATGCTACTTTATGAATCAGACATTTCTTATTTCATTTGCTTTCATGCCACATAATTTGTATTTTAGACTATACGTATCAAAAAAAAAATTTTTTTAATCATTTTATTCAGCACCTCATACATTCTCCTGGCCATGTCTCTGCCTCAAAACACATTGACAGTGTTTTATGCACAATCCATGGCTATTAAACATCCACTTTAATGAAGAAGCAGTTTCAAAGTACATCTCTTGCTGATGGATACCTCCACCAATAGTATTTCACATTTCTTTGAGGACTAAAGAGCTTTCACCATACGTTATACCAGGATCCACAGACTGTGCAGTTAGGGATCGTCCGGATTACCTGACAAGCAATTAATGTGATCTTTCTCTGCACGGGGACAGATATATGCTCTGAAAGAGTTTACATAAGGTTGTCTTATCCTTTTTAGGTGTTCAACAACTTCACAGATTTGAGTATACTATTACAAACAATGTCATATCTATTTTTAAACTTTTTATGTACCTATTTTTAATTATTCCACTATAAGGGACGCTCCTGTGGGTTTTTTTTTTTTTCATCATATTTTCCCCTCTTTGTGAGACTTTCAAGCTACACAGACTTTGTTTTATTGGGAGGAACAATTTGAACATCTTTTGGGTTTGTTTTCTGCCTGTGTTCACACTGGGGAGATTTACTAAGACAATACGTGGTAGGAAATCTCCTTATTAGGGACACAGGCAGCAAGAAAAATTCAACAGAGGTTCTAGCTATTTCCCTCTCTATGCTAAACTACACAAATAGATTGTCTGAAATTGTCATTTAAAACTGAACTCCAAATGATTATAAAATACAAAATTAAAGCAGTTCTGTAACCATTATTACATAATAAAATGTGTTTTTAGGCAAGTGGTATAATTACTGAATTTAGCTTTGTATCATCCTCTTGCTGTCTTTGTACAGCAGAACTCAATGCCCAATACACACGATCGTTTTTCATGCCGTTAAAAATGCCATTTTTAAAAATGGGCATTAAAACCGATCGTGTGTATGCTCCAGAGCATTTTTAACGACGTGAAAAACGGGCATTAAAAATTTCGAACATGCTCTATTTTTTCACGTAGTTTTTCATGTCGTTTTTTTTAACGACGTGAAAAACGATGGTGTGTATGCTTTGATGAGGTGAAAAAAACCGCGCATGCTCAGAATCAAGTATGAGACGGGAGCGCACGTTCTGGTAAAACTAGCATTTGTGTACGCAAGACAGGCTTGAGAGGAAACATGAAAAAAAACGACGAGAAAAACGTTGGTTTAAAAAATGGCATGAAAAACGATCGTGTGTACGCCGCATCAGAATGGGGGAGATTAAAGCAGCATAAGGAGTAAATTATATATGCTGTATGATGATAGGAGAATAGAGAAAAGTGACAAGGGGTGAGCTCATCAATCTGCCACTTCTCTTTTCACTGTTCATCCACATTGTAGCAGTTTGAAAAAGATCCTAAAGTGTTATAGAACTAGATGAACAAACAAATCCTTTGGCAGAGAAACAAGCTCTTATGTGGGTATTTCACGTGTGGTTAGCAGTTTGCCTGTAGTTTAGCTTCAAGTTATTAGGTTATCATGCAGCCTTAAAATGATTGTAAAGCCACTTTATTTACTTAATGGAATCCCCTTTGTTCCAATAAGTTATGTGCCCCAGTATAAGTGCTTTTTAAAAAAAAATATGTAGCTGCATACCCTATTTCAGAGCATCGTTCGGCGATCACGTGACTGCAAAACAGCGCGGGGGCGGGGTGGTATTCCTTATCCAGAAATTTCTCAGTGAGGCGTTTCCCCTGTATGTAATAATCGTAATCTTTGGTGCAATTTTGGCAGATCCTATGGAATTGGTTCTGGGAATGTTGTTAATCCACCTGAGATGGTGGCACCTCCGATAGTGGATGAAGGAATTACCAGCAGTGGGTTTCACAAAATTGGTGGCATATATCTGGGACTAACTGTGATAAAGTTCTAAATCCAGAAAAGCCAATTTATCAGGATCCATGACATAAGTGAAGGAAAGCCAGAATAGGTTGTGATTGCAATGCTGTACAAATGATTCCACGCTCTCTATAGCACCAACCTCTATAGTGAGATATGTGATAAACTGGAACTAAACTGTGAGCATGGTGCAGTGTTGAGTCTGCCATCCAAAAGTGTCTGGGGTCTTGGGTTCTGGGACAGTAGGGGTATAGGGGCCTGTGGCGGGGGAAGTTTTTTTGATGATTTTTTCCAACAGAAGACCTTGTTGGTGGTGTAATTGGCTATGTTCCTTAAATTTTCCTAATTCATTGGATACAAGGACATCCTCTTTCCTTTTGGCATTTCTCTTAAGGGTCCTAAGCCAAGTGTGAGGGTGCTGCGTGATACATTGTGAAATGTCACCACACAGTTCTCTATTGCTAACAGTCAAGGTCTCAAATTTCCTTTTTCTCTGTGTGATAATAACTTTAATCCATTTTTTGGTACAAAATTCAGACACATTTACCTATTCTTTTAGCAAACCTGGGTCCAAAAAAGAACACTGTTTGAGGACTCTAAGACCTCTGGGTGTTATCTGATGGAGGAGACCATTTTCATACTGTACCAAAAAATGGATTAAAGTTATTATCACACAGAGAAAAAGGAAATTTGAGACCTTGACTGTTAGCAATAGAGAACTGTGTGGTGACATTTCACAATGTATCACGCAGCACCCTCACACTTGGCTTAGGACCCTTAAGAGAAATGCCAAAAGGAAAGAGGATGTCCTTGTATCCAATGAATTAGGAAAATTTAAGGAACATAGCCAATTACACCACCAACAAGGTCTTCTGTTGGAAAAAATCATCAAAAAAACTTCCCCCGCCACAGGCCCCTATACCCCTACTGTCCCAGAACCCAAGACCCCAGACACTTTTGGATGGCAGACTCAACACTGCACCATGCTCACAGTTTAGTTCCAGTTTATCACATATCTCACTATAGAGGTTGGTGCTATAGAGAGCGTGGAATCATTTGTACAGCATTGCAATCACAACCTATTCTGGCTTTCCTTCACTTATGTCATGGATCCTGATAAATTGGCTTTTCTGGATTTAGAACTTTATCACAGTTAGTCCCAGATATATGCCACCAATTTTGTGAAACTAAAATTGCACCAAGGATGAGGATTATTACATACAGGGGAAACTCCTCACTGAGAAATTCCTGGATAAGGGATAACCCTCCGCTCTTGTGCTTGAAGCTTTCCTACACTACGCCTCCAAACCTCCTTCCAAGTCTAGGATATCAGATGGCCCCCAACCAACACGTTTCACAGACTTGAAAAACATAAATAAGTCACCGGGACCAGATGGCTTGCACCCGGGGGTCCGTAAGGAACTCAGGCAAGTCATTTCCAAACTGTTGTTCCTAATTTTTACGAACAGTCTACTGATTGTTATTGTACCAGCTAAGGGACTATATACAAGATTTTAGTAATGAACCCGGTATCATTAGCAATAATCAGCATGGATTCATGAAAAATAGTTCTTGCCAAACAAATCTATTAACCTTCTATGAGGAGGTGAGCTGCCATCTAGATGCAGGAAGGCCTGTAGACATAGTGTATCTGGATTTTGCAAAGGCATTAGATACAGTTCCCCACAAACGTTTACTGTACAAGCTAAGGTCTGTCAGCATGGACCAAAGGGTGAGTACCTGGGTTGAAAACTGGCTACAAGGGCAAGTTCAAAGGATAGTGATAAATGGGGAGTACTCAAAATGGTCCAATGTGGAAAGTGGGGTCCCTCAGGGTTTTGTCTGGGACCAATCCTATTTAATTTATTCATAAATGATCTGGAGGATGGGATAAACAGCTCAATCTCAATCTCAGTATTTGTATCTAAGCAGGGCAATAGCTTCTTTGCAGGATGTGGAAACCTTGCAAGAAGATCTGAACAAATTATTGGGGTGGGCAACTACATGGCAAATGAGGTTTAATGTCGAAAATTTTTAAATAATGCATTTAGGTGGCAAAAACATGAATGCAATCTACTCACTAGGGGAGAACCTCTGGGGGAATCTATGATGGAAAAGGACCTGGGGGTCCTAGTAAATTACAGGCTTAGCAATGGCATGCAATGCCAAGCTGCTGCTGCAAGCAAAGCCAATAGTATATTGGCATGCATTAAAAAGGGAATTAACTCCAGAGATAAAACAATAATTCTCCCACTCTACAAGATTCTGGTCCGGCCGCACCTAGAGTATGGGTTTCAGAGAAGGGCCTCAAAGCTAATTGTCACGTACCTTATGATGGGAGCCCAACGTGCAGGGAGCGGCCTCTCATAATCCCCTGGCTCGAGAGCCCCTGATAGAGCAGGCAGAGGCTCAGGAGGACAGGGGGCACAAGTGCCTGGCAGGTAAGCAGGATATTGGGTAGTTGCGGCAGCAGATGGTGCACGGCAAACTGGAACAGTCCAAAGATAGCTGGGAGGTGCACAGTAGGACTAATCAGAATGCAGACAACAGGCAGATGTATAAAAGTCCCAGATCAGACTGCAGAAACAAGGTGGTGTATTGTAGTACAGGCTGAGGTGTACTGTAGCTCAGGCACAGGTGCAGGGTAGTTCAGGCAGAGATGCGCTATGATTCAGGCAGAGATGCACGGTGGCTTCAGGCAGGATGCACTGTAGTTCAGGTGGAGGTGCCTTATAGTTCGAACAGACCGATGGGTCGGACCAGCAGGCGACCAGGTACAGGGATGACCAAGAGAGTTGTCAGAGCAAGCCGAAGTCGGGGCGGGCAGCAATCGGGGTTAAACAGAGACAAGCCGGATCAGATAACAGGTGTACAGGAATCAGAAGTCAATAGCAGGGGTCTCGGGAACGCTGTAGACCAGACAGCAAGGAGCAAGGTATGCAGATAGTTTAAATACCTTGTTTGGCGCCAAATGCTGTCACCGCGCGCGCTCCCGTGAACGCGCGCGCGCACGCCAATCGCGCTATTGTGCACGCGCATGCGCGGAATGGACCTATGGAGTATAGACGATCTCCTGGCGGCACTGTTGCCAGGCAGATTGTAAAAACGCCTTTCCTGACATTGCCCCCCCCAAGGGGCAGCCTCCGGATGCCCAGCTGGGCCACTTTGTCTGGGTGAGATTTCTCAAAGTCCTTGATTAGCCTTTCCGCGTGGACATTCACCTCTGGCTCCCATGAGTTTTCTTCTGGGCCGTAACCCTTCCATTTCACCAGGTATTGGATCTGGTTTCGTCTTCGTCTACAACCCAGAATGGACTCAACCTCAAATTCCTTTTCTCCATCGATAAGCACGGGTTCGGGAGGATTGGTGTCCCGATCCGTAAAGGGATCAGGAACCGTGGGCCTAAGCAGGGCTACATGAAAAACTGGGTGAATCCGGAAGGACTCAGGCAGTTTCAATTCGTAAGCTACCTCGTTAATCTTCCTTGTTATAGGGAAGGGACCCACGAATTTAGGGCCCAACTTCTTGGATGGGCATGCCAATTTTAGATTCAGGGTAGAGAGCCAAACTTGGTCCCCAGGTGCCAGGTTGAGCTCCCCTCTCCTCTTTCTGTCGAAAATTTCCTTGTTGTAGCTTTGTGCCTTAGTCATGGTCTCCTGGAGAAGTTTATTGTTGGTGGAGAAGAAATTTAGAGTTTCCTGGGCGGCTGGTACCGGACATTCGGGCATGTTGTTAGATTGAAATAATGGGTGAAACCCATAGTTTGCGAAAAATGGGGATTGCTTGATGGCAGAATGAACAGAGTTGTTGTAGGCAAACTCAGCAAGAGGCAAAAGAGGGGCCCAATCATTCTGGGAGAAGCTTGAAAAGCAGCGCAGGTACTGCTCGAGCGTTTGATTGGTGCGCTCTGTTTGGCCATTGGTTTGGGGATGGTATGCTGAGGAAAAGAACAGATCGATCTTCAGTGATTTACATAGTGCCCTCCAAAATCTTGATGTAAACTGTACCCCCCGGTCAGATGTAATGTTAGCAGGTACACCGTGCAACCTTACTATTTCCCTGATGAAGATTTTTGCAGTCTCAGAGGCCGAGGGGACGCCCCTCATGGGTAGGAAATGGGCCATCTTGGAGAGTCTATCCACCACTACAAAGATGGTCGTAAACTCTTCTGATGGAGGTAGTTCAACTATAAAGTCCATTGAGATCATCCTCCATGGCCTCTCCGGGACGGGTAGTGGCTTTAGTAACCCCCAGGCTCTGGTTTTGCTGTTTTTGTTCTGGATGCAGGTGGTACAAGATTCCACATAGCGCTTGCAATCTTGGGATAATCGTGGCCACCAGAATGTCCGCTGGAGAAGTTCGGAAGTTTTGTACACACCGAAGTGGCCGGCTAACTGGTGGTCATGACAGGATTTCAAGACGGCCACCCGAAGTTGTTGAGGTACAAAAATCTTGTCCTTGTTCCACAGCAGACCGTCTTTAGACTGTAGGGCAAGGCCAGAAAATGGACATGGTCCCGAGGAGGCCTATCTGATTTGGGACAGGAGGTCCTCTTGTAACAGGAGGAAGTTACCGGGAGGTAGAATGGTATCCGGGGGAGAAAGGACCTTAGGTTCGGCAAACATCCGGGAAAGGGCGTCCGGTTTGGTGTTCTTTGATCCGGGTCGGTACGTGATGTGAAACGAAAATCGGGTAAAAAAGAGTGCCCACCTGGCCTGGCGTGGTCTCAGTCTCTTGGCAATCTTTAAGTATTCCAGGTTTTTATGGTCGGTATAGATCAGGATAGGATGTGCTGCTCCTTCCAGGAGGTAGCGCCATTCCTCAAGTGCGGACTTTATTGCCAGAAGTTCCCTGTCCCCGACGTCGTAGTTTTTCTCGGCCTCCGTTAGTTTACGGGAGAAGAAGGCTACTGGGTGCAATGCGGCCTTTGGGCCTTGTCTCTGGGAAAGTATTGCTCCAACTGCCACTTCAGAGGCATCCACCTCCAAGATGTAAGGTAAGGCCGGGTTAGGGTGCTTTAGGACAGAGGCCGAGATGAACAGATTCTTAAGGTTAGCGAAGGCGGCCTGAGCTTCGGGGGACCAGTGAAACCGGTTACCTTGTTTAGTTAAGTTGGTAATGGGGGCAATGATAGAGGAGAATCCTTTAATGAATTTCCGGTAGAAGTTCGCAAAGCCCACAAAACGTTGGATCCCCTTCTTATCGCTGGGGGCTGGCCAATCCAGAATGGCCGTGACCTTCTGAGGGTCCATCTTAATACCCTCTACCGAAATGATTAGCCCTAGGAACTGAATATCTTGTTGTTCGAATACACATTTCTCGGGCTTGGCGTACAAACCATGTTGGCGAAGTCGGACCAAGACCTTCCGGACGTGTTCACGATGGTCGGTTAAGGAGGAAGAGAAGACCAGGATATCGTCTAGGTAGACGATGACGAATAGATCTAGGTAGTCTCTAAAAATATCGTTTATGAAATGTTGGAACGTGGCAGGGGCATTACATAGCCCGAAGGGCATGACCAGGTATTCAAAGTGCCCGAATCTGGTGCGAAACGCTGTTTTCCATTCATCACCGCTCCGAATGCGGACTAAGTTGTAGGCCCCGCGGAGGTCCAATTTAGTGAAAATGGCTGCTGTCCCAAGTCTTTGAAAAAGTTCGGGTACTAATGGCAGGGGATACCTATTTTTAATAGTTACTTTATTCAGGGCTCTGTAATCCACACAGGGGCGTAGGGAGTGGTCCTTCTTTTCTACAAAGAATATACCGGCTCCTGCAGGAGAGGTGGAGGGACGTATGAATCCCTTCTCTAAGTTGTCATCCAGATACGTCTTGAGAGTTCCAAGCTCTAGTTCAGATAAGGGGAAAATTCTTCCAAAAGGGACTTCTGCCCCCGGAAGAAGGTCAATAGGGCAATCGTAGGGCCTGTGCGGAGGTAGAGTCTCCGCGCCCTTTTTGCTAAAGACATCTAGAAAGTTGTGATAGGCCTCCGGGACCAGCCGACGGTTCTCCATATCACTCCCCAGACAAAGTAATGGGGACGAGGTGTCGGATGGTGCTGGAAAACAGTGTTCACAGCAATAGAGAGATGGAAAGCGAACCTCTCCAGTGTTCCAGTCGATCTGAGGATTATGAGCTTTTAGCCATGGTATCCCCAAGATAATTGGGAAGAGAGGGGATTCTATAATGTCCAAGCACAATAGTTCTTGATGCTTGTCCGCAGTGGTTGTGTGCAGGGGAATTGTCTGCTGCGTCACTGGTCCTGATCTGATGGCCGATCCGTCGGCAAGATGGACCGTGAGTTCTTTAGGTCTGGGCCTCAAAGGGACTTGATGTTTCAAGGCAAAGGAAAGGTCCATGAAGCCGCTGCAAGCACCGGAGTCAATAATGGCGGGAGTCCGGATGTTCCTTCCTGGGAGCTGTAGAGAGATGGAAACGATCAGGTGAGCGGAATGGTTAGGCAGAACAGGCGAGACAGTAGAGGAGAGGTGGCACTTACGCAATTTAGCGGGGCACATCCTCACGTAGTGTCCTGACTCCCCGCAGTAGAGGCAGAGGTTGTGAACCCGGCGTCGCTGGCACTCCTCAGGAGTAAGCGAGGGTCGGATCAACCCCAGTTGCATGGGTTCAGAGGCATCGGTAGCGGAGCGTGGGGAGGTCGAAGAAGCGGAATGAGGAGGATAGGGTACCCGTGGCAGCATCCATACTGGGCGGGATGGTCCCGCTGACCGTTCAGCTCTACGCTCCCTTAGTCGCCTGTCGATCTGAATAGCTTGAAGGATCAAGGCATCGAGCGTGTTCGGTATACCGACCCGGGCCAGCTCGTCCTTCAAGGGCTCTGATAGTCCCAGCCGGAATTGGTGTCGCAGGGCGGCGTCGTTTCAGCTGGTATCGGCGCTCCAGCGCCTAAAGTCTGATACGTAATCTTCAGCGGCTCTGTGACCCTGCTGGAGAGAGCATAATGCTGCTTCGGCGGTAGAGGCCAGTTGAGGGTCCTCATAGAGGAGGTCCATGGCCTGGAGGAAAGTACTTAGTCGGTCAAGGCAGGTGTTTTTCTGTTCCAGGAGGCGGTGTGCCCAGGCCTGAGGTTCACCGGACAATAGGGCTATGACAAAGCCCACCTTGGTAGATTCAAGGGAGAAGGTCCTGGGCTGTAGCGCAAAGAAAAGTTCGCAGGCGTTACGAAAGGCCCTGTACTTGCCGCGGTCCCCAGAGAACCTCTCCGGAGTAGGGACCCTGGGTTCAGGTGGCAACATGACAACCGACGGTGCAGGTGAAGCGCCTGATGCGACAGGTGCTGAGGTAGCCAGGGTCTGGACACGCTCCTCTAGCCGGGTATATCCCTCTTGCAAACTCCTGACTGCAGCAGTAAGTCCGTCCAGGTGGCGGCATAGTTCCTCCATGGGAGAGGCCCCCTGCGTAGGCTCCGACATGGCTGTCTGGTACTGTCACGTACCTTATGATGGGAGCCCAACGTGCAGGGAGTGGCCTCTCGTAATCCCCTGGCTCGAGAGCCCCTGATAGAGCAGACAGAGGCTCAGGAGGACAGGGGGCACAAGTGCCTGGCAGGTAAGCAGGATATTGGGTAGTTGCGGCAGCAGATGGTGCACGGCAAACTGGAACAGTTCAAAGATAGCTGGGAGGTGCACAGTAGGACTAATCAGAATGCAGACAACAGGCAGATGTATAAAAGTCCCAGATCAGACTGCAGAAACAAGGGGGTGTATTGTAGTACAGGCTGAGGTGTACTGTAGCTCAGGCACAGGTGCAGGGTAGTTCAGGCAGAGATGCGCTATGATTCAGGCAGAGATGCACGGTGGCTTCAGGCAGGATGCACTGTAGTTCAGGTGGAGGTGCCTTATAGTTCGAACAGACCGATGGGTCGGACCAGCAGGCGACCAGGTACAGGGATGACCAAGAGAGTTGTCAGAGCAAGCCGAAGTCGGGGCGGGCAGCAATCGGGGTTAAACAGAGACAAGCCGGATCAGATAACAGGTGTACAGGAATCAGAAGTCAATAGCAGGGGTCTCGGGAACGCTGTAGACCAGACAGCAAGGAGCAAGGTATGCAGATAGTTTAAATACCTTGTTTGGCACCAAATGCTGGCACCCGCGCACGCCGATCGCGCTATTGTGCACGCGCATGCGCGGAATGGACCTATGGAGTATAGACGGTCTCCTGGCGGCACTGTTGCCAGGCAGATTGTAAAAACGCCTTTCCTGACACTAATAAAGAGATTGGAGGATCTTAGTTATGAGGAAATATTACAAGCACTCTGGAGAAGAGATGCTTGAGAGGGGATATGATTTCAATGTACAAATACTGTACTGGTCACCCCACAATGGGGATAAAACTTTTTCACAAAAGGGCATTTAAAAAGACTTGCGTCCATTCACTAAAATTTGAGGAAAAGCGATTTAACCGGAAACTGCGTAGAGGGTTCTTTACAGTAAGAGCGGTAAGAATGTGTAATTGTTTTCCACATGCAGTGGTTTCAGCAGGGAGCATAGATAATAAAAAAAAAACTATTAGATAGACACCTAAACGACCACAACATACAGGGATATACAATGCAATATTGACATAAAAGCGCACACGCATAGGTTGGACTTGATGGACTTGTGTCTTTTTTTCAACCTCACAAACTATGTAACTATGCAACAACCCAATCCCATGATTGTCACTAGGGATGAGCTCGGTGTTCGAGTCGAACATACGTTCGACTCGAACATCGGCTGTTCGATCGTTCGACGAAGATCGAACGATTTGGGCCGTTCGCGCCTAATTCGAGTGACGCGAACGGCCCACAATGCACTACGCCATCGCAGTGTCATCCAGTTTGATTGGCCAAGCATGCACTGTGACCCCGCATGCTTGGCCAATCACAGCGCCGGCAGCGAGGAGAGCAATGATTGGCCACAGGCAGGATGCCTGTGGCCAATTATTGCTGAGGGTGTTTAGTACACGCCCCACACTATAAAAGGCCGCCAGCACGGCGGCCTAGTGTAGTGTGTTCCGGAGCAGGGAAAGAGAAGCATAGGCAGGGACAGTGACATTTTTTTTTCTTGCTTAACCTGGATTCCTTTAGTTTAGGGAAAGAGAAGGATAGGTAGGGAGAGTGTCAGTGTGTTTTACTGTGCAAATCCTTGTTTCTAGGGACAGGGAAGGACAGTGAGGGAAATTCTCCTTGTGCTATAGTGTGCTAAAGCATTGATCATCAACCATCTTTAAAAAATCATTTTTTCTAGGGACAGAAAACTATAGGTAGTGTGACAGCAGGAAGGTAAAGTCACCTGGTTGCATCCAGGGGGGTAGATATATTTCGCCCAGATTCAGGCTTTACGCCGACTTATACAACGAGGTGGAGAGTTGTATAAGGCTAGTGGGCTCATGGATGACTCATACCTCTAGGGAGAGGGCTGGGCGTCGTGCAGACAGGGAGTTGATGATACCAGCTGAAGCTTGTCAGCTCATTTAGGCCTCTATAAGAACTCCCAGATTCATTAGGTGTTAGCTCATGCCTGGAACCAGACCTGTGTGGACTGTCTAGGGAGAGTGAACCCCTGTGCGGTGAGACAAAGCCTGTGTGGCTATTTGCTTGGACGTTTAAAACCAGGGACTTAGGGACTAGGACAGCACTAGGCTGATCCCAGTTGTTAGTTAGGAAACCTGTATGTTTAGTCAGAGGTCAACTTGACCAGGATTTATTTTGGTTATGTTTCTTTTGCTTTGCTGTGTTTTGTCACTGTAAATAGAAAATAAACCGCACCTTTTTTGATTTTGAAAACCACAACCTCCGTTTGCTGGGCCTGTTTTGTGTGGGGAGCCCATCCCGGGGGTCACACACACCCGCTGCCGAGCTAACCCCCTCACAGTTGGTGGAGAACCAGTGGCAGTTTTTTTTTAAGCCAGCATGGAGGAGATACTGAAGCAGCTGGCTCTAGCAAATGCCAATCAACAGCAGACAAATGCAGGTTTGCAAAGGAGCCTTGCAGCCCAGCAGCAGACAAACGCAACTTTGCAACAGAGTCTGGAGGCTCAGCAACGAGCCCAGCAGCAATCTGAGGCCCGCTTCATAGACCTGTTGCAGAAGCAAGAGCAGAGACTACAACAACAGATGGAAGCAGTAATGCAGCAACGTCCGCAGACCAGTGAGGAAAGCCGTCCCACTAATACCGCGTCCTTTGGGGTGAGTCGTTTATTGACAAAAATGACTGGAGAGGATGATCCAGAGGTATTTTTGACCACATTTGAAAGGACCGCTGAAAGAGAAAAGTGGCCTGAGGAGCAGTGGGCTGGACTGGTGGCTCCTCTGTTAACTGGTGAATCGCAGAAAGCTTACTATGACCTAGAGCCTAACCAAGCAAAAGACTATGTGATGCTAAAAGCTGAAATATTGGCAAGGCTGGGTGTCACCCAGGCTGTCCGGGCTCAGCGTGTGCATAACTGGACTTTCCAGCTTGGAAAACCCCCCAGGTCTCAAATATATGATCTCATTCACCTGAGCAGAAAGTGGCTACAGCCAGAGACTTTGTCCGCACCAAAGATTGTGGAACGTGTTGTAATGGATCGGTTTTTGAGAGCTCTTCCTACTGCCATCCAAAAGTGGGTAAGCCATGGAGACCCAGAGACGGCCGATGGTCTTGTGGATCGTGTGGAGAAATACTTGGCTACAGAGAACCTGACGGCCTCTTCCAGAGACACTCGGACTTTCCACCCTAAGACCAGACCATCCCCAGGGGCGGATAAGAGGATTCCAAGGGGTGAGGGTGGAGAGAGTGAGAGGGTGGGAGCTCTACCCCAAGTTTGGCGAGAACAGCCTGGGAAATCAGCGGCTCAAGAGGCGGCAAGAAGGATCGTTTGCTACCGCTGCCGGCAAGCGGGACATATTGCAGCCAATTGCCCGGTTGTGGAGGAACCCATGCAGTGTGACTTTCTGACGGGCAGACGTCAGTCGCTGTGTGCGACAGTCGCATGCACTGCCATTCGAGGAACTGAGAAACATTTATGCAAAATGTGTGTTAATGGTAGAAATGTTGTGGTATTGCTGGATTCAGGTAGCCTTGTGACCCTGATAAAGGCTGAGTTAGTTAAAACAGAGGTCTCTGGGAATAGCAAGGTAGCTGTTATTTGTGTGCATGGGGACACCCGAGAGTATCCAGTGACTACAGTGTGTTTCGAGACCCCCAAAGGTACCCTCTCTCATCCAGTGGGCTTAGTATCTCAGTTACCGCATGACGCCATTGTGGGAAGGGATTTTCCGAAGTTCTGGGAACTGTGGGATGATCCTGAGCCCCTCACTGGTGCCCCTATGTACCAGGAATGTGATAGCCAGAACTCCCCTGAGAGTGGTGAGGACTCTCCGGAATTTCCCTTATCAGTATTGGCAGGGGAGACTCAAGAAACTGGAGAGGAGCCCACCTCCTCAGACGAAAACCTACCGTCTGTGGAGTTTTCTGATCTTGAGGTTCACAGGGAAAACTTTGCCACAGAACAGTTGAAAGACCCCGCCCTAATAAAGGCACGGGAAAACGTAGTGAAAATAGATGGCGAGTTAGTGAACCCAGATAATACCTGCACTTACCCATACTTCAGCGTAGAGAAGGACCTACTGTATCGGGTGGCAAAAAGGGCAGAAGAAACCGTTGAGCAGCTTGTGGTGCCCAAACCTTACAGGAAGTTGGTGTTGGAGTTGGCCCATGGGCACATTCTTGGAGGTCATCTGGGGACAGAGAAAACCCGAGAGAGGGTATTACAGAGATTCTATTGGCCGGGGGTGATGAAGGACGTAGAAAATTATTGTTCCTCCTGCCCTGTGTGTCAGAGGTTGGCCCCGATGCCACATTTCCGTAGCCCGCTGGTCCCTCTACCCATCATTGAGGTCCCGTTTGAGAGGATCGCCATGGATTTGGTAGGTCCTATAATCAAGTCCGCTAGGGGGCACCAGTACATATTAGTTATAATGGACTATGCCACCCGTTATCCAGAAGCGATCCCTCTCCGAAATACCTCGGCCAAAACCATAGCCAAAGAGCTATCTCTTGTTTTTAGCCGGGTGGGTATTTGTAAAGAACTGCTTACGGACCAAGGTACACCCTTTATGTCCCGGGTTATGAAAGAGCTGTGTAAATTGTTCAAAGTGACGCAATTGCGTACGTCTGTGTATCACCCCCAAACCGATGGGCTGGTTGAAAGATTCAACAAAACCCTAAAACAAATGTTGAAGAAAGTGGTGGATAGAGATGGAAAGGATTGGGACTGTTTACTTCCTTATTTGATGTTTGCTATTAGGGAGGTGCCCCAATCCTCTACGGGATTCTCCCCCTTTGAGTTACTGTATGGGAGACACCCAAGAGGGCTGTTGGATATTGCCAAGGAAACTTGGGAAAGTGAGAGTTCTCCCCACAGGAGTGTGATTGAGCATGTCGCCCTGATGCAAGATCGAATTGCACAGGTAATGCCCATCGTGAAGGAACATTTGGCCCAAGCGCAGTTGGCACAGCAGAGAGTGTACAACCGTGGAGCCAAGACCCGTACCTTTTCCCCGGGGGATAGGATATTGGTACTTGTCCCTACGGTTGAAAGTAAATTCCTTGCCAAATGGCAAGGCCCCTACGAGATAATGGAAAAAGTGAGCGAAGTGAATTACAAGGTCAGACAACCAGGAAGGCGAAAGCCCGAACAGATCTATCACGTTAATCTGTTGAAAGCCTGGAGGGATAGAGAGTCCCTAGTCGCAGACACTGGGTCACCAGCTCAAACTGGTTGCGTGATTCCTGAGGTTGGAATAGCAGCCACCTTGTCACAACCCCAACAACAGGAGGTTAAGGAGATTGTGCTTCGCAACAAGGAGGTATTCTCTGAGCTGCCGGGACAAACATCTGGGGTAGAGCATGACATCATTACCCCGCCCGGTGAAAGGGTGAAGTTAAAACCCTATCGGATCCCAGAGGCTCGACGGGAGGCAATACGGGAGGAAGTACAGAAAATGCTGAACTTAGGGGTGATAGAGGAGTCCCAAAGTGATTGGTCTAGTCCCATCGTGTTGGTGCCTAAACCGGATGGGAGCTGGCGATTTTGTAACGATTTTCGTCAGTTGAACAAAGTTACAAAATTTGACACCTACCCCATGCCACGTATAGATGAGTTGATCGACCGGCTGGGAACAGCCCGATACATGACGACTCTTGACCTCACAAAAGGGTATTGGCAAATCCCCCTGGCCAAGTCGGCCAAAGAGAAAACCGCATTTGTAACCCCAGACGGGGCGTTCCAATATAAAAGAATGCCGTTCGGGTTACAGAATGCGCCGGCCACATTCCAGCGGAAAATGGACCAGATGCTGAGGCCCCATCGAAAGTATGCTGCGGCTTACCTGGATGACGTAATTGTCCATAGCACAGATTGGGCCTCACATCTGCCAAAAGTGCAAGCAGTCCTGGACTCTGTTCGGGAAGCGGGGTTTACGGCTAACCCCAAGAAGTGTACCATTGGGCAGGAGGAGGCCAAATATCTTGGGTACACCATTGGGAGGGGAGTAATAAAACCCCAACTCAACAAAGTCGAGGCCATCCAGAGTTGGCCACGTCCCAACAGCAAGAAGCAGGTACGAGCCTTTCTGGGAATCGCTGGGTATTATCGGCGATTCATTCCCCACTTTGCTTCTAAGGCTGTGCCCCTAACCAACCTGACGAAGGGGAAAGGGTCGGTCATGATTAAATGGACCCCCGAGGCTGAGGCAGCATTCCAATTCTTGAAACAAGCCTTATGTAGCCAGCCAGTGTTGTACTCACCCGACTTCTCTAAAGACTTTGTCGTACAAAGTGATGCGTCAGATGTGGGGTTAGGAGCAGTATTGTCCCAGGTCTGGAACGGGGAAGAGCACCCAGTCATTTACCTCAGCAGGAAGTTGAAGTCCCATGAGGTAAATTACGCCACCGTTGAAAAGGAGTGTTTAGCGGTGAAGTGGGCTCTAGATTCCCTTCGGTACTACCTGCTAGGTAGGCACTTTGACATGGTTACGGATCACGCTCCGTTAAAGTGGATGGCTCAAAACAAGGAAACAAATAGAAGAGTGAATAGGTGGTTCCTGGCCCTCCAGGAATTCAACTTCACAGTAAAGCATCGCCCTGGCGTTCAAATGGGGAATGTGGATGCTTTGTCTCGAGTACATGAATGCCTGATTGCTGGTGTTCCAACCCCGAGGTTAAAACAAGAGGGGGGGTATGTGACAGCAGGAAGGTAAAGTCACCTGGTTGCATCCAGGGGGGTAGATATATTTCGCCCAGATTCAGGCTTTACGCCGACTTATACAACTAGGTGGAGAGTTGTATAAGGCTAGTGGGCTCATGGATGACTCATACCTCTAGGGAGAGGGCTGGGCGTCGTGCAGACAGGGAGTTGATGAGACCAGCTGAAGCTTGTCAGCTCATTTAGGCCTCTATAAGAACTCCCAGATTCATTAGGTGTTAGCTCATGCCTGGAACCAGACCTGTGTGGACTGTCTAGGGAGAGTGAACCCCTGTGCGGTGAGACAAAGCCTGTGTGGCTATTTGCTTGGACGTTTAAAACCAGGGACTTAGGGACTAGGACAGCACTAGGCTGATCCCAGTTGTTAGTTAGGAAACCTGTATGTTTAGTCAGAGGTCAACTTGACCAGGATTTATTTTGGTTATGTTTCTTTTGCTTTGCTGTGTTTTGTCACTGTAAATAGAAAATAAACCGCACCTTTTTTGATTTTGAAAACCACAACCTCCGTTTGCTGGGCCTGTTTTGTGTGGGGAGCCCATCCCGGGGGTCACACACACCCGCTGCCGAGCTAACCCCCTCACAGTAGGGAGAGTGTCAGTGTGTTTTACTGTGATAATACTTGTTTCTAGGGACAGGGAAGGACAGTGAGGGAAATTCTTCTTGTGCTATAGTGTGCTAAAGCATTGATCATCAACCATCTTTAAAAAAACATTTTTTCTAGGGACAGAAAACTATAGGTAGGAAGAGTGTCAGTTTCTTTCACTGTGATAATCCTTGTTTCTAGGGACAGGGAAGGACAGTGAGGGAAATTCTCCTTGTGCTATAGTGTGCTAAAGCATTGATCATCAACCATCTTTAAAAAAACATTTTTTCTAGGGACAGAAAACTATAGGTAGGAAGAGTGTCAGTTTCTTTCACTGTGATAATCCTTGTTTCTAGGGACAGGGAAGGACAGTGAGGGAAATTCTCCTTGTGCTATAGTGTGCTAAAGCATTGATCATCAACCATCTTTAAAAAAAAAAAAATTCTAGGGACAGAAAACTATAGGTAGGAAGAGTGTCAGTTTCTTTCACTGTGATAATCCTTGTTTCTAGGGACAGGGAAGGACAGTGAGGGAAATTCTCCTTGTGCTATAGTGTGCTAAAGCATTGATCATCAACCATCTTTAAAAAAACTTTTTTTCTAGGGACAGAAATTTATAGGTAGGAAGAGTGTCAGTTTCTTTCACTGTGATAATCCTTGTTTCTAGGGACAGGGAAGGACAGTGAGGGAAATTCTCCTTGTGCTATAGTGTGCTAAAGCATTGATCATCAACCATCTTTAAAAAAACTTTTTTTCTAGGGACAGAAAACTATAGGTAGGAAGAGTGTCAGTTTCTTTCACTGTGATAATCCTTGTTTCTAGGGACAGGGAAGGACAGTGAGGGAAATTCTCCTTGTGCTATAGTGTGCTAAAGCATTGATCATCAACCATCTTTAAAAAAACATTTTTTCTAGGGACAGAAAACTATAGGTAGGAAGAGTGTCAGTTTCTTTCACTGTGATAATCCTTGTTTCTAGGGACAGGGAAGGACAGTGAGGGAAATTCTCCTTGTGCTATAGTGTGCTAAAGCATTGATCATCAACCATCTTTAAAAAAACATTTTTTCTAGTGTGACAGCAGGAAGGTAAAGTCACCTGGTTGCATCCAGGGGGGTAGATATATTTCGCCCAGATTCAGGCTTTACGCCGACTTATACAACTAGGTGGAGAGTTGTATAAGCCCAGCTAAGGCTAGTGGGCTCATGGATGACTCATACCTCTAGGGAGAGTGCTGGGCGTCGTGCAGACAGGGAGTTGATGAGACCAGCTGAAGCTTGTCAGCTCATTTAGGCCTCTATAAGAACTCCCAGCTTCATTAGGGGTTAGCTCATGCCTGGAACCAGACCTGTGTGGACTGTCTAGGGAGAGTGAACCCCTGTGCGGTGAGACAAAGCCTGTGTGGCTATTTGCTTGGACATTTAAAACCAGGGACTTAGGGACTAGGACAGCCCTAGGCTGATCCCAGTTGTTAGTTAGGAAACCTGTATGTTTAGTCAGAGGTCAACTTGACCAGGATTTATTTTGTTTATGTTTCTTTTGCTTTGCTGTGTTTTGTCACTGTAAATAGAAAATAAACCGCACCTTTTTGATTTTGAAAACCACAACCTCCGTTTGCTGGGCCTGTTTTTGTGTGGGGAGCCCATCCCGGGGGTCACACACACCCGCTGCCGAGCTAACCCCCTCACAGTTGGTGGAGAACCAGTGGCAGTTTTTTTTAAGCCAGCATGGAGGAGATACTGAAGCAGCTGGCTCTAGCAAATGCCAATCAACAGCAGACAAATGCAGGTTTGCAAAAGAGCCTTGCAGCTCATCAACAGAGCCTTGCAGCTCAACAACAGAACTTCGCAGCCCAGCAGCAAGCTCATCAACAGAGCCTTGCAGCCCAGCAGCAGACAAACGCAACTTTGCAACAGAGTCTGGAGGCTCAGCAACGAGCCCAGCAGCAATCTGAGGCCCGCTTCATAGACCTGTTGCAGAAGCAAGAGCAGAGACTACAACAACAGATGGAAGCAGTAATGCAGCAACGTCCGCAGACCAGTGAGGAAAGCCGTCCCACTAATACCGCGTCCTTTGGGGTGAGTCGTTTATTGACAAAAATGACTGGAGAGGATGATCCAGAGGTATTTTTGACCACATTTGAAAGGACCGCTGAAAGAGAAAAGTGGCCTGAGGAGCAGTGGGCTGGACTGGTGGCTCCTCTGTTAACTGGTGAATCGCAGAAAGCTTACTATGACCTAGAGCCTAACCAAGCAAAAGACTATGTGATGCTAAAAGCTGAAATATTGGCAAGGCTGGGTGTCACCCAGGCTGTCCGGGCTCAGCGTGTGCATAACTGGACTTTCCAGCTTGGAAAACCCCCCAGGTCTCAAATGTATGATCTCATTCACCTGAGCAGAAAGTGGCTACAGCCAGAGACTTTGTCCGCACCAAAGATTGTGGAACGTGTTGTAATGGATCGGTTTTTGAGAGCTCTTCCTACTGCCATCCAAAAGTGGGTAAGCCATGGAGACCCAGAGACGGCCGATGGTCTTGTGGATCGTGTGGAGAAATACTTGGCTACAGAGAACCTGACGGCCTCTTCCAGAGACACTCGGACTTTCCACCCTAAGACCAGACCATCCCCAGGGGCGGATAAGAGGATTCCAAGGGGTGAGGGTGGAGAGAGTGAGAGGGTGGGAGCTCTACCCCAAGTTTGGCGAGAACAGCCTGGGAAATCAGCGGCTCAAGAGGCGGCAAGAAGGATCGTTTGCTACCGCTGCCGGCAAGCGGGACATATTGCAGCCAATTGCCCGGTTGTGGAGGAACCCATGCAGTGTGACTTTCTGATGGGCAGACGTCAGTCGCTGTGTGCGACAGTCGCATGCACTGCCATTCGAGGAACTGAGAAACATTTATGCAAAATGTGTGTTAATGGTAGAAATGTTGTGGTATTGCTGGATTCAGGTAGCCTTGTGACCCTGATAAAGGCTGAGTTAGTTAAAACAGAGGTCTCTGGGAATAGCAAGGTAGCTGTTATTTGTGTGCATGGGGACACCCGAGAGTATCCAGTGACTACAGTGTGTTTCGAGACCCCCAAAGGTACCCTCTCTCATCCAGTGGGCTTAGTATCTCAGTTACCGCATGACGCCATTGTGGGAAGGGATTTTCCGAAGTTCTGGGAACTGTGGGATGATCCTGAGCCCCTCACTGGTGCCCCTATGTACCAGGAATGTGATAGCCAAAACTCCCCTGAGAGTGGTGAGGACTCTCCGGAATTTCCCTTATCAGTATTGGCAGGGGAGACTCAAGAAACTGGAGAGGAGCCCACCTCCTCAGACGAAAACCTACCGTCTGTGGAGTTTTCTGATCTTGAGGTTCACAGGGAAAACTTTGCCACAGAACAGTTGAAAGACCCCGCCCTAATAAAGGCACGGGAAAACGTAGTGAAAATAGATGGCGAGTTAGTGAACCCAGATAATACCTGCACTTACCCATACTTCAGCGTAGAGAAGGACCTACTGTATCGGGTGGCAAAAAGGGCAGAAGAAACCGTTGAGCAGCTTGTGGTGCCCAAACCTTACAGGAAGTTGGTGTTGGAGTTGGCCCATGGGCACATTCTTGGAGGTCATCTGGGGACAGAGAAAACCCGAGAGAGGGTATTACAGAGATTCTATTGGCCGGGGGTGATGAAGGACGTAGAAAATTATTGTTCCTCCTGCCCTGTGTGTCAGAGGTCGGCCCCGATGCCACATTTCCGTAGCCCGCTGGTCCCTCTACCCATCATTGAGGTCCCGTTTGAGAGGATCGCCATGGATTTGGTAGGTCCTATAATCAAGTCCGCTAGGGGGCACCAGTACATATTAGTTATAATGGACTATGCCACCCGTTATCCAGAAGCGATCCCTCTCCGAAATACCTCGGCCAAAACCATAGCCAAAGAGCTATCTCTTGTGTTTAGCCGGGTGGGTATTTGTAAAGAACTGCTTACGGACCAAGGTACACCCTTTATGTCCCGGGTTATGAAGGAGCTGTGTAAATTATTCAAAGTGACGCAATTACGTACATCTGTGTATCACCCCCAAACCGATGGGCTGGTTGAAAGATTCAACAAAACCCTAAAACAAATGTTGAAGAAAGTGGTGGATAGAGATGGAAAGGATTGGGACTGTCTACTTCCTTATCTGATGTTTGCTATTAGGGAGGTGCCCCAATCCTCTACGGGATTCTCCCCCTTTGAGTTACTGTATGGGAGACACCCAAGAGGGCTGTTGGATATTGCCAAGGAAACTTGGGAAAGTGAGAGTTCTCCCCACAGGAGTGTGATTGAGCATGTCGCCCTGATGCAAGACCGAATTGCACAGGTAATGCCCATCGTGAAGGAACATTTGGCCCAAGCGCAGTTAGCACAGCAGAGAGTGTACAACCGTGGAGCCAAGACCCGTACCTTTTCCCCGGGGGATAGGATACTGGTACTTGTCCCTACGGTTGAAAGTAAATTCCTTGCCAAATGGCAAGGCCCCTACGAGATAATGGAAAAAGTGAGCGAAGTGAATTACAAGGTCAGACAACCAGGAAGGCGAAAGCCCGAACAGATCTATCACGTTAATCTGTTGAAAGCCTGGAGGGATAGAGAGTCCCTAGTCGCAGACACTTGGTCACCAGCTCAAACTGGTTGCGTGATTCCTGAGGTTGGAATAGCAGCCACCTTGTCACAACCCCAACAACAGGAGGTTAAGGAGATTGTGCTTCGCAACAAGGAGGTATTCTCTGAGCTGCCGGGACAAACATCTGGGGTAGAGCATGACATCATTACCCCGCCCGGTGAAAGGGTGAAGTTAAAACCCTATCGGATCCCAGAGGCCCGACGGGAGGCAATACGGGAGGAAGTACAGAAAATGCTGAACTTAGGGGTGATAGAGGAGTCCCAAAGTGATTGGTCTAGTCCCATCATGTTGGTGCCTAAACCGGATGGGAGCTGGCGATTTTGTAACGATTTTCGTCAGTTGAACAAAGTTACAAAATTTGACACCTACCCCATGCCACGTATAGATGAGTTGATCGACCGGCTGGGAACAGCCCGATACATGACGACTCTTGACCTCACAAAAGGGTATTGGCAAATCCCCCTGGCCAAGTCGGCCAAAGAGAAAACCGCATTTGTAACCCCAGACGGGGCGTTCCAATATAAAAGAATGCCGTTCGGGTTACAGAATGCGCCGGCCACATTCCAGCGGAAAATGGACCAGATGCTGAGGCCCCATCGGAAGTATGCTGCAGCTTACCTGGATGACGTAATTGTCCATAGCACAGATTGGGCCTCACATCTGCCAAAAGTGCAAGCAGTCCTGGACTCTGTTCGGGAAGCGGGGTTTACGGCTAACCCCAAGAAGTGTACCATTGGGCAGGAGGAGGCCAAATATCTTGGGTACACCATTGGGAGGGGAGTAATAAAACCCCAACTCAACAAAGTCGAGGCCATCCAGAGTTGGCCACGTCCCAACAGCAAGAAGCAGGTACGAGCCTTTCTGGGAATCGCTGGGTATTATCGGCGATTCATTCCCCACTTTGCTTCTAAGGCTGTGCCCCTAACCAACCTGACGAAGGGGAAAGGGTCGGTCATGATTAAATGGACCCCCGAGGCTGAGGCAGCATTCCAATTCTTGAAACAAGCCTTATGTAGCCAGCCAGTGTTGTACTCACCCGACTTCTCTAAAGACTTTGTCGTACAAAGTGATGCGTCAGATGTGGGGTTAGGAGCAGTATTGTCCCAGGTCTGGAACGGGGAAGAGCACCCAGTCATTTACCTCAGCAGGAAGTTGAAGTCCCATGAGGTAAATTACGCCACCGTTGAAAAGGAGTGTTTAGCGGTGAAGTGGGCTCTAGATTCCCTTCGGTACTACCTGCTAGGTAGGCACTTTGACATGGTTACGGATCACGCTCCGTTAAAGTGGATGGCTCAAAACAAGGAAACAAATAGAAGAGTGAATAGGTGGTTCCTGGCCCTCCAGGAATTCAACTTCACAGTAAAGCATCGCCCTGGCGTTCAAATGGGGAATGTGGATGCTTTGTCTCGAGTACATGAATGCCTGATTGCTGGTGTTCCAACCCCGAGGTTAAAACAAGAGGGGGGGGTATGTGACAGCAGGAAGGTAAAGTCACCTGGTTGCATCCAGGGGGGTAGATATATTTCGCCCAGATTCAGGCTTTACGCCGACTTATACAACTAGGTGGAGAGTTGTATAAGCCCAGCTAAGGCTAGTGGGCTCATGGATGACTCATACCTCTAGGGAGAGTGCTGGGCGTCGTGCAGACAGGGAGTTGATGAGACCAGCTGAAGCTTGTCAGCTCATTTAGGCCTCTATAAGAACTCCCAGCTTCATTAGGGGTTAGCTCATGCCTGGAACCAGACCTGTGTGGACTGTCTAGGGAGAGTGAACCCCTGTGCGGTGAGACAAAGCCTGTGTGGCTATTTGCTTGGACATTTAAAACCAGGGACTTAGGGACTAGGACAGCCCTAGGCTGATCCCAGTTGTTAGTTAGGAAACCTGTATGTTTAGTCAGAGGTCAACTTGACCAGGATTTATTTTGTTTATGTTTCTTTTGCTTTGCTGTGTTTTGTCACTGTAAATAGAAAATAAACCGCACCTTTTTGATTTTGAAAACCACAACCTCCGTTTGCTGGGCCTGTTTTTGTGTGGGGAGCCCATCCCGGGGGTCACACACACCCGCTGCCGAGCTAACCCCCTCACACTAGGGACAGAAAACTATAGGTAGGGAGAGTGTCAGTTTCTTTCACTGTGATAATCCTTGTTTCTAGGGACAGGGAAGGACAGTGAGGGAAATTCTCCTTGTGCTATACTGTGCTAAAGCATTCCTCATCAACCATCTTTGAAATCCTTGTTTTTTGGACAGTCAGGGAAATTGTCGTTGTGCTATTCTGTGCGAAAGCAATCATCCTCAACCATATTTAGAAATCCTTAAGTAAAGGGACAGAGAAGGACATCTGAAGGTAGCCCTTATTGCTTTTTTCCCATCTCCCTGCAGGCCATCTATTAGAATGTCTGGAAGGCAAACAAGGAGAGGCAGACAGTCAGGAGGCAATAAAAGACGGCAAGCAGGCTCTGTGTCTGGGGGCAACAGTGCTGGTCGTGGACGCGGTGCATTGTCATCAGCACATGGCCATGGGACACGCTTGTCCTTCTTTTCGGCAGCTGGACATGTTGAGCCACATCATGCCGAAGACTTGGTAGAGTGGATGACCAAGCCCTCCTCCTCCTCCTCATCCTCTCTCACCCAGGCTCAGGGTACTGGCAAAGCAGCTGCCAAAGCGTCCTCTTCCCTGGTATCAATGTCAGACTCATCATCAGTCACTCCTTCCCTAGACCCACCATGTCCTCCTCCTGAGGAGTCCCCCGAACTGTTTGAGCACAGTGTTGGGTACATGCTCCAGGAGGATGCCCAGCGTTTCGAAGGGTCTGATGATGAAACCCAGCTACAGGAAGGCAGTAGCGTGAGAGCAGACAGAGGGGATGCTCAAGAAGGACACCAATCTGGCAGTCATGTTCCAGCAGCTGCAGCATACTGCCAGATTGGCTCCAGTGATGAGGAGGGAGGGGATGATGAGGTCACTGACTCCACGTGGGTGCCTAATAGGAGAGAGGAGGAGGAGGAGGATGAGGAGGAGGCACATCTCCAACGAGGCAGGATGCCCTTTGGTGGCCAGCGTAAGGGCAGTACACCGACGGAATCACACCGCAGAGCTCCGCCTGTGCAGGGCGCTGCCTCTGCCCGTCATTCAAAAAGTTCTTTGGTGTGGGCCTTTTTTGAGGCTAGTGCATCAGATCGCACAGCTGCTGTTTGCAACATATGTCTCAAGCGTATATCGCGTGGCCAAAACATCAGCCGCTTGGGTACCACATGCCTGACCAGACATATGTTGACCTGCCATGCAGCTCGTTGGCAAGCCTACCTCAAAGACCCACACCAAAGAACAAAGCGGACCTCTCCTTGCACCGCATCAGCTGGGATCTCCAACCCCACTATAACTTCAGTCCTCTCTGAAACATGCACTGAGAGGAATGAAGGTGTAGAATTAGGTGTGTCACAGCCAAGTACTTGCGGCCACTCTGCTAGCAGTACACCGACGTCCGATTCTAGCAGGCAAATTTCCCTGCCCCAGCTGCTGGACCGTCGAAAGAAGTTCACTCCCAGCCATCCACATGCCCAGCGGTTGAATGCTAGCTTGGCTAAATTGCTAGCGCATCAACTGCTGCCTTTTCAGTTGGTAGACTCGGCCCCCTTCCGTGAGTTTGTGCAATGTGCGGTTCCTCAGTGGCAGGTTCCCAAACGCCACTTTTTCTCACGGAAGGCTATTCCGGCTCTCTACCGGCATGTGGAAGGCAATGTCTTGGCCTCGCTGGACAGGGCGGTCAGCGGTAAGGTGCATATTACCGCTGACTCATGGTCCAGCAGGCATGGACAGGGACGTTACCTTTCTTTCACGGCCCATTGGGTCACTCTTTTGGCAGCTGGGAAGGATGCAGGACAAGGTGCAGTAGTGTTGGAGGTTGTTCCACCGCCACGCCTCCAAAATGCTACTACTGGTTGTGACACACCTCTCTCCTCCACCCCCTCCTCTTCTTCTTCCTCCATGGCCTCTTCCTGTGCTTTGTCCTCTGAACCAGCGGTGCTCCGTAGCCGTTCAAGGGGCTACGCAAGTACGCAGGCAAAAAGATGCCATGCCGTGCTTGCGCTGGTGTGTTTGGGGGACAGAAGCCACACTGGGGCAGAGGTCCTGTCTGCTCTGCAGGGCCAGGCCGAGAGGTGGTTGACGCCACGCCAGCTTAAGCCAGGAATGGTGGTTTGCGACAATGGCACCAACCTCCTCTCCGCCCTCCGACAGGGACAACTGACCCATGTGCCCTGTGTGGCTCACGTCCTTAACCTGGTGGTGCAGCGGTTCTTGGGCAGGTACCCGGGCTTACAGGATGTCCTGAGGCAGGCCAGGAAAGTCTGTGTGCATTTCCGCAGATCTTATAATGCCAGTGCTCGCCTGGCTGAGCTGCAAAAGGAGTTGAACCTGCCCAAGAACCGCCTTATATGTGACATGCCCACCAGGTGGAACTCAACATTGGCCATGCTGCAGCGGCTGCACACGCAGCAGAGGGCCATCAATGAGTACCTGTGCGACTACGGCACCAGGACAGGGTCAGGGGAGCTTGGTTTTTTTTCTCCACGCCAGTGGGGCATGATCAGGGATGCATGCACTGTCCTGGCACCATTTGAGGAGGCCACGAGGATGGTGAGCAGTGACAGTGCATGCATCAGTGACACTGTACCTCTTGTCCACCTGTTGGAGCACACGCTGCGTGGAATAATGGACAGGGCACTTGAGGCAGAACAGAGGCAGGAAGAGGAGGACTTCCTTGCCTCTCAAGGCCCCCTTTACCCAGACAGTGTTCCTTCTGTCCCACCCATCGCACAGGAAGAGGAGGAGGAGGAGGAGGAGGAGGATTGTGTCAGCATGGAGGTGGAGGCTGGCACTCAGCATCATCAGCAGCAGTCTTTTAGGGATGATTTACAGTCCCAAGAAACCAGTGGACTTGTACGTGGCTGGGAGGAGGTGGCTGCGGATCATGTCGTCCTTAGTGACCCAGAGGACTCCAGACCGAATGCCTCAGCAAACCTAAGCTGCATGGCCTCCCTGATCCTGCAAAGTCTGCGGAAGGATCCTCGTATTCTTCGGATCAAGGAGAGGGACCATTACTGGCTGGCCACTCTCCTTGATCCACGGTACAAGGGTAAGGTTGCGGACCTTATGTTACCGTCGCAGAGGGAGCAGAGGATGAGACAACTCCGGGAGGCCTTGCAGAAAGGTCTGTGCAACGCGTTCCCAGAGACTGGGAGGTTACAAACTCCTGGTCCTGGACAACGAGTTGCTGAGGCTTCGGCCAGTCAAAGAAGGAGCGGTGGGGAAGGTGGCCGTCTGACCGATGCGTTCAGACAATTCTTTAGTCCGCAGCCCCAAAGTATGATCGGTTCCAGCAACCATCGCCAGCGTCTGATAAACATGGTGCAGGAATATCTAGGGGCAAGGTCAGACTTGGACACCTTCCCCACCGAAAATCCTCTGGCTTACTGGGTCTTGAGGATGGATCACTGGCCAGAGCTTGCACAGTATGCAATTGAGCTACTGGCCTGTCCTGCATCCAGCGTTCTTTCGGAACGCACATTCAGTGCTGCTGGAGGATTTGTCACGGATCACAGGGTGCGCCTGTCCACCGACTCGGTTGATCGACTGACTTTCATCAAGATGAACCAGTCTTGGATCACCACCAGCTACCACACACCTGATGCTGATATAACAGACTAATTGATTTTAACATGTCACATCCCTTCAAGACTGATGCTGATGCTGAGTGCCTGTGCTGTTATGTTGACTGGCTATCCTCCTCCTCCGAGTCCTCAATGATACGATTGATGATGATAGCTTGGAAGATCATTTTTGTTTATGGGTGCCGCCACCAGTGGCTAAGGCCCAATTTTTCAGCCCCTGTTTAACAGGGGCGTGTAATTACAATTTTTGAAGCAATACTTTGCAACAGGGCTCATTGCTGTGCTCCAAGTACAGTATCTGTGAGGGGTTGGAGTGTTGTGCCACCAGTGCCTAAGGCCCAATTTTTCAGCCCCTGTTTAACAGGGGCGTGTCATTACAATTTTTGAAGCAATACTTTGCAACAGGGCTCATTGCTGTGCTCCAAGTACAGTATCTGTGAGGGGTTGCAGTGTTGTGCCACCAGTGCCTAAGGCCCAATTTTTCAGCCCCTGTTCAACAGGGGCATGTAATTACAATTCTTGATCTAATAATTCACAGCAGGGCCCATTGCTGCACCCACCAAGAGTAACTCTGAGGGCTTACAGTGTTGTGGCAACGCCACCACCACCACCACCACGAAAGGCCCAATTTTTCAGCCCCTGTTCAAAAGGGGCATGTAATTACAATTCTTGATCTAATAATTCACAGCAGGGCCCATTCCTGCACCCACCAACAGTAACTCTGAGGGCTTACAGTGTTGTGGCAACACCACCACCACCACCACCACGAAAGGCCCAATTTTTCAGCCCCTGTTCAACAGGGGCATGCAATTACAATTCTTGATCTAATAATTCACAGCAGGGCCCATTGCTGCACCCACCAAGAGTAACTGTCAGGGCTTACAGTGTTGTGGCACAAGCACCACCATCAAAGGCCCAATTTTTACTACCACTGTTCAACAATTATATGTAATTACAATTCCTGATATAATAGTTGACAGCAGGGCGTTCCAGCACCAACCAAGAGTAACTGTGAGTGCTTACAGTGTTGTGCCAACACCAACAACTAAGGGGCCTATTTCTGCAGAGTATATACGGCAGGTCCCTACTTTCAAACATCCAACTTACAAACGACTCCTACTTGCAAACGCAAGAAGACAACAGGAAGTGAGAGGAAATCTACCCCTAGGAAGGAAAATTCTCTCCTGTAAGAATTAATATGGGAGAAAGGTGTCTCCTCTGTACTGATGCTTTATCACCAATCCTTGTTTCAAGAAAAACACCACATTTCAAAAACAGTTGTCATTGGGACGGAAAGTGAGGTGAAATGTTCTGAACAGGGGCACAGACAGCAAAACAAATGTTACAGGGGTGATAACCCTTACCTATGTTTTCCAAAAAGTTTAAAAATAGATTTTTGGGCTGGAGCTACACTTAAACAATGTACCTGTTCAAAATTACAAACACATTCTACATAAGAACAAACCTACAGTCCCTGTCTTGTATGCACCGCCTGTATACAGCTGTTCAGAGTATATAGGGCCTTTTTTATTTTGTGTGCGGTGTTCCCCTTAATATCCATACAAGACCCAAAGGGGCTGGTAATGGGCTGGGGTAGGGGGGGGGTCATGGGGTAGCTATGCCATTTTTCTTAAAGATTTTCATCCATATTACCGGGACCAGACATTACATTAAAGCCGCAAGCAGTTTTAAATGGCTTTTTTTTCCTTTAGAAGTGTCATTTTGTGCAGGGACAGTTCTAAACACGGGAAACACGTGGCACTTCACAGGCATACTTTAGACACCCCCCAGGTACGATATTTAAAGGAATATTTGACTTTTTTTTTTCACTTTATGCATCATTAAAATGACTGCTCCCGAAAAACGACCGTTTTTAAAACTTCTTTTTGCATTGATACATGTCCCCTGGTGCAGAACCCGGGTTCCCAAACCCTTTTTAGGACAATAACATGCATAATAGTCGTTATAATTAGCACTTTAGAATTCGAACGTTCGCATCCATTGTATTTAATAGGGTTCTAATGTTCGTACGAACTTTCGGTCCGTTCGCGGGTTCTGGTGCGAACCGAACCCGGGGGTGTTCGGCTCATCACTAATTGTCACAAAAAAATGGAGAACATCTTAGCCAAACATCGGTCTACCTAACTTTAAGACCCGTTTTTAGGTACATTCCTTACCCAGAAACCAAAGGTGTCCTATCGTAAAGCCAAAAATATTAAAAGTAAAGCAGCACCAAGTAAAATTCGAAATAGTCATCCAACCCCTACCCCCCACATCCCCCTGATCCCATTAGGTGGCCTGTTTCAATGCCAGAAAAAAATGTGTCTAACCTGCAAGTTTGTAAATCACGGCCAAAAAACCTTTACAGTAAAAAGAAAAACATATACCGTTAAAGAATTCTATAACTGTTCCAGGGAGCAGGTGGTGTACTGTTTGACCTGTCCCTACGGCCTCTTCTACGTAGGTAGGACCATTCGGAACCCATGTTAATGATTCGGTGAACATAGGCGATTAATCGAGAAAGGGTGCGATAAACATTGTGTTCCACTACACTCCCTTTCAGAACATTAAAAATCTACAGTGGGCCTAAAAGTCTCGGTCATTGAGGCCATCCGCAGAAGTCTTCCTGCTGTGGAACGTTTTAAACGTTTATGTCCACGGGAGACTTACTAGATCTACTTGTTGAATCCTCTCATGCCAGGAGGACTCAACAAAGAAATAGAGATGCATTCCCTATTATAACACAAAGCCAGATCTAACCATCCATATAAGTTATATATGTTTTCCAAATCTATAAATTCTTTTTTTTTTCAGTGGACCCTTACGATCATCTTTTTATTTTTGGACATCGAGTCTTTCTCCTGTTGGGTTGGGGGTGGTGGTAACATACACGCGTTGTATGCAGTAAGAATATATCAACCCTTCACATATTCACCCTTAGAGGCTATAAGACCAAACCCACTATTCATCATAAGTCCTGCAATTTTTTATTTTTTTATTCTTTGCCCCCCCCCCCCCCCTACCGTTTTGTGCATTTTTCCATTGCATTTGATTTACATTTTTATCCATTCAGATAATATGTATTTTTGGTATATACATTTGTGTAAATAGCAACATTTTACATTGCATATTTATGGTGCAAATCACAGTGCTATTTATATAAAATTTATGTCATAAAGCGTTTTTGCTTTTTTTTATTTATTTCCTATTAAACATTATATTTTTATATTTACTTGTTTAACCACTTCCCTACCATACACCATCACATGACGTAGTTTTTTAGCGGGGATATCTGAATGATGCCTGCAGCTGTTTTCTACTCTCAGGCAGCTGCCACTACAATGCATATTAAATGCTGACGTCTAGCAGTTACAAACATGTACATTATAGGCAGCAGCAGCCTTACATAATAATGCCAGTCCCCACTGAGGATCTGTGATTACAGTCTCCTGGCACCGACTCCCTGCAGCTTTTCCACCTTTAGCCTTCAGTTACCTTTTTTGCAGGATGTGCTGCCCCACCAGACCATCCTGTGGCTTCCCTAGCACAGACACCATTTCTCTCATTCCCTTGCTGCCCCAGGACGGGGACAGGACGTGACCCATCCACCCCTTTCTTAGTACTTTGCTCGGCTGCACTTATCGCCGCTCTGAGGTAGAAGACTCGGACAGGGGTTGGCGTCATGTCAGGTTGTGATCTACCTGTCAGTTGGTGGTGACCGACAGGTAGATCGTGATCGACAGGTTGCCGACCCAAACATAATATTATATTGTTACAACTAGGGGGTTGTTTAACTCAAATATAGGGCTTATCGGTTCAATCCACGTCAGATATGCCTTTTCAGGGCTTTTTCTGCAAAATTTTATTTAAAACAAAAAGTAAAGTTCACAGCAATCAGCTTGCCTTGCAGACGTTTCCACCATCAGCATGAAATGAATAATATTCAGCATCCTGGCCCTCTTTAACAGCACCGTTGCTCAGGCCTTGTGTCTTGGTCCTCCTGACCATCTAGCACAACATCCCAGTTATTGTGCACCTCTGTCAGCTCTCTGTCCCTTTCCCGCAGCTTCCCGCTGTTCGGTCTCTCAGACTTGGGCCTCTGTCTTTTCTGTCCCAGACAGAACAGAGCAGACATACCTTTCTGCTACCTTGCACACCCACATGCTCCTCGGGAGGGTGGAGCCTAGAACCCTAGTTCTGATTACCGTAAGAACTCAACACACACCAGCAGTGTTCCTGCTGTCTACAAAACCTGTAATCTGTACCAAGATCGGTCACCACTTTGCCACTATATATTAGGACACAGCTACAAACACTCTGATAAGCCTTCTACAACCTTTTGATTAAACAATCATTATTATTGTTGTGTATCTATTCTTCTACCTACCAAAACGATGTGGAACAACTGAAATGTTAACTTTGTTCTCATTCATTCTCCTCATCATTCCAAAGGCCCTATATAGATATATATATATATCTATAGATATATCTATAGATATATATATATATATATAGATATATCTATATATATATATATATATATATATATATATATATATATATAGATATAGATAGATATAGATATATCTATATATATATCTATATCTATATATATATATAGAGAGAGAGATATATCTATGTATATATACAGTGGGGCAAAAAAGTATTTAGTCAGCCACCAATTTGTGCAAGTTCTCCCACTTAAAAAGATGAGAGAGGCCTGTAATTGTCATCATAGGTATACCTCAACTATGAGAGACAAAATGTGGAAACAAATCCAGACAATCACATTGTCTGATTTGGAAAGATTTTTTTTTGCAAATTATGGTGGAAAATAAGTATTTGGTCAATATCAAAAGTTCATCTCAATACTTTGTTATATATCCTTTGTTGGCAATGACCGAGGTCAAACATTTTCTGTAAGTCTTCACAAGGTTGTCACACACTGTTGCTGGTATGTTGGCCCATTCCTCCATGCAGATCTCCTCTAGAGCAGTGATGTTTTGGGGCTGTCGCTGGGCAACACGGACTTTCAACTCCCTCCAAAGGTTTTCTATGGGGTTGAGATCTGGAGACTGGCTAGGCCACTCCAGGACCTTGAAATGCTTCTTACGAAGCCACTCCTTCGTTGCCTGGGCGGTGTGTTTGGAATCATTGTCATGCTGAAAGACCCAGCCACGTTTCATCTTCAATGCAATGCCCTTGCTGATGAGAGGAGGTTTGCACTCAAAATCTCACGATACATGTCCCCATTAGGGATGGGCCCGGTGCTCGATTCGAACCCATGTTCGAATCGAGCATCGGGCGTTCGCTCGCTCGTCGAGCCCAGAACTATTTGGGCCGTTCGCATCACATTCGTGTGATGCGAGCGGCCCCGCAATGCATTGCGGCCGGCGCGGCCGGCGCAGTGCATTGCTGGCTGATGATTGGCCAAGCATGCACTGTGACCCCGCATGCTTGGCCAATCACAGCGCCCGAAACTCGGAGAGCAATAATTGGCTACAGGCAGGACGCCTGTAGCCAATTACAGCTCAGGGGCTTTAGTACACGCCCCACCATTTAAAAGGCCGCCACGCCATCGGCCCCGGTCACATGAGTTCCGGCTTTAGGAGAGATTAGTCTGCTGATTCTGTCTTTGCTTGATACTGAAAGATTTGCTCTTCTTTGCTAAACCATTGGCTATTTCTTTGCTAAACCATTGCTACCTAAGTCATTGATCGTTCATTGCTGCTGATTGCACAGTTAGTGTGTTATTAGCTGCTGCTGGGGATTAGTCTGGTGCGTGCTTACTGTTAGTACAGTATTGCAGTAGTACCAACCGCAGTGCTGTTAGCACAGCATTGCACCCCAACAGCACCCATAGGACTTCTAGTGTGTTAGTGGCAGCAAACAGAGCTCCTATATTTTCTTCTCAGCAGCACCCATAGGACTTCTAGTGTGTTAGTGGCAGCAAACAGAGCTCCTATATTTTCTTCTCAGCAGCACCCATAGGACTTCTAGTGTGTTAGTGGCATCACACAGAGCTCCTATATTTTCTTCTCAGCAGCACCCATAGGACTTCTAGTGTGTTAGTGGCAGCAAACAGAGCTCCTATATTTTCTTCTCAGCAGCACCCATAGGACTTCTAGTGTGTTAGTGGCATCACACAGAGCTCCTATATTTTCTTCTCAGCAGCACCCATAGGACTTCTAGTGTGTTAGTGGCAGCAAACAGAGCTCCTATATTTTCTTCTCAGCAGCACCCATAGGACTTCTAGTGTGTTAGTGGCAGCAAACAGAGCTCCTATATTTTCTTCTCAGCAGCACCCATAGGACTTCTAGTGTGTTAGTGGCAGCAAACAGAGCTCCTATATTTTCTTCTCAGCAGCACCCATAGGACTTCTAGTGTGTTAGTGGCAGCAAACAGAGCTCCTATATTTTCTTCTCAGCAGCACCCATAGGACTTCTAGTGTGTTAGTGGCATCACACAGAGCTCCTATATTTTCTTCTCAGCAGCACCCATAGGACTTCTAGTGTGTTAGTGGCAGCAAACAGAGCTCCTATATTTTCTTCTCAGCAGCACCCATAGGACTTCTAATGTGTTAGTGGCATCACACAGAGTTCCTATATTTTCATCTCAGCAGCACCCATAGGACTTCTAGTGTGTTAGTGGCATCACACAGAGCTCCTATATTTTCTTCTCAGCAGCACCCATAGGACTTCTAGTGTGTTAGTGGCAGCAAACAGAGCTCCTATATTTTCTTCTCAGCAGCACCCATAGGACTTCTAGTGTGTTAGTGGCAGCAAACAGAGCTCCTATATTTTCTTCTCAGCAGCACCCATAGGACTTCTAGTGTGTTAGTGGCATCACACAGAGCTCCTATATTTTCTTCTCAGCAGCACCCATAGGACTTCTAGTGTGTTAGTGGCAGCAAACAGAGCTCCTATATTTTCTTCTCAGCAGCACCCATAGGACTTCTAGTGTGTTAGTGGCAGCAAACAGAGCTCCTATATTTTCTTCTCAGCAGCACCCATAGGACTTCTAGTGTGTTAGTGGCAGCAAACAGAGCTCCTATATTTTCTTCTCAGCAGCACCCATAGGACTTCTAGTGTGTTAGTGGCAGCAAACAGAGCTCCTATATTTTCTTCTCAGCAGCACCCATAGGACTTCTAGTGTGTTAGTGGCAGCAAACAGAGCTCCTATATTTTCTTCTCAGCAGCACCCATAGGACTTCTAGTGTGTTAGTGGCATCACACAGAGCTCCTATATTTTCTTCTCAACAGCACCCATAGGACTTCTAGTGTGTTAGTGGCAGCAAACAGAGCTCCTATATTTTCTTCTCAGCAGCACCCATAGGACTTCTAGTGTGTTAGTGGCAGCAAACAGAGCTCCTATATTTTCTTCTCAGCAGCACCCATAGGACTTCTAGTGTGTTAGTGGCATCACACAGAGCTCCTATATTTTCTTCTCAGCAGCACCCATAGGACTTCTAGTGTGTTAGTGGCAGCAAACAGAGCTCCTATATTTTCTTCTCAGCAGCACCCATAGGACTTCTAGTGTGTTAGTGGCAGCAAACAGAGCTCCTATATTTTCTTCTCAGCAGCACCCATAGGACTTCTAGTGTGTTAGTGGCAGCAAACAGAGCTCCTATATTTTCTTCTCAGCAGCACCCATAGGACTTCTAGTGTGTTAGTGGCAGCAAACAGAGCTCCTATATTTTCTTCTCAGCAGCACCCATAGGACTTCTAGTGTGTTAGTGGCATCACATAGAGCTCCTATATTTTCTTCTCAGCAGCACCCATAGGACTTCTAGTGTGTTAGTGGCAGCAAACAGAGCTCCTATATTTTCTTCTCAGCAGCACCCATAGGACTTCTAGTGTGTTAGTGGCAGCAAACAGAGCTCCTATATTTTCTTCTCAGCAGCACCCATAGGACTTCTAGTGTGTTAGTGGCAGCAAACAGAGCTCCTATATTTTCTTCTCAGCAGCACCCATAGGACTTCTAGTGTGTTAGTGGCATCACACAGAGCTCCTATATTTTCTTCTCAGCAGCACCCATAGGACTTCTAGTGTGTTAGTGGCAGCAAACAGCTCCTATATTTTCTTCTCAGCAGCACCCATAGGACTTCTAGTGTGTTAGTGGCAGCAAACAGAGCTCCTATATTTTCTTCTCAGCAGCACCCATAGGACTTCTAGTGTGTTAGTGGCATCACACAGAGCTCCTATATTTTCTTCTCAGCAGCACCCATAGGACTTCTAGTGTGTTAGTGGCAGCAAACAGAGCTCCTATATTTTCTTCTCAGCAGCACCCATAGGACTTCTAGTGTGTTAGTGGCAGCAAACAGAGCTCCTATATTTTCTTCTCAGCAGCACCCATAGGACTTCTAGTGTGTTAGTGGCAGCAAACAGAGCTCCTATATTTTCTTCTCAGCAGCACCCATAGGACTTCTAGTGTGTTAGTGGCAGCAAACAGAGCTCCTATATTTTCTTCTCAGCAGCACCCATAGGACTTCTAGTGTGTTAGTGGCATCACACAGAGCTCCTATATTTTCTTCTCAGCAGCACCCATAGGACTTCTAGTGTGTTAGTGGCAGCAAACAGAGCTCCTATATTTTCTTCTCAGCAGCACCCATAGGACTTCTAGTGTGTTAGTGGCAGCAAACAGAGCTCCTATATTTTCTTCTCAGCAGCACCCATAGGACTTCTAGTGTGTTAGTGGCAGCAAACAGAGCTCCTATATTTTCTTCTCAGCAGCACCCATAGGACTTCTAGTGTGTTAGTGGCATCACACAGAGCTCCTATATTTTCTTCTCAGCAGCACCCATAGGACTTCTAGTGTGTTAGTGGCAGCAAACAGAGCTCCTATATTTTCTTCTCAGCAGCACCCATAGGACTTCTAGTGTGTTAGTGGCATCACACAGAGCTCCTATATTTTCTTCTCAGCAGCACCCATAGGACTTCTAGTGTGTTAGTGGCAGCAAACAGAGCTCCTATATTTTCTTCTCAGCAGCACCCATAGGACTTCTAGTGTGTTAGTGGCAGCAAACAGAGCTCCTATATTTTCTTCTCAGCAGCACCCATAGGACTTCTAGTGTGTTAGTGGCATCACACAGAGCTCCTATATTTTCTTCTCAGCAGCACCCATAGGACTTCTAGTGTGTTAGTGGCAGCAAACAGAGCTCCTATATTTTCTTCTCAGCAGCACCCATAGGACTTCTAGTGTGTTAGTGGCAGCAAACAGAGCTCCTATATTTTCTTCTCAGCAGCACCCATAGGACTTCTAGTGTGTTAGTGGCAGCAAACAGAGCTCCTATATTTTCTTCTCAGCAGCACCCATAGGACTTCTAATGTGTTAGTGGCATCACACAGAGTTCCTATATTTTCATCTCAGCAGCACCCATAGGACTTCTAGTGTGTTAGTGGCATCACACAGAGCTCCTATATTTTCTTCTCAGCAGCACCCATAGGACTTCTAGTGTGTTAGTGGCAGCAAACAGAGCTCCTATATTTTCTTCTCAGCAGCACCCATAGGACTTCTAGTGTGTTAGTGGCAGCAAACAGAGCTCCTATATTTTCTTCTCAGCAGCACCCATAGGACTTCTAGTGTGTTAGTGGCAGCAAACAGAGCTCCTATATTTTCTTCTCAGCAGCACCCATAGGACTTCTAGTGTGTTAGTGGCATCACACAGAGCTCCTATATTTTCTTCTCAGCAGCACCCATAGGACTTCTAGTGTGTTAGTGGCATCACACAGAGCTCCTATATTTTCTTCTCAGCAGCACCCATAGGACTTCTAGTGTGTTAGTGGCAGCAAACAGAGCTCCTATATTTTCTTCTCAGCAGCACCCATAGGACTTCTAGTGTGTTAGTGGCAGCAAACAGAGCTCCTATATTTTCTTCTCAGCAGCACCCATAGGACTTCTAGTGTGTTAGTGGCAGCAAACAGAGCTCCTATATTTTCTTCTCAGCAGCACCCATAGGACTTCTAGTGTGTTAGTGGCATCACACAGAGCTCCTATATTTTCTTCTCAGCAGCACCCATAGGACTTCTAGTGTGTTAGTGGCAGCAAACAGAGCTCCTATATTTTCTTCTCAGCAGCACCCATAGGACTTCTAGTGTGTTAGTGGCATCACACAGAGCTCCTATATTTTCTTCTCAGCAGCACCCATAGGACTTCTAGTGTGTTAGTGGCAGCAAACAGAGCTCCTATATTTTCTTCTCAGCAGCACCCATAGGACTTCTAGTGTGTTAGTGGCAGCAAACAGAGCTCCTATATTTTCTTCTCAGCAGCACCCATAGGACTTCTAGTGTGTTAGTGGCATCACACAGAGCTCCTATATTTTCTTCTCAGCAGCACCCATAGGACTTCTAGTGTGTTAGTGGCATCAAACAGAGCTCCTATATTTTCTTCTCAGCAGCACCCATAGGACTTCTAGTGTGTTAGTGGCAGCAAACAGAGCTCCTATATTTTCTTCTCAGCAGCACCCATAGGACTTCTAGTGTGTTAGTGGCAGCAAACAGAGCTCCTATATTTTCTTCTCAGCAGCACCCATAGGACTTCTAATGTGTTAGTGGCATCACACAGAGTTCCTATATTTTCATCTCAGCAGCACCCATAGGACTTCTAGTGTGTTAGTGGCATCACACAGAGCTCCTATATTTTCTTCTCAGCAGCACCCATAGGACTTCTAGTGTGTTAGTGGCAGCAAACAGAGCTCCTATATTTTCTTCTCAGCAGCACCCATAGGACTTCTAGTGTGTTAGTGGCAGCAAACAGAGCTCCTATATTTTCTTGTCAGCAGCACACATAGTACCTATAGTGTGTTAGTGTCAGCACCCATAGGACCTACAGTGTGTTGTGAGCACACATAGGAGTTCTATTTTTTATACTATATACACTACCGACTACAATGGCTGGAAGACCGCCAAGGAGAGGCAGAGCGTGCCGAGGCAAGAACACAGGGCAGGCAGGCTCTGTTTCTAGAGACAACAGTGCTGGCCGTGGACGTGGTCGTGCATCGTCATCAGCACGTGGCCATGGGACACGCTTGTCTTTGTTTTCGGCAGCTGGACATGTGGAGCCGCATCATGCCGAAGGCTTGGTAGAATGGATGACCAAGCCCTCCTCATCCTCCTCATCCTCTCTCACCCAGGCTCAGGGTACTGGCAGAGCAGCTGCCAACGCGTACTCAATGGCATCATCAGCCACCCCTTCCCTAGACCCACCATGTCCTCCTGAGGAGTCCCCCGAACTGTTTGAGCACAGTGTTGGGTACATGCTCCAGGAGGATGCCCAACGATTCGAAGGCTCGGATGATGATACCCAGCTTGAGGAAGTCAGTAGTGTGCGCGCAGAGAGAGGGGATGCTGAAGGACAGCAATCTGGCAGTAGTGTTCCACCAGCTGCAGCTTACTGCCAGGTTTGCTCTAGTGGTGAAGAGGGAGGGGATGATGAGGTCACTGACTCCACGTGGGTGCCTGAAGGGAGAGAGGAGGAGGAGGAGGAGGATGCAGCGTCACATGTCCAACGAGGCAGGATGCCCCCTGGAGGCCAGCTAGAGGCCAGCACAGCAACTGTACCACACCGCAGAGCTCCGCCTGTGCAGGGCGCTGCCTCTGCACGTTATCACAAAAGTTCTTTGGTGTGGGCCTTTTTTGAGACGAGTGCATCAGATCGCACCACTGCTATTTGCAATATTTGTCTCAAGCGTATCTCGCGTGGCCAAAACATCAGCCGCTTGGGCACCACAAGCATGAGCAGACATATGTCGACCTGCCATGCAGCTCGTTGGCAAGCACACATAAAAGACCCACACCAAAGAACAAAGCGGACCTCTCCTTGCTCCTCATCAGCTGGGATCTCCATCCCCACTATATCTTCAGTCCTCTCTGAAAGCTGCTCTGAGAGGACTGAAGGTGTAGAATTAGGTGTGTCACAACCAAGTACTTGCAGTACACCGACGTCCGATTGTAGCAGGCAAATTTCCCTGCCCCAGCTGCTGGACCGTCGAAAGAAGTATACTCCCAGCCATCCACATGCCCAGCGGTTGAATGCTAGCTTGGCTAAATTGCTAGCACTTCAACTGCTGCCTTTTCAGTTGATAGACTCGGCCCCCTTCCGTGAGTTTGTTCAATGTGCGGTTCCTCAGTGGCAGGTTCCCAAACGCCACTTTTTCTCACGGAAGGCGATTCCGTCTCTCTACTGGCATGTGGAAGGCAATGTCCATGCCTCGCTGGACAGGGCGGTCAGCGGTAAGGTGCATATTACCGCTGACTCATGGTCCAGCAGGCATGGACAGGGACGTTATCTTTCTTTCACGGCCCATTGGGTCACTCTATTGGTAGCTGGGAGGGATGCAGGACAAGGTGCAGTAGTGTTGGAGGTTGTTCCGCCACCACGCCTCCAAAATGCTACTACTGGTTGTGACACACCTCTCTCCTCCACCCCCTCCTCTTCTTCTTCCTCCATGTCCTCTTCGAGTGCTCTGTCCTCGGAACCAGCGGTGCTCCGTAGGCGTACAAGGGGCTACGCGAGTACGCAGGCAAAAAGATGCCATGCCGTGCTTGCGCTGGTGTGTTTGGGGGACAGGAGCCACACTGGGCCAGAGGTTCTGGCAGCTCTGCAGGGGCAGGCCGAGAGGTGGTTGACGCCACGCCAGCTTAAGCCAGGAATGGTCGTTTCTGATAATGGCACCAACCTCCTCTCCGCCCTGCGACAGGGGCAGCTCACCCATGTGCCCTGTATGGCTCACGTCCTCAACCTGGTGGTGCAGCGGTTCTTGGGCAGGTTCCCAGGCTTACAGGATGTCCTGAGGCAGGCCAGGAAAGTCTGTGTGCATTTCCGCCGATCTTATAATGCCAGTGCTCGGCTGACTGAGCTGCAAAAGGAGCTGAACCTGCCCAAGAACCGCCTAATATGTGACATGCCCACCAGGTGGAACTCAACGTTGGCCATGCTGCAGCGACTGCACACGCAGCAGAGGGCCATCAATGAGTACCTTTGCGACTACGGCACCAGGACAGGGTCAGGGGAGCTTGGCTTTTTTTCCCCACGCCAGTGGAGCATGATCAGGGATGCATGCACTGTCCTCTCACCATTTGAGGAGGCCACGAGGATGGTGAGCAGTGACAGTGCATGCATCAGTGACACTGTACCTCTTGTCCACCTGTTGGAGCATACGCTGCGTGGGATAATGGACAGGGCACTTGAGGCAGAACAGAGGCAGGAAGAGGAGGACTTCCTTGTCTCTCAAGGCCCCCTTTATCCAGACAATGTTCCTTCTGTCCCACCCATCACACAGGAAGAGGAGGAGGAGGAGGAGGAGGATTGTGTGAGCATGGAGGTGGAGCCTGGCACTCAGCATCAGCAGCAGCAGTCTTTTAGGGATGATGTACAGTCCCAACAAACCAGTGGACTTGTACGTGGCTGGGAGGAGGTGGCTGGCGATCATGTCATCCTCAGTGACCCAGAAGACTCCGGACCGAATGCCTCAGCTAACCTACGCTGCATGGCCTCCCTGATCCTGCAAAGCCTGCGGAAGGATCCTCAAGTTCTTCGGATCAAGGAGAGTGACCATTACTGGCTGGCCACTCTCCTTGATCCACGGTACAAGGGTAAGGTTGCGGACCTTATCTTGCCGTCGCAGAGGGAGCAGAGGATGAGACATCTCAGGGAGGCCTTGCAGAAAGGTCTGTGCAACGCGTTCCCAGAAACTGGGAGGTTACAAACTCCTGGTCCTGGACGACGAGTTGCTGAGGCTTCGGTCAGTAGCAGAAGGAGCGGTGGGGAAGGTGGACGTCTGACCGATGCGTTCAGACAATTTTTTAGTCCGCAGCCCCAAGGTATGATCGGTTCCAGCAACCATCGCCAGCGTCTGATATACATGGTGCAGGAATACCTAGGGGCAAGGTCAGACTTGGACACCTTTCCCACCGAAAATCCTCTGGCTTACTGGGTCCTGAGGATGGATCACTGGCCAGAGCTTGCACAGTATGCAATTGAGCTACTGGCCTGTCCTGCATCCAGCGTTCTTTCCGAACGCACATTCAGTGCTGCTGGAGGATTTGTCACTGATCATAGGGTGCGCCTGTCCACCGACTCGGTTGATCGACTGACCTTCATAAAAATGAATCAGTCTTGGATCACCACCAGCTACCAGACACCTGAAGCGGATATAACGGAATAATTTATAATGTCACATCCCTTCAAGACTGCCTATGCTGATGCTGAGTGACTGTCCTGTTATGTTCACTGACTATCCTCTTCCTCCTCCTCAATGATCCATGCCACCACACCAGTGCCTAAGGCACAATTTTTCAGCCCCTGTATAACAGGGGCGTGTAATTACAATTTTTTAAAAAGATGCTTCGCAACAGGTGTGACTGCTGTGCTCAGAGTACAGTATCTGTGAGGGGTTGCAGTGTTGTGGCACCAGCACCAGTGCCTAAGGCACAATTTTTCAGCCCCTGTTGGGGCGTGTAATTACAATTTTTAGGCAATGCTTTGCAACAGGTCTCATTGCTGTGCTCAGAGTACAGTATCTGTGAGGGGTTGCAGTGTTGTGGCACCAGCACCAGTGCCTAAGGCACAATTTTTCAGCCCCTGTATAACAGGGGCGTGTAATTACAATTTTTTAAAAAGATGCTTCGCAACAGGTGTGACTGCTGTGCTCCAAGTACAGTATCTGTGAGGGGTTGCAGTGTTGTGGCACCAGCACCAATGCCTAAGGCACAATTTTTCAGCCCCTGTTTAACAGGGGCGTGTAATTACAAATCTTGATCTAATAGTTCACAGCAGGGCCCATTCCTGCGCCCACCAAGAGTAACTATGAGGGCCTACAGTCTTGTGGCAACACCGTCCACCACCACCACCACCACCAAAGGCCCAATTTTTCTGCCCTGTTCAACAGGTGCATGCAATTACAAATCTTGATCTAATAACTCACAGCAGGGCCCATTCCTGCACCCACCAAGAGTAACTGTGAGGGCTTACAGTCTTGTGGCAACACCGTCCACCACCACCACCACCACCACCAAAGGCCCAATTTTTCTGCCCGGTTCAACAGGTGCATGCAAGTACAAATCTTGATCTATTAACTCACAGCAGGGCCCATTCCTGTGCCCACCAGTCTTGTGGCTACACCAACATCTAATAGGGCAAATTTCTGCAGAGTATATACGGCAGGCCCCTACTTTCAAACATCCAACTTACAAACGACTCCTACTTGCAAACGGCAAGAGAAAACAGGAAGTGAGAGGAAATCTACCCCTAGGAAGGAAAATTCTATCCTGTTAGATTTAATTTGGGAAAAAGGTATCTCCTCTCTACTGATGCTTTATCACCAATCCTTGTTTCAATTAAAACCCCACTTTTCCAAAAACATTTGTCATTGGGACGGAAAGTGAGGTGACATGTTCTGAACAGATGTGCAAAGACAGCAAATGTTACAGGGGTGATAACCCCTCCCTATGTTCTCCAAAAAGCTTAAAAATTGATTTTTTTGGGATGTAGCTACACTTCATAATGTACCTGTTCAGATTCTACTTAAGAACAAACCTACAGTCCATGTCTTGTTTGCACCACCTATATACTGCTGTTCAGAGTATATAGGGTTGTAGGTATAGGGTTTTATTTTGGGTGCGGGGTCCCCCTTAGCATCCATACAAGACCCAAAGGGGCTGGGGTGGGGGGGGGGGGTGATGGGGTAGCCATGCCATTTTTCTCAAGGATTTTCAGCCATATGGCGGCCAGGACAAGACATGACATTAAAGCCGCAAGTGGTTTTAAATGGCTTCTTTTTTTCCTTTACAAATGTCATTTTGTGCAAGGACAGTTCTAAACACGGGAAACACATGCCACTTCACAGGCATACTTTAGACACCCCCCAGGTACCATATTTAAAGGAAAATTTCACTTTTTTTTCTTCACTTTATGCATCATTAAAATGACTGCTCCCGAAAAAACTTTAGTTTTTAAAATTTCTTTTTGCATTGATATATGTCCCCTGGGGCAGGACCCGGGTCCCCAAACCTGTTTTATAACATTAACATGCATATTGGCCGTTGTAATTAGCAATTTTGATTTCGAACGTTCGCGTCCATTATAACGAATAGGGTTCGAAAATTCGCGCGAACTTTCGGTCCGTTCGAAGGTTCTGGTGCGAACCGAACCCGGGGGTGTTCGGCTCATCCGAAGTCCCCATTCATTCTTTCATGTACACGGATCAGTCATCCTGTTCCCTTTGCAGAGAAACAGCCCAAAAGCATGATGTTGCCACCCCCATGCTTCACAGTAGGTATGGTGTTCTTTGGTTGCAACTCAGCATTCTCTCTCCTCCAAACATGACAAGTTGTGTTTCTACCAAACCGTTCTACTTTGATTTCATCTGATCATATGACATTCTCCCAATCCTCTTCTGGTTCATCCAAATGCTCTCTAGCAAACCTCAGATGGGCCCGGACATGTACTGGCTTAAGCAGGGGGACACATCTGGCACTGCAGGATCTGAGTCCCTGGCGGCGTAGTGTGCTACTGATGGTAGCCTTTGTTACGTTGGTCCCAGCTCTCTGCAGATCATTCACTAGGTCCCCCAGTGTGGTTCTGGGATTTTTGCTCACCGTTCTTGTGATCATTTTGACCTCACGGGGTGAGATCTTGCGTGTAGCCCCAGATCGAGGGAGATTATCAGTGGTCTTGTATGTCTTCCATTTTCTAATTATTGCTCCCACAGTTGATTTCTTCACACCAAGCTGCTTGCCTAATGCAGATTCAGTCTTCCCAGCCTGGTGCAGGTCTACAATTTTGTTTCTGGTGTCCTTCAACAGCTCTTTGGTCTTCACCATAGTGGAGTTTGGAGTGTGATTGTTTGAGGTTGTGGACAGGTGTCTTTTATACTGATAACAAGTTCAAACAGGTGCCATTAATACAGGTAATGAGTGGAGGACAGAGGAGCCTCTTAAAGAAGAAGATACAGGTCTGCAAGAGCCAGAAATCTTGCTTGTTTGTAGGTGACCATATACTTATTTTCCACCATAATTTGCAAAAAAAAATATTTCCAAATCAGACAATGTGATTGTCTGGATTTGTTTCCACATTTTGTCTCTCATAGTTGAGGTATACCTATGATGACAATTACAGGCCTCTCTCATCTTTTTAAGTGGGAGAACTTGCACAATTGGTGGCTGACTAAATACTTTTTTTCCCCACTGTATCTATGTAGATATATCTATATGTAGCGCCCCTTTACTTTCAGGGGAGCTAGGTACCTAAATTTAGGGGTTGATCTGGGTTAGTAGCCAGACCCAGATCGCTTCAATTCTTAGGGTTTGTTCTTTTGCTTTTGCCAAGTGGTGTTGCTGGTGTACAGTTCCCTGTGACCTGTGGGTGGCACTGCCATAACAGGTCAGGGTTGAACCGCTAGTGACATTACTGTACCTTTGGGTGTCCTCTCCAGGCAGCTGTACATGGGCGTGGTCGGCCCACTGTGCATGCTGGGAGAGGATACATAAGGGGCAGACGCCATCTTAGGAGGGGAGATGGAGGGGTACTGAGGAGCAGTACCGAGGAGCAGTCCGTCTGTGTCTCGTGGTCCTCCAGGCCATGGGAGAGCGCATGGGTGGATCAGTCTCGGGCACCTGTAGCCTGGGGCTGCAACTCTTCATGTAGGCCCAGCACCTTCAGCTGGCCTACCATCTAAAGAGGAATTCCAGGGCACTCGAGGGTGACCCATTCTGGAGAGGGAGCCAGGGTTACCGGTGAAGGAAGTCACCACCACGGATGAGGCCTGGTCACCTACAGAGGGATTCCACAAGTCCGCCACAGGCATTGTAGCATGCTTCCACTTGCACCTAGGTCCTTATGCTACAAGTGCTGGGAGGTTTGGAACTAAGCAAATGGGTTCCAATCGTATCCCTAGGAAAGTAAAGTTTGTGCATCACTCCGGCTGCAAGGACCGTGAGAGGGAACTATCCGGGTGAGCAGAGTCCACTTAGGATTGAGTGGTGATATTAAGTGCCTGAACCTGCCTCCCTGTTACTCTATTCTTCACTTTCAACTTTCCTGTCTGGTTTCAAGCATAAAGAAAATAAACCTTCAGTCATTGAGGTTTAACCTTGTCTGGACATTGGCCTTATGGATACGCAAACAACAGACTTTTCCCTACACTCTAGGGAAAGAAACCAGCCCAGGAGAGGTAACTCGCTGCGGAACCCAACAATTGTGAACACCGCTTAACCTCCTCAAACAGGAGGGTACGGGCATATAGCACAGTGTGCCTTATCTTACAAGTGAGCCAGGTGAGAAAAAGGTCCGTGTGCTACATATACATATATCTATATATGTAGATATATGTATAGATATATCTATATAGATACATCTATATAGATATATCTATATACATTGCATTTTTTTAAATGCATTCATTTATTTAGCTAATGTATATGTTTTTTTTTTCTTAAAATTCTAATTATATAACTAAACATGATTTAATGATATAAAACATATTTTAAAATTTTGTTTTTCATTACACTGTTTGAATGTTAGATTAAGATGCCTTTGTTATATAATGGAAAACACATTTCTGAACTCTTGATATGGGTCATTTACAAATATGAAAATTAATTCATGCTCTTGGAGGCTTTTTCTAGATTTTCTGTCTAAATGCCCCATACACACGATCGTTTTTCATGCCGTTAAAACTGCCATTTTTAAAAATGGCCCTGAAAAATGATCGTGTGTATGCTCCAGAGCATTTTTAACGACGTGAAAAACGGGCATAAAAAATTTCAGACATGCTCTCTTTTTTCACGTCGTTTTTCATGTCGTTTTTTTTAACGACGTGAAAAACGATAGTGTGTATGCTTTCACGAGGTGAAAAAAAACGCGCATGCTCAGAAGCAACTATGAGACGGGAGCGCTCGTTTTGGTAAAGCTAATGTTGGAAATGGAGATGGCACATTCGTCATGGTGGAATTAATAGCATCGTTTTAATGCTGCGCATTCCGTTCTTCTTTTGATAATGCTTAAAAATTACCTTCTTTTGCTAATGACATTGAGAGTTATGCCAAACTTGTTTCTAAAGTAATTCCAAATTGCTCTAATGATTGTAAAATATTATTTCTAAGCCGCACCTCCCTCCTAAATAATACTAATAATACAAAAAAATGTAAATATCCTTTTTTTTGGAAATTATATTTTACTATTGTATTTTTAGTTTTTGGGGCCTTGTTTTTTATTTTTAGGCTTAAATTATTCTTGTGTAAAGTTACCACACCAACCTTCAAAATGTGTCTCATTTGGCCTCAGGGAGGTTTGTGTCCCTTGATAATAACAATAATATTATTTGAGATGTCCCTGCCTGCTCCCTAGCAAGCTCTCTTTTGAAATACAAATCACATAGTCAAGTTTTTTAAGGCCAAAAAAAAAACCTTTATTTCGGAACATTAACAAATTAAAGGGGAAGGCAGCACTGGAGAGCCTGCTTGCATTTGTGCATCCCTTTGACCCCACAACAACCATCCAAGATGTGAAAACCAAAATAGAGATTAGATCCCAAAAAAAAAGGAGCCCAATCTTGTCTTGAGCTCCCAGAGGTCAGGAGCCACAGCAGATAAGTCCTATATGTCCCCAGTCTGTGGTACTACAGCAGGCATTATTTTCTCCTCTTCCTTGTAGCCTTCTCTCCAGCCTTCTCTGCAGCCTTGGTTGGTTTCTTCCTTGGAGGCTGGGGATCAGGAGGAGAGGTTGTGGCAGGAGGAGTAGTAGGAGGAGGAGGTGGAGGAGTAGGGACAACCTCCGTTATATCGCTGTACATGGTGAGTTCACCCAGCAAGCCCTTATTGATCACTTTTAAAAGCAGGGTCTCACTATATATCTTTTGCCGTAAGTCCATTTGCCCTAGTTTGTGGGCGAGGACTGCGGCAAATCCCTCATCAACAGAGGGTGCCTCTCTGAGGGCCGCTGTTGCCTCTCTGATGAAGGCCCTGGTTTCCTCCTCCACCTGCCTACCTCTCCTTGGCCCTCGTGGTTTAACTACCAGGGGAGGCATCTGGGCTCTTGTACTGGGCCCAGCCTCCTCCTGGGTGCCACTGGGCCCTGCCTCCCCCTGATCCCCAACATCACCCTCTTCCTGGCTCTGCTCTGGCTGTAAAAAAAGAAAGGGACATTATTTATTTTGGCCCACCATCATTCACAGACATTGTTCACCTCTAGACATTCTTGAAATCAATGTCAAAAGTTATGTCATTTTCAATGATTCCGCATCCTGGTTTTGTTGCCTTGTCCACATAAAATTAGGCCACTACTGTATCTTGCTCTTAAAAAACTTTATTGGTAGAAGTTTACATACCTAACAATACTAACATCTATTTAAATTCTACAATTTTGTAAGATATAAATATAGATATCAATACTTTACCTGGCTCCATATATCCAAATCTGCCTCCTCAGGGACCTCATCTTGAACCTCAGAGGAAGCCAGAGCAGGGTTGCCAGGAAGGCTGGAGGACTGGCTGCAGGGAAGGCTGGAGGGTTGGCTACAAAGAAGGCTGGATTGACCTCTGGGGGGAATGGTGGACAGAGATTCCCTCACTTCCAGCTGGTCATCCAGGAAAGATAACTTGCTGTAGTACCACAGACTGGGTTTATAAACCTTATCTGCTGGAGCACCTGACCTCTGGGACCTCAGGACCATAGTCCTCTGGGTCCTGTATGTCCCTCTGATGGTCGCTATTTTGGTTTTCACATATTGGAGAGTTGTTGTGGGTATCTTGGTTTGCACAAATGCAAGCAGGCTCTCCAGTGCTGCTTTCCTGGCGTCTTTATTTTTATTAGCGCCACTTTTGGTTTGCCATAGTATAGGTAGCTCTTGCCATTTGTCTATGAACTCCCCCATGAATTCCGGGTTTTTGAAAGTATTCATGACATCTGTAAAAGCGAGAAACAACAAAATATATATTTTTCAGGCAACATTCCTCAAATGTGCATTTTCTACATATTTTTTACGCACAAATCTCCTCGTCTGATGAACCTGAAATGCTTAAATTGTTAGGTACCTTCGTCAAGACGTTCGTTGCTAACTCCCTCTCCCGCCAAATGAACGTATTTTCGAGACATGGATCTTCACTTGATATACACTGCGCATGCGTGAAACTCTGCACGCTTTCCCCGCCCCTGACGTTCGATATTGCACTTTCCCCGCCCCTTCTCGCTCGTCGTAATGCTTAACAAAACATGGCGGAGACACAGGTGGCTGAGATTACCTCTACAGAGGAGGAAATTCCAGAGGAGCCCAAATCTAGATCCAGGAGATATAAGGCATCCAACATGTCATTCGAGGAAATGGTGGAGATGGTCGCCATTTTGAAGAGGGAGGATTATGATGCCAAGCATGGGCCGTATAAAAGGCCTAATCTGGTCAAGGCAAAAATTATGGGCAAAGTGGTCAAAAGTCTTCGCAAAAAATTCGGGGTGTGCAGAACGAAGGAACAGCTCCGAAAACGTTGGTCTGATCTGAAGTTGCGGGAGCCCGACCAATACAAAAGAATAAAGAAAGTTTTAGGAAAAAGTAAGTTATTTTTTAATATTTTCCATGGTACATATTATTTACTTGTATTCTGTCGTGTATTTTTGACTTTGATATAGTACAGTGAAAGATACCATCTTTCAGGTTCGTCCGCACAGTAAATGGACGTATTAAACCTCTTTCTCCGTACAGTTCCTCAAACGATGTTTTAGGATCATCCAGTGCGAACACCCATGTATTTTATGTTATTTGGGGGAGCAAATTTTGTAATCACTTATTTTTTCGGTGCTAATCCAAAGGACATTTGTTCGTTTGAAAAAAGGATATGCATGGTAATGTTAAAGGAGTGAATGCTCAGCAGCTGATGAAACATCTGAACGCAGTAGTACAAGTGTGGGCCTAAAGCCAAAAAGCTTGAGGGTGTCACACACAGGTGATCCTGTGTAGATACTTTGGGGTGTTACAATGTGTCAAATTTGTGTTTAAAAAGTATATGCTATGGTTTTGGCTATGTATCCAATCATGTGTTCCGGTTGGCACTGGGGGTCCATTTTAAAATGGAGCAGGCTTCAAAAGAATGTTTACAAAGTATTTTATCATGTTTAGTTTTTTTGAAAAATTGAGTCGCTACTAATGAAACTATACCTTTTATTTCAATCTCCCTAGGGATTCCAATAGCTACCTCAGGTGAGCCGATAATTGCAACACCTACAACAATACCCCCAGAACCCCAGGATGGAGAGGAATGTGATGTTGTGGAAGTGGAAAGTGGCACCACAACAGGTCAGAGAGAAACCAGACACATGCATGTTAAATAGATGTAGGCCTACATATTCTATCCTACATTTTTCTTTTTACATTTAGGTGCAGTTCTGGCCGAAGACCCCAAAAAGTTGACACATCACAGTGCCCAGATCCTGATCCAATACCTCATGGTCTGCTGTCGTGACCTCGAAAAAAATTAAGGGAGACTTGATAGAGATCAGGGCAAATACCAAGCGGGTGGATGAAAGGCTCCAAAATATCATGGCTGTGCTTGGGCGTGTCTAATGTTTTTACACCAAAGAACGTTTAAATAGCTGAGTTTTGGAAGGTTTTTTGTTGTTTTACCCTTTAATGACTAGCACATGTTTAGCTTTTTCACAATTTTTTAGAATATAGTTTGTTTATGCATGGCTGGTCATGCGTTTTAATACCCCAAAAATTAAGGGAACATCCACATTTCAAAGGAAGTTTACCACCAAAAAAAGAAATAAAGGTATTTTTACATTCCAAATAATTGTGGCTTCATTATGTAAATGTGGTGCTGAGTGAACTAATCAATGTTTTGTGTTTACACTGACAATGAAGGCTAATTAAGAATGATAAATACACATGGCAATACAAGTGCACTAGGTAAACCTACATGAAACATAAAACATTATAAAATGAAAACACCAAACCAAACTTTACTCCATAAAATAATGTATTTATTTGAAAACAAAATTTTAAACATTTTCTGGCATTTCAATGGCTCCCCTACCCATAAAATATTCCACATATTGGTTACGGACCTCACGTCCAGTTGGGGGGGGGGGCAAGCCAGGACGGCCAGGTTCCAGGGCCACTAAAGTTTCTTGATTGAGTAAAGAGGCCTCAGGCCCACTCAAAGCTATATAACTGGTGGAATGCACCCGTAGGAAATTATGAAGCACACAGCAAGTCATTACCACATGGTTCCATTTGTATGGGGCAAGGTGGATGGAAGTCAGGAAGAGGTGAAATCGGCTGACCATGATGCCAAAGGCATTTTCCACCACCCTTCTGGCTCTGGCCAGCCGATAATTGAACACCCTCCTCTCAGGGGTGAGGGTGCGTTGCGGGAATGGCCTCATCAAATGGGGTCCCAGGCCAAACGCCTCATCCGCAACAAACACAAAAGGTAGTCCCTCCACATTCTGCTACGCTGGTGGCAAGGCCAGCAGATCCAAAAGGAGCCGTTCCCCAAACTCCGTCTGGGCAAATACTCCTCCATCAGACATCCTGCCATTCTTGCCAACGTCCACATAGAGGAACTCGTAGGTGGCCGACACCACTGCCATCATCACAATGCTGTGGAACCCCTTATAGTTATAATAAAAGGATCCCGAATGGGGTGGTGGGACGACCCGAACATGTTTGCCGTCGATGGCTCCTCCACAGTTCGGAAAGTTCCATCGCTGGGCAAACTCGGAAGCCACATTCTGCCATTCATGTGGCGAAGAAGGGAACTGTGGAATTAAAGAAAGAATAAATTAATACTTTGAGCCAGAAACATTGAAAGTTGATTTCCTAAAAACATTCATGTCCAACATTGGTAGAAACTGTAAAAAAAAAAAAAGATTAGTAAGCAACAACAAACCTAAAAAAAAAACAATAAATAAAAATTGGGGGGGGGGGTTGAAGATGAGTTGGGAATATCACAAATGAAGGCTGTAGCACTCTGTATGAAGTTAAAAAAAGGAACATTCCTAGGCAATCTTTAGGTTGCGTTTTGGGTAAAGCACTACGATGGAACATAGAATAAAATACATGGAAATGACTAGGCAAGGTAGGTATGGCCCCAGGATAGCATGCTGGAGAGGTTAGGTAAGCCAAATTTACAGGTAGGCCTCAAAGCCAAAACTTTTACTATTAAAACATGGGGAGAAAGGGGACATTCCCTGCAGCTAAGAATCATGTGAATTAGGGACTGCTAATAAAGCAAAATAAAAAGTATCCAAAACAAAAATACATACAATGTGAAGTTTTTAAGAAGAACACTTACCTTAATATAGTCCTCCTGCAAAACTTGAAGGATGGCAGAACAAGTCTCTGGTATAATGATACCCAGAGCCTAGGGGGATATGCCTGTGGAGAACTTAAGGTCCTGCAGGCTTCTCCCAGTCGCCAGGTATCGCAACGTGGCAATGAGCCTCTGCTCAGCACTGATGGCTTCACGCATAACGGTGTCCTGCCTGGTAATGTAGGGGGACACCAAAGCCAACAGATGCTGAAATACGGAATCAGACATCCTGAGAAAATTCCTGAAATCATCAGGATTATTCTCCCTGATCTCCCGCAACAAAGGCATGTGACAGAATTGGTGCCGCTGTAGCAACCAATTCTTGGTCCATGAACTCCTCCTGACCCTGCTCATGACATGGAGTCGGGATACAGCATGAACCCCTGCACCAACTACAGCACGAACTCTACGACGAGTACGTAGCCGCAACATGGCTAGATAACGGTCGGCTGAACAGAACGAACTAGAAGAACGCACGGAAGAACAGCAAGGCCAATGAAGAACAAGCTGAAAAACAGGAACGAGCAGAGCAGACCGCACTGAATAAACAGCTACGAACTGACTACACGCACTGCCAAACAGATACGAACGCACAGGCACAAACTGAACTCCACAAAACGATCTTCAAAGCACGAAGACTGAAAAGCGCGAATCGTCTCTCACCAAACTTTTACTAACACGCGGTAACACGGAATTAGCAAAAGCGTTCCAAAGGGTGGCGTCATTAGAACAGAACTTCCCCTTTATAGTGCCGTCGTACGTGTTGTACGTCACTGCGCTTTGCTTCATTGTTTTTTACAATCATCGTGTGTACGCAAGACAGGCTTGAGAGGAAACATGAAAAAAAACAACGTGAAAAACGGCAAGAAAAAAAATGGCAAGAAAATCGATCGTGTGTACGCGGCATAATACTTAAAGCGGAGGTTCCGCGGCAAATCGTTTTTTTTTTTCGGTTGCATTCAATGTATTTTTAAATCACCAATTAGTACTCACGTGTTTGGTGACTTCAAACCTCCCCTGTCTGTTTTCGGGCAAAAGATGAACTTTTAAAATCAGCTATAGGAATTTTCCATTTTGCTTGTGGGCATTGTGAAGCCCACAAGCACTGACTTCCTGGAAGCGGGGGACGGTGTTCTGCCAAAGAAGGTCCCCCCGGCGGATAAGGACCCCCCTGTACTGCGCAGGCACGGCACGAACCTAAACGGAGTTTCCGAAAGTAGCCGAACATGTAGAGCTGCGAGTTAGCTCTACACGGTGCCTGCACAATGACTAGGAGCCGTGTAGAGCTGACTGCGCAGGCGCCGTGTAGAGCTGACTCGCAGCTCTACCTATTCGGCTATTTTTGGAAACTTCGTTGAGGTTCGTGCCACGCCTGCAAAGTACAGGGGGGTCCTTATCCACCGGGGGAACTTTTTCGTCAGGACGTGACACATCTGGGCAAACTCCCAGATTACATTGCGCCTCGGAATAGAAACGCCTACTCCCGCGGGAGTGAGTACCCAGAAGCCGACATTGACATAATACGGTATGTACAACAGAAAAAAAAAAAAGATGTGGCTACTGGACATGTTAGTAGTGTAAGGAGTGTGCTTGTATATAGATGTTATTTTGGGTAACACTCCACTTTAATTATAAATAAAAATATATATATATATTATTTTTATTTTTTTCTGAAGAGGTCATGTGTAGGACAGCTATTACAGGGTTTGCTAAATGAGGGGAGTAAGAACACCCAAATTGTTACAGTTTTTTCTTAACTTCTTTATTATTTCTTACACAATCATACCGTATATGGCTCTGTTGCACATTGTAAAGTGTAGTGATATCACAGATATCAGTCTTTTATTATTTATACTGTTATTATATACTTACATGTTTAATGGTGGTTAAAAAGAACTAGAAAATTAAAATTTAAATACAAGCACAATAAAGATGTATTCAGGTAATAATTGAAGACTAGTTTTCATTATGAGGATGGCAAGATACTTAAATTCTGATAGTAAAATGCTTAAATACTAGCTGCAAAAGAGGAGCAGTTTGTCTAAAGGTCCATATCCTCCCAGTTCTTTAGTGTAAGGCAAATTTTCTGTGATTCATATTGTTTATCATTTTTAATTTCCTGATATCCTCACTGGTAAAATAGGTACATGTTGTCTGGTCTGGAAGAAATGCCAGTGACAACTTGGGTGGCATGGTATAATTATGGTAGTTGGTATAATTAGGACACAGCTACAAACACTGTTATAACCCTTCTACAACCTTTTCATTGAACAATCATTATTATTGTATAGGTTTGAGCCGAACACCCCCCAGTTCGGTTCGCATCAGAACATGCGAACAGACAATAAATTTGTTCGAACATCCGAACACTGTTAAAGTCTATGGGACTCGAACATGAAAAATCGAAAGTGCTAATTTTAAAGGCTTATATGCAAGTTATTGTCATATAAAGTGTTTGGGGACCCGGGTTCTGCCCCAGGGGACATGTATCAATGCAAAAAAAAGTTTTAAAAACTGCAGTTTTTTCGGGAGCAGTGATTTTAATAAAGCTTAAAGTGAAACAATAAAAGTGAAATATTCCTTTAAATTTCGTAGCTAGGGTGTGTGTATAGTATGCCTGTAAAGTAGCGCTTGTTTCCCATGCTTAGGACTATTCCTGTAAAAAGTGTCATTTCTGAAGGAAAAAAAAGTCATTTTAAAGTACTCGCGGCTGTAATGAATTGTCGGCTCCCGGCAATACAGAGAAAAGTAATTGAAAGTCAATGATAAAAAAAAAAATGCGTGGAGGTCCCCCCAAATTCCATTACAGGCCCTTCAGGTCTGGTATGGATTTTTGTGCAGGGACAGTTCTAAGCATGGGAAACAAGCGCTACTTTAAAGGCATACTATACACACCCCCTAGGTACGAAATTTAAAAGAATATTTTACTTTTATTGTTTCACTTCAAGCATTATTAAAATCACTGCTCCCGAAAAAGCGTTAGTTTTTAAAACTTTTTTTGCATTGATACATGTCCCCTGGGGCAAGACCCAGGTCCCCAAACACTTTTTATGACAATAACTTGCATATAAGCCTTTAAAATTAGCACTTTAGATTTCTCCCATTTTTTACAGGGTGTTCCATGGTTTTTCAAATTTGCTGCGAACACCCCAAATTGTTCACTGTTCGGCGAACTGGCGAATAGGCAATGTTCGAGTCGAAGCTCATTCCTATTTTTGTAGTGTATCTGTACTTCTACCTGCCAAAATGATGTGGAACAACTGAAATGTTAACTTTGTTGTCATTCATTCTCCTCATCATTTCAAAGGCCCTTATGTCTGGGAAAGATAAAACATGGTTAGCTCCATAGAGATATTTGTACATCTTCTTAGTTTATTCTTTGGATTTGTGTAAGGACTATCACTCCTTCCTGCTTCTTTGTCAGTTGGGTACCTGCTGGTTCCCCATCTGCTGGGCACTGGGTAGCTAACCACTTGAAAGTTGTCTGGTGCTAGCTGTTTGCCTTTGGCTCACCATGGTTCCTTCTAGTAAAACTTCTCCACATGGTCTCCTATGCACATTACCTGTTTATACTTTCAGATGTTCTACAGAGACACATGTTAAATACGCACCTAAGGTAACACATGGATATGCATAGCTGGTGATCAGTAAGTCTTTAAAAGGCCACCAGGCAACAAAGTTCAGTTTCCTTTTATAAAGATAAGCTTCTAAGGATGGTTATCCTGTGATCCAGTTTTTGTTCATGTTGTTTTTCACAGTTATTCCTCCTTTGTTTACCTTATTCCTTATCTTATCTCTGTTCTCATTCCATCAGTGCCTTACCTAGGCTCTTGTGTCCTGCCCTGGTTCAATCTGGGGTGCAAATAAAAGGAAAGAAAGCTCTCCACTCCATCAGGAGGGTCAGTGCCTGTTTAAGGTTCCAAGAGAGCCAATGCATTTCAGGTATCTGAATCCCTTTCCTCAGGGTTAATGATAAACATATTTACTATTAATTAATAATTATTTCTAAATATGGTTTTAAAATGTGTATTATTAAAAACATCAAAAGTAATAATATATATTATGGTAAATTCTTTCAAATATGTTTATTATTAGCTTTGATAAAGAGAATTCAGATCCTTGAAACACATTGTTTTGACTAGAACATTCCAAAACTAAGCTATGATTAAGCACTAAGCTTTAGTATGAAACGTGTCAGTTTGTACCCTGTTTGCTGTGGCATGTATCCTGTGGTTTTATATCTACAATAAAAGCAACAAGTTGTTTGGAGTGCAGCTGTCCAGAAATCCTTCCTTTACTTTGCATTCCAAAATTATGACCTTAAGGTGTTTTTCTGAGAGGGTTGCCTTCTCCAATTTGATACCACTGAGCATGGTATATACTGTATATGCAAAACAAATTAGGAGATGAGTTTACAACTGAATAAAATATAGTCTAGCTAAACGATATAATGATGGACACTATTTTCCCTATTTCTGTAAATTATTTAGCTGTAGTCAATTGACATCACATTGAGGTAAAAACAGTGGTACATTTTTAGGCTTCAAAACCTTTATATTTGGGCATATATGAAATCTAACTCATCTTAAGCATAGCTATAAATTTTGGGAACAATATACATTATTTACATGTTCTTGTTTATTCAATGCCACAATCTGTCTGAACACAATCTCACACTTTAACCAATGTGTAAGCATTTTTACAGCCATGCTCTATAATGTACATGTGTGAACTTCTGAGGTTTGCTGGCAAGCCATCACTGCCAGGCATTCCTTTGATAACCCTTTGAAAAGATTCCCTTTTATGATGCAAGGATGGGTGAGAAACAAGGCCAATCTGTCTACCATTAAGTAGAGTTTTAAAACCATACTCTTTTCAAAATCAATAGAAATAAATACAACAGGAAGAGGGGAATTCAAATATCATTTAAAAATATATTTCAAATATAATCTATTGTTTGTATGATTGATACTACTGTATAACTATTTCTATTTTTTTTTATTTTTTTTTTTAAGTTTACTTGTAATAACGGTAAATTAAAGGATCTATCTTGAATTTATTGACCAAATGTACAATTTGAAATTTTTATTTTAATATATTAAGAATTATAAATAAAGAAGAATAAGTAATGTATAATATTTACAGGTATTTTTTTATCATACACAAAGATCATAGTACTCCTGACATTGCCTTTATATTTCTTTCTCACCAAAGGGTCAAACACATATTATTTTCAGGAATAATGCAGAATCAACATTTACTGCTTGGATCTAAAGTGTTGTCCCAGATTTGACAGGATCATATAAATTCAGATGTCTGTGTAGTAGTTATTGGGGTTGATTTTTTTAAAAGACTGATCTCTTTGCAAAGGGAATGTACACTTAAATTTGTAAATAATAAGAATCTTTGTTCATTTTGAATACCCAATCATGTACAAGGAGAAAAAAAGAAAAACAGGATTTTTGCTTTTATATGATTTGATGGTTTAAGTGAACTTAGCTTGGCCTTATTTAACAAGCTAAGGGAACATTTACTTTGTTTAGTGAACCGTCTCTACTCTTTTCTCTTTTAGCAAATCAACCTCATCATCTTTTTGGCTGTGTGTATATAGCTAAAGTGTTGCTGAAGACAATGTTTTAAATTAAAATACCAAACATGTTACATTACCTGCTCTGTGTAATGGTTTTTCCCAGATCGGCCCTGAACCTTCTCTTCTGGGATCCCCTGGAGGTGATCTTGGCTCCTCCTCATCTCTATGTTCCCCCATAGCAAGCGGAACTCATTAAATGCTCGCCCCTGAGTTGTGTGTGTTTTATGGAGCCGCACCCCATAGATACACACAGCAGGGCTTGGCCCCACCCCTGCTTATTACTCACAGCATTTGATTGTCCGAGTCCTTGTGTAAAGAGGAAGAGAGGGGAGAAAAAAGATGCAGCTGTGCACAGCGCTGAATCAAATGAGGACTCAGGTTGGTATTTAGGGAGGTGGGGGAGGACAACAAACTGTAAAACGTGTTTTACCTTAATGCAGGGAATGCATTAACGTAAAGAACATTTTGGCTTTAGAACCACTTAACACAGCTAAGCACCTTCTTTTATACTGCTTATAATTTAAACTAAGATTTATAAACAAATCAGATTTCACAGTAGTGAAAAATGTGTTCCACCAACAATTTACTCAGTCCACACCTGCATTTTTGTTCTCTGGGATTGAATCTGCCAATTAACCAATGTTTTCTCTATTAACAAAATAAATTGTATACCTCTATACCATGAAGATATTAGCCCAGTCCACCAGGTGTATGGTTGCTGATTGGTTGGTAAGTTTGAGCTTGGGTTTTGTCTGTCTTTTTGTGTCTTTGGTTATATGTGATTCGCCCACCCCAGTGCTCCTTGCTGTGAAGACCAGTCATAGATAAAGGCAGTGACATTTTGTTTGTTGTAATGTTGGCATTTTTTGTCATTGTGGTCAGGCAATGCACTAGCACCTCTGCTTCTATGTGCTGGGTGTCTAGTGTGCTCCTGCCCCTTTAAAAGGAGGGTGGGCCCCCTCCAGTTATCTGTCCTTTATCTATCCATCAGCATACATGTGCTTCCACTGAGAAGACTTTAAATTTTAGGACTGCAGTACACAGGGAGCCTTGGCGCGGCCTGCAGCTTACACATGTATTTGCAAATGCGTGCAACTAAACCCCTGTTTTTAAACGCACTATTAGACAGGTGATTTTGGTTGGTTGCTGATTGGTTGGTAAGTTTGAGCTTGGGTTTTGTCTGTCTTTTTGTGTCTTTGGTTATATGCGATTCGCCCACCCCAGTGCTCCTTGCTGTGAAGACCAGTCATAGATAAAGGCAGTGACATTTTGTTTGTTATGGACTGGTATCTCCCTGAAAAGGGGGCTGCATATGTGAACTAGGCTCTATGTTATTTACATTAGCCTTAAAAGGGGCTCTGGATGGTGACTCTAAAATGGGACTCCTTAAAAAACTAGCCTGTACCTGTTTAACCATTCCAGTTAAAGTTATTACTCATTATACTGATTTTGTAACCACTACCGTAAAACTAATGAACACACAACCACATATTTTATAGGTCAAGTATAACATGCAACTTAAAATGTAATGTAGCGGGTATTTGAATTTGTAAGGACTCTGGTGGTGTTAGGTTCCCTGGGGTCTCTGGGTGGCGCTGTTGCCTCGGGCCCGAGCTGAACATACGCCGCGAACCGTGCCTTTTTGTCCTCCCTGGAGCTGGTGCAGAGGGGGGGGGATCCCGCTGTGGCGCGAGGGAAGAGGTCATGGGGGGGCGGAGGCCCTGATTTCGGAGAGAGAGTCGGAGGACGTGGCCGCACCCAGGCACCTTCAGCTTGGGTGCTGGCGTTCCGGTGTTTTAGGCCTAGGCGCCCTTGGCCTAGCTGGAGCAGAGATGGAGTCCATTCCAGGCACCTTTAGCCTGGGGTGAGGTACTATGGCGGATGCCTGGGGCTCAGTACCTTCGACTGAGTTCCGCGAGGGTGAGGATTCCGAGGGGGCCCTAACTCCTTGGGTGCCCGTGTCCGAGTTCGTGAGGACTGGTGCGCAGTAACTTCTCCGAAGAGTCCGGCGCAGCATCGCTGGTGACGGAGAGGCCTCCATTTCTCCCTTGGACGGATTTCTCCCCCTGACAGGGGCAAAGTGAGCGAAGGTAAATTCACGTTCTATTACCTAGTCAGTGGCAGTGACTATTCACCACTGGTGACAGCACAGTGGGCAGCAGCAAGAAGGGAAAGGATTGTGCCTCGATCTGTTTCCCCATTATTTAAAAGAAGAAAGATTGTTTTATTGCTTGGCAAGAAGAATAAAACTGAGTTGTACCTACTCACTGTGTGGAACTTGGGTTGCTAAGCGGGGGAGCCGGGGACGAAGGACTGGACTTGGCTCTGGGACACCTACACAGGAGCCCAATCTCTGGCCCAATCTCTGGCCTTCACCTCCTGGTTGCGGGAGGACATGGGCTGTGGTGTGTGTCATCTCTCTCTCCCAGGTACCCCTGGACGACAGCCATATAACCAATAGAGAAAGGGAGAGGGCTGAGGCCGCTACAGTAAATTCAGCCAAAAGTGTAGCCACTCTTCACTTTTCATCACTTTGACAATGGTTAGGACAAACAGTGAGCACAGAGCTTTTCTAAATATAAATAAATAGTTTGGCATCGAGTCCTACTGTCACGTACCTGGTCAGAGAACGAAGTGCTGAGAGGGCTCCCCTTGCGGCTGAGTGCAGAACACCCTGGAGGTGGTACAGGGAATGCAGTGCCCAAAGAAGCATGGGTTGCCAGTTGTAGTAGTCTGCCGAGTTGATCAAAGGATGGCAGCAGGAACAAGCAGGATGCGCTGTAGGGCAGGTGTCCTTAGCAGTTTTGGGCGTACTTGGCAGCAGGGCAAAACAGAAAGCAGAACCAGAAGCAAGGCCAAGGGTCATACACAGTGGATCAGTCAGTAGCATAGGCAGATAGCGGAAACTGGAACAAGCCAGGGTCATACACGGATAGACAGGTAATAAAAGAGTCGGTGAGCCAAGCCGAGGTCAAACACAGTGGATCAAACAGAAGTGAAGTCAGAAGTTTTAGCCAGGGGTCAGAGCCAGGAATTAAAGTGAATCAGGTCAAAAGGCAAGCCGGGTCGGTAACAGGAAGTCCAAGATCAGGAGACACAGGGCACAGGAACACAGTGGGACTGACAACAATCCAGAAATTTGTAAGTGGAGCTGCTATAGGCCAATGGATACTGACAATCAGCGTGCTTGCTTTGCGCGCGTTGATGCTAACGCAAATTCGCCATATTGTGCCGTTCGCTAATGCACATCCACGAATTAGTGAGACAGTATTAGATGTTGGCATATTTGCCAAATCTTCTCGTAATTCTTCCGACACCTACTTTAAAACAATAAGTGTTTATTAAATATATATATATAAGTGAAAAAACTGCGCTGAACCAAAAATAATAATAGAAGCTGCTGACACTCAAACAAACAAAGCAAAAGACAAAATGGATTCAAAATAGTGCAGCGCTACTATTCAAATGCAAAAAAGTGGCTACAAACCGTAGCTCAAATATGTGATAAACTGAAAACCACAGTAAATATATAAATCAATGCATAGAGTTCATGAACAGTCCATTCCAATGGGTGATCTCTGATATGAGCTATCCTCCATGGGAACTGAGGAACATACCCCTATGAGTGAATATAGAGTGAATACAAGATTTCAACAAAAAAAATATAGTCCAAAATAACATTCATGTGTTGAAGAGGATGTCTATTCATGGACAACACCGCCACAGCATGGAAGGACCAAAGGACCCAAATGTTGATGGTGGAAACACAAAAGAAGAGCAGAGTAGATACAGTCGGGTACTCTTACTGGAAACGGTGGACCCACCTGTCGTATGACAGTGGGTCAATCAGGCTTAGTGGTCGCCGTGACCAGAAGATGGAACTGGATATCCTGGATGCCTAGGACCGATTCCAGCAGGGTGATGAATGATCAGCTCACACGATGGTGATCCCTCCAATCGTACAGGTTCCAAATCGTTCCAAAAATAGACACAAGGGTGGGAGAAAAAGAAAACTCCAGATAGTGCAGGTCAATATAACCAATCAAGGTTTATTGAATAAATTTTGTCTTAACAGACATAAAGACTAGGCTTGTGCAATTCGTTTCGTAACGAATCAAAATTCGTCCGAATTTAGCAACTTTCGGACATTCGGAAGCATTCGAATTTCCGAACAGAGCAATTACGAATAAAACCGAATCCGAAATAAATTATACCACAAAATAGCGAATGCCCGAAGGTCTTCGGCATAATTCGTTATGAAAAAAGTTACGAATGTACGAATCCATTCGAAGCACAATAACACTCACTCTGCTCTCTGCTTCTCCCTCACCATGCTGAACTCCCTCTCAAAATGGTGTACAGGGGCGGAGGCTATAGCCGCATGAAAAAACGAAAGTAAAATACGAGATTTCAAATCCATTCGAAGCACAATAACACTCACTCTGCTCTGCTCTCTGCTTCTCCCTCACCGTGCTGAACCCTCTCAAAATGGTGTACAGGGGCGGAGCCTATAGCCGCATGTAAAAAACGAAAGTAAAATACGAGATTTCGAATCGTTACAAATAACCGCTATGTATTTAGAAAAGTACAAATCCATTCGAAGCACATTAGGCATAATAGGCAGCGTCGTTGTGAGAGAGACACGGAAAATTACGAATCAACGAACCCAAAAAAAGTTACGAAAGTAGGAGTTGTGTCCAGAATCAACGAAAAACAACGTACTCTACCGAAAGTACGAATTATAAAGCAACAAAAAATTCAACGAAAAATGTCGCTTGCAAAAATACGAATGAGTCCGAACACGAAAAATCCCGTCTAGCAAAATTACGAATGATTACGAATCAACAGGACCGGAAAGAAACGAACCGAAACGGAACGAATTTTTCCGTTGTGCACAAGTCTAATAAAGACAAATAAAAGTGATCACGAAATGAAAAATGGTAAAAAGTAATAAAAGCAATGTGAGGTACAGCGATAGCAGGCCCTACGCGTTTCGACTACCAAAGTCTTCAACAGGGGCATAGCGCTGTACCCCCCACATTGCCAACCTTATATATGGTCTGAAATGTATCTGACCCGCCCTTAAGGGGCGGAGTCAAAACAGGAAATAACAAAATATTCCACAGTGTCAGACTATCACCTGTATAAATTATAACCCAACCTGCAATTCTACACGTCAAATTACAAAACATACAAACAATATATGGATATGATAATAATACAACCCCAAAGTAACACAAATTTCAAATGATCATTTCAAATGTTCCCGCCAGAATACGAACCAATCCAATTGGACAAGCTGATGACACCATCTGTGCAAAGCACATGAACCTCTAAATGCTGATGTCTGCAATAAGCCTCACCGCCAGAAGAGGGCGTCCAATTGCCTGGCTATAGTCTCCTAACTGGCCCGTATGAGCATCTGAATGCAGCAACATCACTCAGATGTTACTGCAATGTGAAACGCGTAGGGCCTGCTATCGCTGTACCCCACATTGCTTTTATTACTTTTTACCATTTTTCATTTCGTGATCACTTTTATTTGTCTTTATGTCTGTTAAGACAAAATTTATTCAATAAACCTTGATTGGTTATATTGACCTGCACTATCTGGAGTTTTCTTTTTCTCCCACCCTTGTGTCTATTTTTGGAACGATTTGGAACCTGTACGATTGGAGGGATCACCATCGTGTGAGCTGATCATTCATCACCCTGCTGGAATCGGTCCTAGGCATCCAGGATATCCAGTTCCATCTTCTGGTCACGGCGACCACTAAGCCTGATTGACCCACTGTCATATGACAGGTGGGTCCACCGTTTCCGGTAAGAGTACCCGACTGTATCTACTCTGCTCTTCTTTTGTGTTTCCACCATCAACATTTGGGTCCTTTGGTCCTTCCATGCTGTGGCGGTGTTGTCCATGAATAGACATCCTCTTCAACACATGAATGTTATTTTGGACTATATTTTTTTTGTTGAAATCTTGTATTCACTCTATATTCACTCATAGGGGTATGTTCCTCAGTTCCCATGGAGGATAGCTCATATCAGAGATCACCCATTGGAATGGACTGTTCATGTACTCTATGCATTGATTTATATATTTACTGTGGTTTTCAGTTTATCACATATTTGAGCTACGGTTTGTAGCCACTTTTTTGCATTTGAATAGTAGCGCTGCACTATTTTGAATCCATTTTGTCTTTTGCTTTGTTTGTTTGAGTGTCAGCAGCTTCTATTATTATTTTTGGTTCAGCGCAGTTTTTTCACTTATATATATTTCACGTTTTGACACATTATTCACTGCTGCTTGCCTTTTCATCTGTGTTCACATGGATGTTTTTGAATATAGGACCTCAAGGTCCTTCAATACTCATGGAGTATTTACTATCCACAGCACTGACACAGAAGTTAGTGGACTCTTTGCTAGGCTCAAGAACGTAATGATCTCTGAATTACATCTTCAATGGGACATTGCGTTTCTTGAGCAATATATCAAGGAGAAAATGGTCCCCAGAGGCCTTAGGTGGGATGTCTCTCCGCAACAAGGGGAGTCAGATCTAGCCCTTTGGGCAACATATTTCAATGAGGCTGGCTTGAAACTCATCAGCTTCCTAGTTGAGAGGAAGCAGGCCAGACTTTCCATTTTGGATAAAGAAATTAGGGACATTAGAGATAAACTCTCTCCCTCCAGTGGAACTTCTGAATATGCTTCTCTCTCCACTGGTCTAAAAACTCTTCTTGAAAAAGAAGAAAAAGACCAGAGGAGCAAGAAACAAAAGAAGTATAACAGAGATACTGGTGATTATAAGGGTAATCTGGTTTTTGGTTGGCAGAAAAAACTAGCCAACCAGGCTAATACCTTAGAGAATAATTCAAACATGGACCTGTCAGAACCTGTTGATGTCATTACAGATAGAACACTGGTTTATGAACCTCCTCCTGTGTCCAATTCACGAGGACCTCAGAACAACAAGGGTGCTAATCGCACACCTAGGAATGTCAAACATACTCAGGCCGTTGCTCACAATGAGCCCGGCCCGAGCAGACATCATTCCATTCCTCGAGGAAGAGGACAACCTCAACGAGGGAGAGGCTATGGACAAGGGGATAGAGGTCATATGTATTCCAGTGATCCATCAGGGAGGACCTTTCTTCCTTGGAGAGATAGCGGATCTGGTTCAAATGGGAATTATATGCATGGTACACCTGTACCCACTCAGAACCGCTATGCTCCATTACAGGGTGAAGGTTCTTATGATCCCTACTATGATTCATATTCACATTCTGGGTGGGGTGATGAATCACAATCTAGACCCTCTTATAATTATAATCAGTTCGGTCCACCCCAACATCACCTTCCATACCCCCAAGAGCCCAAGAAGAAACGGGGCTCTAGAGGGGGGCGGCGCATCCAGCGCAAAAAGACCAAGGGTCAATTAGGTGCATGCATTTTTAATTTAAGTTCGGTTGCTCTTACCCCTCAAGAGCAATCTGTTTTAGACAAAGGTCTGAAATTAGTTCCTCCTCTTTTTAGCCTTCCCATCTGTTGATGCCCAAAAAAAAAAAAACGATGGGACGTCTATTGTTCCTCTGGGATCCACTTCTGTAATCAATTCTGGTGGTTCTTCCACCAGTCTACATTTGGGGCTATCAAACCCCTCCTTGTTCAATCCTCCAGTTAATCCAGCCCCATCTATTAATGTGTTCCGCACCCTTGTACTGAAAGATTTAGACGGGCTACCAGCCAAGAGAGTCCATCAGGATCCAACTATTGCGGCAGGTTTGAAAACTTTATGCCATAATAAAGATCTCATTATCCGTCCGGCGGATAAAGGTGGGGGGATAGTGGTTCTTGATAAGAAAAACTATGTTAAGGAGATGTACAGACTTCTAGAGGACAGAGCCACTTATAGTCTCTTACCTGGGGACCCCACTTTGAAATATAAGAAAGCTCTCGTAGACATCATTAATGAAGGTTTTTCTTTGAATGTTCTTAATAAGAAAGAACAGGAATACTTGGTTCCTTTGGCACCTCGTATTCCTGTCATTTATTACCTTCCCAAGGTGCACAAAAACCCAGTCGATCCCCCTGGGCATCCCATTGTAAGTGGGATCAACTCAGTTACATCACGAATTGGGAAGTATATCGATCACTTTCTCCAGCCGTTGGTGAAATGGGTGCCCTCTTATTTGAGGGATACCAAGGACACCATCAACTTGCTGGAGAAGGTGCATCATCAGGGAGATTTGATTTTAGTTACTGCAGATGTGTCTGCATTATACACCTGTATTCCACATCGTTTGGGTCTCGAGGCAGTGGAGTTGTTTCTTACTAGAAGCTCCTCACTGACGTTGATACACAGGAATTTTGTCATGGAGCTATTAGAGTTTGCCACACGGCATAATTACTTTTGGTTCCAGGGAACTTTCTTCTCCCAAATTAAGGGTGTAGCAATGGGGGCTAAATACGCCCCCAGCCTTGCAAATCTCTTTATGGCCCAATGGGAGGAGGATGTCGTCTATGCCCTTAACAGACCTGAATTAGTTCTGTGGGCTAGATATAGAGACGACATCCTCCTCCTATGGAGGGGCACGAGAGAATCTCTAGATACTTTCATGGCGGTCCTTAATGACAACGACCGGGGAATTGTATTAACATATGAGGCTAGTTCCTCGTCTATACATTTCCTAGACTTGGAAATCATGTCTGTTAATAACCATCTTGAATTCAAAACCTACTTCAAGTCAACAGATAGAAATGGTTACATCCCCATAGATAGATGTCATCATGACCAATGGCTGAAATCTGTACCTCAGGGACAGTTCCTCCGTCTTAGGAGGAACTGCACCCATGACGATGATTTTTTGGCTCAATTCAATGTTCTGAAAGAAAGATTTCTGGATAGGGGCTACCCATCCATTGGGTTGGATAAAGACATTTCTTCCGTTTTGGAAATTGAGAGGTCTTCCCTACTCATTAACAAACAGAGAAATGTGAGAGAGGATAAATTCAAATGGTCTTTCTTCACTTCTTATTCTACTCAACATCTTGAAATTAAAAAGATTTTGAAAAGACATTGGAAAGTGCTATTAAGTGATAGAATTCTTGGACCTTCCCTCCCCGAACGGGCGGGTGTGATTTTCAGAGGTGCCTGTTCTATTCAGGGTGAAATAGCTCCCAATACAATAGATCCTCCGAAAAAGGTCTCTTTCTTTCCAGAGGCCAATGGCTATTACCCTTGTAGGAAATGTAATGTTTGCATGGTTAATGTGCTGGGTAGATGCAGAACGGTAACATTTAGCTCTAGTGTCACGGGACGCAGTTACACCATGAAGCAGTTTACTACCTGCGTCACTAGGTTCATTGTGTACCTAATCACATGCCCATGCAAACTTCAATATGTAGGGCGCACGATTAGGAAATTTTCTATTCGTGTCAATGAACACTTAGCTAAAATTCGTAAGGGTTGTGACAAACATACTGTTTCACGACATTATTTAGAACACCATGCGAAGGATCCTAGAGGCACCCAATTCCAGGTGATAGACAGATATGTCCCCCACTGGAGGGGGGACTCCTTGCGGGGTGTCTCTAGATTAGAGACTTATTGGATACATGAGCTCAGGTGTTACTCACCCCACGGTATGAACGTTGAATGGGACATTAATTGTTTCATCAACCGGGCGTGAGTACCCTGGGCTCTGGTATCCATGTTAGTCAGGATAGATGGTTTATGACCATTTATGTTTTAATTCATCGCCCGTGTGCACCTTTTCAGGTGACACGGTGCGGTTGTTTTGCTTCATACGGATTTTAGTTATTTTCCCATTCAAAGTGTTATCTTTTGGTCTTTACCCGTTGAGTGTTCATATGTACGTATACTCATGGATGTGTACGTAACATTCTGCATGGATGGGGCGACGGGATGTGTTGGCAAATTATATATAATTTATATTTTTTGAATTTTCACATCCCGTTAGGATGTAAGATGAGGTTTGAGTCTTTTTTATAATAGACCTTTACCCATAATATTTATTCTTTGGTTTACAAGGAGGGATTGACAATAATTGGGGATTCTGCTGTATGGCGTTTTTTTGGGCTATTCAGATATACGCCTATCAGCAGATCCACCAATTTCTCTTATTGTTATGTATATACTTTTTGTCCATTAGATGGCGCCCATTTCAGGGCTTTTGACGTTACCATGGTATCGTGGCGTCTCCTTGCAGTGAGATGCCGCCTCCTTGACCAGCAGACGTCCTTTCACTGCGGGGTTGTGATGATGAGACGTAACGGTGTCATGACGTCATGACGCCGTTCTCCGGTGCGCGCGCGCGACGTTCACATGAATTACACGCATTGAACGTGCGCAGGCACGGTGCGCCGCGGCGCCACGCTACTATGGTGTCCCCAATTCACATTGCAGCAACATCTGAGTGATGTTGCTGCATTCAGATGCTCATACGGGCCAGTTAGGAGACTATAGCCAGGCAATTGGACGCCCTCTTCTGGCGGTGAGGCTTATTGCAGACATCAGCATTTAGAGGTTCATGTGCTTTGCACAGATGGTGTCATCAGCTTGTCCAATTGGATTGGTTCGTATTCCGGCGGGAACATTTGAAATGATCATTTGAAATTTGTATTACTTTGGGGTTGTATTATTATCATATCCATATATTGTTTGTATGTTTTGTAATTTGACGTGTAGAATTGCAGGTTGGGTTATAATTTATACAGGTGATAGTCTGACACTGTGGAATATTTTGTTATTTCCTGTTTTGACTCCGCCCCTTAAGGGCGGGTCAGATACATTTCAGACCATATATAAGGTTGGCAATGTGGGGGGTACAGCGCTATGCCCCTGTTGAAGACTTTGGTAGTCGAAACGCGTAGGGCCTGCTATCACTGTACCCCACATTGCTTTTATTACTTTTTACCATTTTTCATTTCGTGATCACTTTTATTTGTCTTTATGTCTGTTAAGACAAAATTTATTCAATAAACCTTGATTGGTTATATTGACCTGCACTATCTGGAGTTTTCTGTTTCTCCCACCCTTGTGTCTATTTTTGGAATGATTTGGAACCTGTACGATTGGAGGGATCACCATCGTGTGAGCTGATCATTCATCACCCTGCTGGAATCGGTCCTAGGCATCCAGGATATCCAGTTCTATCTTCTGGTCATGGCGACCACTAAGCCTGATTGACCCACTGTCATACGACAGGTGGGTCCACCGTTTCCGGTAAGAGTACCCGACTGTATCTACTCTGCTCTTCTTTTGTGTTTCCACCATCAACATTTGGGTCCTTTGGTCCTTCCATGCTGTGGCGGTGTTGTCCATGAATAGACATCCTCTTCAACACATGAATGCTATTTTGGACTATATTTTTTTTGTTGAAATCTTGTATTCACTCTATATTCACTCATAGGGGTATGTTCCTCAGTTCCCATGGAGGATAGCTCATATCAGAGATCACCCATTGGAATGGACTGTTCGTGAACTCTATGCATTGATTTATATATTTACTGTGGTTTTCAGTTTATCACATATTTGAGCTACGGTTTATTAAATATAGGTTAGCAAGAAATCAGTGTTAAATTTTAAAATTACAATATACTATATACAACTTTGTTTGCCTAATAATAGCTTGCCACGCATAGCACAAAGCAAAATTCGACCTTGGACCAATGCATATCGCATACAATAGAAACACGGGTGGTGACGTCCCATCATGTAATAACCTTCGTGCAGATTCTCTATTTCTGCATTTTCATTGCTCTAGTAAATAATGCCCCATGTATTTGTAAGAATGCTACAGGAATAAAGATGACTGTTTACACAGCCTCTGAGACTACATAAATCACCACATAGTCACTTATTTCAACATAGTGCATTTGTCAGCATTTTAAAATAATTCCAGAAAATGTTGCTGAGGCATTTTGCCATCTAAGCACATGATTCTGTCTCAAAGGACAACATTTCTAGTTTTGACAATACCAGATCTTACATGTAGAATTTCAAAGATAACATATTAGGTGCCCTATAAGTGGCGGGAGTTCTATGATACAGGGCTTACAATGTGCCTAGTGCTTATATTGACTAATATACATTAAGTAAGATAAATCAATCAAATAAGCGTGTGTCCTTATTTGTGTCCTGTATCATTTGCGTGTTTAACACCTTAATGCATATACACATATCTCAAACATTGCAAACACTTATTTATGCTCCATAAACTATCCACATAATCAAAATTAAATAAACATTACAGTGTTTACATAAATAAATTTAATTCCAGTGAAAAAAAAGTTTATTCCCACAGTACTTATTAATTAAATGCCTTTTGTTCTCGCAATATAATTCTTTCTTTTTTTTTTCTGTAATGAAGACACTCACCAGTGTCACGTACCTGGTGGAGATCAAGCTGGAGAGGGGGCTTCTCTTGCACCTCCTGTCTGACAACCCTGGTAGTGATGACAGGGAGTGATGGACACAGAGTGGCACGAGGGCTGATGTAATGGATGGCGCTGGCTGAGTCTTGGCAGGAACCAGGTGGCTGGAGAGCGCTGGGCAGACTCTGAGAATAGGAGCTCCGTATCGCTGGGTCAGCAGATGGAGGCGTAGCTGGACGTAAGCCAGGAAGTCATCAACAGCCTGACAGAGCAGGTACCGAGACAAGAGGCAGAGGCAGAGACGGGACACAGGCAGGGTTCGGTACACAGTCGGGCAGCAAGGTGCAGAAACATCAGGCAGAAACGGAGTCAGACACAAGCCGGGATCAGGTAGGCAGACGGAGATCAAAGAGTAGGTTCAGGTGTAGCCGGGTCAAGACAGAGGAAACTTGGAACAGATCGGGTAAACAGGCACTAGCTGAAAGACCACTCAGCAATGTTCATGTGTTAGTGTTCAGTTTAAATAAGGTTACTTGGTGCCCATACGTGTACGTGCGCGCACTGGCGCGCACCCGTGCACGCCCGTGCATGCGCCAATACAAGTCCTTCTTTGTGCACACACTGGTGAGCCCTTGCTTGTGTGCAGATACAAGTCTGTTAGCCGGATTTCTCTTACACCAGACTTCATTTGACCACTTATTGAAAGTAAGATCACTTTTAACCTCCACCATGGATATCTTAAGCCTCATACACACGGTCGGACTTCCATCAGACTTTTCCTTGGATTTTTGTCCGAACGGAGTTGGCCGGGCACACCCATAGCATACACACCACAGGACTTTTCTGCAAACTTTCCCAAAACTTTTTGCAACATCACATGGTTTTTCTTCTCTTTTCTGCTCTTTACCACCACCCTTTGGTCAACTTCTGCTATTGTTGGTTGATTTTAACATTGGTTGTTTTGTCCATCGGACAAAAGTCCTATAGTTTTCTGTACACACAGTAGGACTTTGCTCCATAGGACTTTTGTTGGGCAAAAGTTTGTCCGTTCGCAGACCCAACTTTTGTCCGATGAAAACAAAACCAAACTCAAAAAAGTTTGTCCGATGGCGCGTACACACGGTCGGATTGTTGGTCCAACTTGCTTAAAACTAAGTTTGTTGGGCAAAAGTCCGACCGTGTGTACGGGGCTTAAGATCCACTGCCATCTCTGGGTTATTCCACCTTCAGCCAATTGTTATCAACCTCTTATGGAACCATAATATTCTTTCTTTACCTCCAATTGGTCATTGACAGTTTCAAGTTCAGTAGCATACATAGGAAGGAAAATATCTGCATAGTATAAAAACCATTTAAGCTTTTACTTATTAAACCCTTAAATTCATGTACATCTCCTAGTGTTATAATCAGCACTCGTATAAGTACTCTGCAGTAAAATTCCACATGTTTGGGAATCGCGTGCAAACTTCCAGGTAACATGATGACATCCTTAATCCGTGTCGAATGTCGAGAGACATTTGCTGGTTCAAAAATAAAAATCTGATATTCGGCCCGTGTGTATGTCGGTCTGTCCGGTTTGGCTGGATTCTCTTGAACAGGTATGCTGGAAAACCGCCAACAGCCAATAGCGGAGAGCGGTAATCGGAGTGTTCTGGTGGGGGGGGGGCCTTACCCTGTCAGAACACAACAGCTCAGGGGGGAGATCGTTGTACTTACTTTGCATAGTGAGTACAGCAGCTCCGAACGGAGCAGACAGTTATTTTTCATTCAACCCGCTGGGTTGAACGGAAAAACGTAATAGTGTGTACCAGGCTTTAGACCCTCGCCTCTATGTGTTCCTTACATAGTTATTCAGGTTGAAAAAGACACTAGTCCATCTAGTTCAACCAGTAGTAAGAAAAAGAAAACTAATAGAAAACTTTCATATGCCCAATCCTACACACAGTTGATCCAAACAAAACAATAAAGCACCAGAACATGCGAACAGGCAAAAAATGTGTGCGAACACGCGAACACCGTTATAGTCTATTGGACACGAACATGAAAAAGTGCTAATTTTAAAGGCTAATATGCAAGTTATTGTCATGAAAAGTGTTTGGGGACTCGGGTCCTGCCCCAGGGGACATGTATCAATGCAAAAAAGTTTTAAAAATGGCAGATTTTTTCGGGAGAAGTGATTTTAATAATGCTTAAAGTGAAACAATAAAAGTGAAATATTCCTTTAAATTTCGTACCTGAGGGGTGTGTATAGTATGCCTGTAAAGTCGTGCATGTTTCCCGGGTTTAGAATTGTCCCTGCACAAAATGGCATTTCTGAAGGAAAAAAAGTCATTTAAAACTCGCGGCTATAATGAATTGTCGGCTCCCCGGCATTACAGATCGAAGTCATTGAAAAAAAACCGCAGCCCCCCCCCCCCACAGTCTATTACCAGGCCCTTTGGGTCTGGTATCAATATTAAGGTGAACCCCGAACCAAAAAAAACGTGCCCCCCCAAATTCCATATCAGGCCCTTCAGGTTTGTTATGGATATTAAGTGGAACCCCGCACCAAATAAAAGAAAAAATGGCATGGGGTCCCCCCAAAAATCCATACCAGACCCTTCAGGTCTGGTATGGATTTTAAGGGGAACCCCGCACCAAAAAAAAAAAAAGGCATGGGGTCCCCCCAAAAAATCCATACCAGACCCTTATCCGAGCAGGCAACCTGGCAGGAAAAGAGGGGGGACGAGAGAGCGCCCCCTCCTAAACCATACCAGGCCACATGCCCTCAACATGGGGAGGCTGTCCCCATGTTGATGAGGACAAGGGCCTCATCCCCACAACCCTTGCCCGGTGGTTGTGGGGGTCTGCGGGCGGGGGTTTATCGAAGGGTCTGGTATGGATTTTTGGGGGGACCCCACGCCATTTTTTAATTTTGGGTCGGGGTTCCCCTTAAAATCCATATCAGACCTGAAGGGTCTGATATGGATTTTTGGGGGGACCCCATGCCATTTAAAAAAAATTTGATGCGGGGTTCCCCTTAATATCTATACCAAACCTGAAGGGCCTGATATGAAATTTGGGGGGACCCCCACGTTTTTTTTTGGTTCGGAGTTCCCCTTAATATTCATACCAGACCCAAAGGGCCTGGTAATGGACTGTGGGGGGGACCCCTGCCGTTTTTTTCTATGACTTTGATCTGCATTGCCGGGGAGCCGACAATTTATTATAGCCGCGAGTGGTTTTAAATGACTTTTTTTCCTTCAGAAATTACATTTTGTGCAGGGACAATTCTAAACATGGGAAACATACGCGACTTTACAGGCATACTATACACATCCCCCCAGGTATGAAATTTAAAGGAATATTTCACTTTTATTGTTTCACTTTAAGCATTATTAAAATCACTGCTCCCGAAAAAACTGAAGTTTTTAAAACTTTTTTGGGCATTGATACATGTCCCCTGGAGCAGGACCCAGGTCCCCAAACACTTTTTATGACAATAACTTGCATATTAACCTTTAAAATTAGCACTTTTGATTTCTCCCATAGACTTTTAACGGTGTTCCGTGGCTTTTCGAATTTGCCGTGAACACCCAAAATTGTTCGCTGTTTGCCGAACAGGCGAACAGGCAATGTTCGTGTCAAACTCATGTTCGACTCGAACATAAAGCTCGTCGCTTATTATCCAGGTATATTTTGTGCATTTAGGAATGCACCTATCTCTTTTTTAAAACAATCTACTAAGCTGGCCAGAACTAGTTTTTGAGGGAGTCTATTTCACATTTTCACAGCTCTTAGTTTTCGTATGTGCAGGTTAAAGCTTTTTTCCTTCAGATGTAAAAAGTGCCCCCTTGATCTCTGTAATGACCTAAAAGTGAATAACTCAACAACAAGCTCACCATTGGACCATTTATGTGGACCTTCACATTGACTTTCACAGTTGCAGCATCATCATCACCCCCCTCCCTGCCTCTTATGCACCTTTGCCCATACGCCTCCCCTCCTTTTCTAACAACACTAACCTATGTTAATTAGACAGATGTATTTGTAAGCTTAACCATAATTTATTTTATGTAATTTCAGTTTTAGTATTTATATCTGTTTGAGAAGCAAGGTGGTTGATAAACCATATTAGGAGAGATTTATTCGATTTATTTATTCCATATTTTCAATGCTAAGGTAACATATAAGGAATAGGCAGCAACCATTCGTTTAATAGCGGAAAAGGTTAAGTGAGGTCCAATGAGTGGGTATTTCTATCAGAGGTGGCTCAAAATGTTGTCATCACAGCTAAAATAAACTATTTTGAGAGCACAAAAGGACTACAGTTATTAAACACTGGGAAGTATATTTTTTCAGTAGAATTTAATTTATATACTGTATAATGTAACATGTGCACAAAAAAAGTCACGCACTTAAAGTGGTTGTAAACCCTCTCATATACCCAGTGAAGTGAATAGCCTCAGATATTACACAGAGATTAAACAAATCCTCTTACATAGGTTTTACTTGTTTAACTGCAGTCTTCTCTTCCCTTCTCCCTTCAAAAGTTGTGGTTGTGGTAAAAACCTTCTCCATCTCTAAAGCCCTGTACACACGATCGGATAACCTATGGATTTTCGTCCGATGGATTTGACCATCGGAAATCCGATGAAACTGTTTTTCATCAGTCTTGGCCACACACCATCAGTCTAAAAACCGACGGCAAGAAAACGACGGCACGTACAAAACGTACGACGCGCTATAAAAGGGCCGAACAAATTTAATGGCGCCACCCCTTGGGCTGCTTTTGCTGATTTCGTGTTACCGCGTGTTAGTAAAAGTTTGGTGAGAGCTGATTCGCGCTTTTCAGTCTCTGTGCTTTGCAGATCGTTTCCTGGTGTTCAGTTTGTGCTTGTGGGTTCGTATTTGTGATTCAGTGCGTGCAGTCAGGTCGTTACTGCCTTGCAGTGCCTTCTTAGCCGCGCGTTTACTGTTTTTCAGGTCGTTCTTCTCAGGCCTTGCTGTTCCACGGTGCGTTCTGTTTGAGTGCGTTCTGACCAGGCGACCGGTTTAAAACCATGTTTGAAGTGCGTTCTCGTTCTCGAGCTCGTGCTGGCTTTGGACTTGGTGTTGCAGTTAACACTGTAACCCGAGTTCAGTCTGTGAACAGGGTGAGGAGGAGTTCATGGACTAAGAATTGGTTGCTCCAGCGGGACCAATTCTCTCATATGCCTCTGCTGCGGGAAATCCATGAGAATAATCCTGATGATTTCAGGAATTATCTCAGGATGACGGACCCCGTTTTTCACCGTCTGTTGGATTTGCTGTCCCCCTATATCACGAGGCAGGACACTGTGATGCGCCAGGCCATCACTGCCGAGCAGAGGCTTATTGCCACGTTGAGATACCTGGCGACTGGGAGAAGCTTGCAGGACCTCAAGTTCACAACAGGCATCTCCCCCCAGACTCTCGGAATCATTATCCCTGAGACGTGTTCGGCCATTATTCAGGTCCTGCAGACGGACTATATCAGGGATAAGCAATTAGCGGACCTCCAGCTGTTGCAAAACTACAAGTCCCATCATGCCTCTGCCTCTTGGTGTCATGCTCGTGGCTGCCAGAGTCTTGCTATGCCTCATGGGATTTGTAGTTCTGCAACAGCTGGAGGTCCGCTAATTGCATATCCCTGGACTATATGAAGGTAATTTTGCTCGTTTGACATCACATTATATGTTTTTATTGTTTTATAATGTTCTATTTTTTTTTCCTCCTAACCCAAATTTGCCTGTTTGTAATATCCTGGTAATGTCCCCATTTTCCCCATGCATGTTTTTACCTGTAAAGGCCTTTTTGGGCCCTACATGCCTATTTCCCTTCACTAAAATCTCCAGTATGCTATCCTGGGCCCAAACCCAGCTAGCCTTCTATTTTCCTTTTCAAATTTTTGGGGTCAGTGCCCTCGTAGTTTGACAACCCTCCCTCCCCCCCCCTAAAGATGTAAAAATAGTTTTAGTTCTCAATCAAGCTCAGCAGAGTGGTAGAGCCTTTTTTTGTATCCCCCACAATCACCTCAAGCCCCCCCCCCTTAGATTATTTTAGAATGTCCACTCAGCGGGGGTGAGGCATCTGCTAAGTGGGCCTTTTGTTTATTGGTAGGAAATACTCCCTTAAATAATAATGTTAGAATGATGTTGGTCAACAATGTTTTTGTGTGTAATCTGCTTGCACTGTAAACATAAACCGTACTAATGTCTTCTTTTGTTTGACTCCACAGTTCCCTAGCACACCACAGGAATGGCTGACTGTGGCCTCCCAATTTGCCCAGCGGTGGGATTTCCCCAACTGCGGAGGGGCAATTGATGGGAAGCACGTCCACATAGTGCCGCCACCCCCGTTCGGGGTCATACTATTTTAACTATAAAGGTTTTAATAGTATTGTGTTGATGGCGGTGGTGTCGGCACGGTACGAGTTCCTGTATGTGGACGTGGGGAAGAACGGCCGGATGTCCGATGGCGGAGTATTCGCTGAGACGGAGTTCGCTCACCGTCTGCAGGCTGGGGGTCTTGCACTGCCTCCAGATGCAGAGAACGTGGAAGGGCTACTGTTCGTTTTCATCGCGGATGAAGCTTTTGGTCTTGGACCACACCTCATGCGGCCGTTTCCCCAACGCACCCTCACCCCGGAGAGGAGGGTTTTTAATTACCGGCTGGCCAGAGCCCGGAGAGTTGTGGAGAATGCCTTCGGGATAATGGCCAGCCGGTTCCGCCTGTTTCAGACAGCTATACATTTGGCGGAATATAAACTGAACAACATTGTGTACTGCTGCTGCCTATTGCACAACTTTTTAAGAAAATTCTCAGCTACTTATGTGTCATCAGTTGGGCCTGAGGCCGGTCCATCCGAAATGACAATTCTGACCGGCCTCAACACTGCCCGTACTGGCTTGGCCCCCCAAAGTGCCCGTGAAGTACGTCAGAAATACGTAGAGTACTTCACGGGTAGGGGGGCCATCGCAATGCCAGACCACATTTGACATTTTATAACCTTTTTAAAATAAAAAATAAATTATATTTACTACAAACTTGTGTTGTCATTCTTGTATTTTGGGTTTATGTGTCTCCCAGGTTCTAGTAGTGCCAAGTGTATTTGTCCTTAGTAAATAGCCTCAAATCTCACAGGTAAAAACATTGATTTTGCATCTTCAGAACTGCTATTGAGCATAGAAAGAACAAGCCACACCTTTTTTAGACTTCCCGAATGTTTTTATTGATTGCACCACATTTTTGGGTGGTTTGCGATTTTCAAGCCTTTTTTTTTGTTTGGGCGGCTTTTTTTGCAGAAACATGCATGGGTCAAAAGCCAAAATTTTTTTTATGAAAAAGTAACAAAATAACAGTGAAAAATACAAACATGAGATGGGGTGATGTTACCCCTGATCCATCCCAAATGTGAAGAACCACACTTTCTTTTTGGGGCTCAAATGGGTATCTTCAACATGATCCCATGGCTAAGGTAAACATGTGCTATCTGCCATCATGGGGGATCAATGGACGTGCTTTGGGGGTGAAAACCCTTCCTCTCACCTACTTGAGTAAGGAGGAAGAGGTTTCACCCCCAAAACAGGGACATAGATATCCTGTGACGGCAGATAGCACATGTTGAGTCACTGTGTGCATCTTCACATTTGGGCTGGTGGAAATCCCATTGCAAATTTCTGACGCATAACAAAACACAAAAACAGGGGGGGGTTCACACTATTCTCCCCAAAATATCTATAATGTTTTTATATTTTTGCTCAATCACATTCATTCTCTTTCTCATAATGTCCATTTCGCTACTGCATTCCATGATTTCCTGAATGAGTATTTTGGCGCTGGCACTCGAGAATGGAGGATTTGGACTTCCTGACACACCCCCACGTTCAGTCCCTAAAAAAAAAAAAAATTATTTGAACTATGCAAGCCTACATCTGTATTTACCTTGAAGTTGTGGTGACAGACACTGATCTGTTGTGCTGATAAGATCCACCTCCCCTTCCTCCACCTCCCCTTCCTCCTCCTCCGCTTCCTCCACCTCCGCTTCCTGAACATGCTGATCTTGGTCTGCTTTGTGATCTTCGGGGAGTTTCTGTGGTGTTTGGTTCCTCGTCTCCTGAGCATGGTGTCCTCCCAGTCTCCTCTCCCCTATGGGAATGTCAAAAATAATGTATCCTTTAGAACACAGAGTTTTTAGGCCTGAAAATGGATTCCCATTGTTTTGAAGTGGGGTACAATTGATATTTGGCCCTGAGTTTCAAGATGAACATATGAGATCTTGCAAACTCTACAAAGCAACATGTTATTTTTGAGGACACTCACAAATACACTTGGATAACCACCAAGGTATCCACTGGACCACCTGTGTGTGACACCGTTTATAAATTTGGTCATGTGGCCCAGACTATAGTATCTTGATCCAGAAAAAAAAAATTAGTACACAATTGCTGGAGTGTCATCTCCTTTACCCAGAATACAGTTTAGCCTTTCATTCACATTCTAGTTTTCCTTACAACACATCATCTAGCCAACAATGTGTAGATAAACATTGTTTAAGTAAAATGAGGCATGCCCACATGTAGTTTACGTGGATATGTGCCAAACATGTTTGGGGGAAGAGCAGCAATTTTTTTTTTACCACACATTTACCAAATAAGTGGACTCTCCACTTAACATAAAAGTTGACATTTTAAAATGTGAAACCAGTCAAGCCAAGCACATGTTGCAAAACATGGAAGAATAAATATTACAATGTGAAAGAACACAGTAAAAAAAACATACTTTTTTCTATGCTTTTTAGAAGCTTCTGTGACAGCAGGAAGGTAAAGTCACCTGGTTGCATCCAGGGGGGTAGATATATTTCTCCCAGATTCAGGCTTTATGCCGACTTATACAACTAGGGAGTTGATGAAGCCCAGCTGAGGCTAGTGGGCTCATGGATGACTCATACCTCTAGAGAGAGGGCTGGGCGTCGTGCAGGCAGGGAGTCGATGAGACCAGCTGAAGCTTGTCAGCTCATTTAAGGCCTTTATAAAAACTCCCAGCTTCATTAGATGTTAGCTCATGCCTGGACCCAGACCTGTGTGGACTGTCTAGGGAGAGTGAACCCCTGTGCGGTGAGGCAAAGCCTGTGTGGCTATTTGTTTGGACTTTTACTAAACCAGGGACTTAGGGACTAGGACAGCACCAGGCTGATCCCAGTTGTTAGTTTAGGAAACCTGCATGTTTAGTCAGAGGTCAAACTGACCAGGATTTATTTTGTTTATGTTTCTTTTTGGCTTTGCTGTGTTTTTGTCACTGTACATAGAGAAATAAACCGCACCTTTTGATTTTGAAAACCACAACCTCCGTCTGCTGGCCCTGTTTTTGTGTGGGGAGCCCAACCAGGGGGGTCACACACACCCGCTACCGAGTTAACCCCCTCACAGTTGGTGGAGAACCAGTGGCAGTTTTTTTTAAGCCAGCATGGAGGAGATACTGAAACAGCTGGCTCTAGCAAATGCCAATCAACAGCAGACAAATGCAGGTTTGCAAAGGAGCCTTGCAGCCCAGCAGCAAGCTCATCAACAAGCCCAGCAGCAATCTGAGGCCCGCTTCATAGACCTGTTACAGAAGCAAGAGCAGAGACTACAACAAATGGAAGCAGTAATGCAGCAACGTCCGCAGACCAGTGAGGAAAGCCGTCCCACTAATACCGCGTCCTTTGGGGTGAGTCGTTTATTGACAAAAATGACTGGAGAGGATGATCCAGAGGTATTTTTGACCACATTTGAAAGGACTGCTGAAAGAGAAAAGTGGCCTGAGGAGCAGTGGGCTGGACTGGTGGCTCCTCTGTTAACTGGTGAATCGCAGAAGGCTTACTATGACCTAGAGCCTGACCAAGCAAAAGACTATGTGATGCTAAAAGCTGAAATATTGGCAAGGCTGGGTGTCACCCTGGCTGTCCGGGCTCAGCGTGTGCATAACTGGACTTTCCAGCTTGGAAAACCCCCCAGGTCTCAAATGTATGATCTCATTCACCTGAGCAGGAAGTGGCTACAGCCAGAGACTTTGTCCGCACCGGAGATTGTGGAACGTGTTGTGATGGATCGTTTCTTGAGAGCTCTTCCTACCGCCATTCAAAAGTGGGTAAGCCATGGAGACCCAGAAACGGCCGGTAAACTTGTGGATCGTGTAGAGAGATACTTGGCTACAGAGAACCTGACGGCCTCTTCCAGAGACTCTCAGACTTTCCACCCTAAGACCAGACCATCCCCAGGGGCGGATAAGAGGATTCCAAGGGGTGAGGGTGGAGAGAGTGAGAGGGTGGGAGCTCTACCCAAAGTTTGGCGAGAACAGCCTGGGAAGTCAGGGGCTCAAGAGGCAGCCAAATGGATTGTTTGCTACCGCTGCCGGCAAGCGGGACATATTGCAGCAAATTGCCCGGTTGTGGAGGAACCCATGCAATGTGACTTTCTGATGGACAGACGTCAGTCGCTGTGTGCGACAGTCGCATGCACTGCCATTCGGGGAACTGAGAAACATTTATGCAAAATGTGTATTAATGGTAGAAATGTTGTGGTATTACTGGATTCAGGTAGCCTTGTGACCCTGATAAAGGCTGAATTAGTTAAAACAGAGGTCTCTGGGAATAGCAAGGTAGCTGTTATTTGTGTGCATGGGGACACCCGAGAGTATCCAGTGACTACAGTGTGTTTCGAGACCCCCAAAGGTACCCTCTCTCATCCAGTGGGGTTAGTATCTCAATTACCGCATGATGCCATTGTGGGAAGGGATTTTCCGAAGTTCTGGGAACTGTGGGATGATCCTGAGCCCCCCACTGGTGCCCCTATGTACCAGGAATGTGATAGCCAGAACTCCTCTGAGAGTGGTGAGGACTCTCCAGAATTTCCCTTGTCAGTATTGGCAGGGGAGACTCAAGAAACTGGAGAGGAGCCCACCTCCTCAGACAAAAACCTACCGTCTGTGGAGTTTTCTGATCTGGAGGTTCACAGGGAAAATTTTGCCACAGAACAGTTAAAAGACCCCGCCCTAATAAAGGCACGGGAAAACGTAGTGGAAATAGATGGCGAGTTAGTGAACCCAGATAATACCTGCACTTACCCATACTTCAGCGTAGAGAAGGACCTACTGTATCGGGTGGCAAAAAGGGCAGAAGAAACCGTTGAGCAGCTTGTGGTGCCCAAACCTTACAGGAAGTTGGTGTTGGAGTTGGCCCATGGGCACATTCTTGGAGGTCATCTGGGGACAGAGAAAACCCGAGAGAGGGTATTACAGAGATTCTATTGGCCTGGGGTGATGAAGGACATAGAAAATTATTGTTCCTCCTGCCCTGTGTGTCAGAGGTCGGCCCCGATGCCACATTTCCGTAGCCCGCTGGTCCCTCTACCCATCATTGAGGTCCCGTTTGAGAGAATCGCAATGGATTTGGTAGGTCCTATAATCAAGTCCGCTAGGGGGCACCAGTACATATTGGTTATAATGGACTATGCCACCCGTTATCCAGAAGCGATCCCTCTCAGAAATACCTCGGCCAAAACCATAGCCAAAGAGCTATCTCTTGTTTTTAGCCGGGTGGGTATTTGTAAAGAACTGCTTACGGACCAAGGTACACCCTTTATGTCCCGGGTTATGAAAGAGCTGTGTAAATTGTTCAAAGTGACGCAATTGCGTACATCTGTGTATCACCCCCAAACCGATGGGCTGGTTGAAATATTCAACAAAACCCTAAAACAAATGTTGAAGAAAGTGGTGGATAGAGATGGAAAGGATTGGAACTGTCTACTTCCTTATTTGATGTTTGCTATTAGGGAGGTGCCCCAATCCTCTACGGGATTCTCCCCCTTTGAGTTACTGTATGGGAGACACCCAAGAGGGCTGTTGGATATTGCCAAGGAAACTTGGGAAAGTGAGAGTTCTCCCCACAGGAGTGTGATTGAGCATGTCGCCCTGATGCAAGATCGAATTGCACAGGTAATGCCCATCGTGAAGGAACATTTGGCCCAAGCGCAGTTGGCACAGCAGAGAGTGTACAACCGTGGAGCAAAGACCCGTACCTTTTCCCCGGGGGATAGGATATTGGTACTTGTCCCTACGGTTGAAAGTAAATTCCTTGCCAAATGGCAAGGCCCCTACGAGATAATGTAAAAAGTGAGCGAAGTGAATTACAAGGTCAGACAACCAGGAAGGCGAAAGCCCGAACAGATATATCACGTTAATCTGTTGAAAGCCTGGAGGGATAGAGAGTCCCTAGTCGCAGAAACTTGGTCACCAGCTCAAACTGGTTGCGTGATTCCGGAGGTTGGAATAGCAGCCACCTTGTCACAACCCCAACAACAGGAGGTTAAGGAGTTTGTGCTTCGCAACAAGGAGGTGTTCTCTGAGCTGCCGGGACAAACATCTGGGGTAGAGCATGATATTATTACCCCGCCTGGTGAAAGGGTGAAGTTAAAACCCTATCGGATCCCAGAGGCCCGACGGGAGGCAATACGGGAGGAAGTACAGAAAATGCTGAACTTAGGGGTGATAGAGGAGTCCCAAAGTGATTGGTCTAGTCCCATTGTGTTGGTGCCTAAACCGGATGGGAGCTGGCGATTTTGTAACGATTTTCGTCAGTTGAACAAAGTTACAAAATTTGACACCTACCCCATGCCACGTATAGATGAGTTGATCGACCGGCTGGGAACAGCCCGATACATGACGACTCTTGACCTCACAAAAGGGTATTGGCAAATTCCCCTGGCCAAGTCGGCCAAAGAGAAAACCGCATTTGTAACCCCAGACGGGGCGTTCCAATATAAGAGAATGCCGTTCGGGTTACAGAATGCGCCGGCCACATTCCAGCGGAAAATGGACCAGATACTGAGGCCCCATCGGAAGTATGCTGCGGCTTACCTGGATGACGTAATTGTCCATAGCACAGATTGGGCCTCACATCTGCCAAAAGTGCAAGCAGTCCTAGACTCTATCCGGGAAGCGGGGTTTACGGCTAACCCCAAGAAGTGTACCATTGGGCAGGAGGAGGCCAAATATCTTGGGTACACCATTGGCAGGGGAGTGATAAAACCCCAACTCAACAAAGTCGAGGCCATCCAGAGTTGGCCACGTCCCAACAGCAAGAAGCAGGTACGGGCCTTTCTGGGAATCGCGGGTTATTATCGGCGCTTCATTCCCCACTTTGCTTCTAAGGCTGTGCCCCTAACCAACCTGACGAAAGGGAAAGGGTCGGTCATGATTAAATGGACCCCCGAGGCTGAGGCAGCATTCCAATTCTTGAAACAAGCCTTATGTAGCCAGCCAGTGTTGTACTCACCCGACTTCTCTAAAGACTTTGTCGTACAAAGTGATGCGTCAGATGTGGGGTTAGGAGCAGTATTGTCCCAGGTCTGGAACGGGGAAGAGCACCCAGTCATTTACCTCAGCAGGAAGTTGAAGTCCCATGAGGTAAATTACGCCACGGTTGAAAAGGAGTGTTTAGCGGTGAAGTGGGCTCTAGATTCCCTTCGGTACTATCTGCTAGGTAGGCACTTTGACATGGTTACGGATCACGCTCCGTTAAAGTGGATGGCTCAAAACAAGGAGACAAATAGAAGAGTGAATAGGTGGTTCCTGGCCCTACAGGAATTCAACTTCACAGTAAAGCATCGCCCTGGCGTTCAAATGGGGAATGTGGATGCTTTGTCTCGAGTACATGAATGCCTGATTGCTGGTGTTCCAACCCCAAGGTTAAAACAAGAGGGGGGGGGTATGTGACAGCAGGAAGGTAAAGTCACCTGGTTGCATCCAGGGGGGTATATATATTTCTCCCAGATTCAGGCTTTATGCCGACTTATACAACTAGGGAGTTGATGAAGCCCAGCTGAGGCTAGTGGGCTCATGGATGACTCATACCTCTAGAGAGAGGGCTGGGCGTCGTGCAGGCAGGGAGTCGATGAGACCAGCTGAAGCTTGTCAGCTCATTTAAGGCCTTTATAAAAACTCCCAGCTTCATTAGATGTTAGCTCATGCCTGGACCCAGACCTGTGTGGACTGTCTAGGGAGAGTGAACCCCTGTGCGGTGAGGCAAAGCCTGTGTGGCTATTTGTTTGGACTTTTACTAAACCAGGGACTTAGGGACTAGGACAGCACCAGGCTGATCCCAGTTGTTAGTTTAGGAAACCTGCATGTTTAGTCAGAGGTCAAACTGACCAGGATTTATTTTGTTTATGTTTCTTTTTGGCTTTGCTGTGTTTTTGTCACTGTACATAGAGAAATAAACCGCACCTTTTGATTTTGAAAACCACAACCTCCGTCTGCTGGCCCTGTTTTTGTGTGGGGAGCCCAACCAGGGGGTCACACACACCCGCTACCGAGTTAACCCCCTCACACTTCCTATACTGCTCCGGCTCCCTGAGCTTCAGGTCAGACCATCTTTTACAGAGTTGTTCCTTGGATCTCCTGACCCCATATTTTTTTTAGAGAGTCTTCGCCACTTTGTCCATAATTTGTGACTTCCAGAGATTAGGGGTGTCGTATGGGCCATTCTTGCCATCGTAATCCTTCCTCCGCAGAATGTCCACCATCTCCGCCATCTCAGCAAAAGACATATTAGTCGCCTTGTATCTTTTTTTACTGGATCGGGACGTTTCCGCCTCCGGGCTTTCCTCGTCGGTAATTTCTACTAAAGAAACCACCTGTGTCTGCGACATGTCGCCGTCTCACACTGTGCGCCGATTGTTAAGGGGCGGGGAAATGCAGAAAACGTCTGTCATGGGCGGGCGACGAGGGCGGAGTTACACGCATGCGCAGGGTATAAAAAGGAGAAATAAGTTATTAGGGATGCGCGGAGTAAGGACGACCGGAAGTGAACAAACAAACTCAACTAAGGTAAGAAGGGAACTCGGGCCTGCAGTGGCCTATAATGGTTCATGATTGTAAAGGGCAATATTGTGATAAGTTGAGGAGAATCAAATCTGATCTGTTTTTTTTTTTTTACTTGCTGATCCAAAAAGATGCATAAACTACGTGAGCCGGAGGTGATGCTGATTTTTATAGACAAATATAAGGAACAGCGCAACCTGTGGGAACTGAAACACCCAGCGTACCACAAGAGTGATGTACGTCGGGCAACTATAACCAAATTAGCAGAGGATATGAAGCCATGGATCCCAGATGCAGACTACACTATGATCAATAATAAAATCAACAACCTGCGTAATTCCTATAAAAAAAAATACAAGGAAATGCGCCAGTCAAAGAGATCAGGAGCAGCAGCCGATGATGTAGTACAATTGGGGGTGTATACTGCGCTAATGTGAAAAAGAAAAATATGAAAAATAATTGTGCTAATCACACCAAGGCTGCGACAAATAAAATATGTGAAACCATATACAAACAATATAAAATTAGAAAATATCGCGCCCAAAATATATGAAATAAATAATGAAAATTAATTAATTGAATATACACAGGTGACACAACTCAAGTGAAAAAAACCCTTATAAAGGGGTTCCTACCACCAAAATAAATGAATAAGGTTGCAAACTGTGTAAATAAAATAATATATCAATATTAATAAACGCTATTAACATAAGATGAATGGTCAATCCGAGTGAGTAATTATTGTCAATAAATAAAACACCAGTTTACTTTGTTTATTGTTTTTTGGCTGTATACCTCTGCAATTGGGAATACATCTTTCATTGAGGTAATACACTACTGGAGTCCCTCTCCTCTTTTTGTTTCCCATACAAACTCGGAGATTTCGTTTCTATACCATTTGGAGTGATTCATCGCAGCAGCCATAGTGAAGGAATCAGTATTAGTGGATACTATCAAACTGCATTGGGACAACAGCTTCGCAAAATCAGGTGGATGAACTCCTGTACCTCGCAGAGGGTGATATCTGCAGGCCTGATAGACCTTGCCATAGCGGAGGTCCACCACTTCTGGTAACGTACCCATTTCTTAACATACGCATTCACCATGGTGGATTTGATCTTCTCTGATAACCGTGGATTCTCTGGGGTATTTCTCCTGCACTATCATCTCTCACCTTGAATTACCTTCCAGAGTTTTTTTCTTCTCCCTTTATCCAGTATGAAGGCGACACTTCCATATCTGTGCTGAACTTCTTCTCCCCTGATACTTTTATATATGCGCTGGACTTCCTCTCCCATGGAATTTTTTGTAGCTTGGAGCCTTTCTCTAAAGATTTTCAAGCATCTTATTTGAATTAAATTTAATGTATTGGACACTGGTGTTTTATTTATTGACAATAATTACTCACTCGGATTGACCATTCATCTTATGTTAATAGCATTTATTAATATTGATATATTATTTTATTTACACATTTTGACGATGTAGTACAGCCCAAGCTGTGGTACTACAAACATCTTCAATTTCTGGATGACCAGATTGAGGCCAGGGAATCTATTTCCAGCCTTCTCTCAACCCTTCCTTCCACCCTTCCCTCCAGCGTTCCTTCCACCCTTCCCTCCACCCCTGCAGAGGCGGAGGAGGAGCCACCTGAACTTGAAGAGCCAGATCTTCGCATCTTCAGCCAGGTATAGTATTTTTGCTGATAATTATTGTCCACTAAGTAATATTGTGTTGAAATGGTTGGATTAGCCATAAATGATATCATCCCCCCCAAAAAAAAAATATGCACCAGTCATGATATCCAAATTGTGTGTGATAGATTCCCCAAATAATACAATTTTTATTTATTGTTTAAAAACAGGATGAGGCAAGCCAGGAGGAAGAGGCTCAGGAGTGTGGCAGGCAGGAGGAGGCAGGGCCAAGTGGGACTCAGCAGGTCCCCAGGCCTAGTGGCAGCACCGTCTCCCAAGTGGCTCCCCTCCACGTCAGACCGCCAAAACAACGGCGGATGACACAAGTGGAGGAAGAGTCACTAAAGATGATTTGGGAGGCTGCTGCCATCATGAGGGCCCCCCTCAACCCTACGGAGGGGTTTATCAGCTATCTGGCGGATAAGTTGCTCCAAATGGAGGCGGGACAACGGGCCCTTTGTGAGCACCTCATATACATGGCCGTACACATGGGGGCGAGGGGGCAGCTGACTGAGGCCACCCATCTGTCACATCAGGCCAATCCCTCTCCTCCTTCTCCTCCTCCTCCTGCCACATCACCACCCACAGTGGCCCAGCCTGCAAGGGTGCGTGGACGGGGCTGTGGAGAGAACGCTGCAGGGAAGCGTGGAAGGAAGGCTACAGGGAAGAGCAGAAGGTGATTCTCTGGCCTTGAGCTGCTCTTCCAGAAGTTGCAGGGTGATGGAGTACCACAGTTTGGGATGATGTATGTCTTTGGCTGCTGCTCCTGATTTCATGCTGTTGTTGATTTTATTATTCATCATAGTCAGGTCTGCATTTGGGATCTAATGACTTGATATTTTCTGCTAATTTCTGAATAGTTGCCCTTCGTTTTTTGTTTGCTTTTTTTCCAAAATAAATGGAAATTTGATTTCAGCCAACATACATGCCTGATGTGTTTTTTTTTTGGAGTAGCAATAACATTTCATAAATACAATGTGTAATTAATAACAAGGGACACCAACCTCCATGAGGAAACAATAAAATAAAAAATGTTGTTCTGAGAAATAGACACACCAAAAAATGCACAACAAATTTAAATACAAAAACAAAAAAAAAGGTGTAATTTGTGAGGTCGGCCTTTAAGAATTAAACTAATTATTCCTAAGATCACAAGAAAGAAGAAAGACATAAGTTTGTCAGAACTCGTGATAAAGATCTGCAGCAAAAATTACATTTTAAACACCGTTCTAAAGCAACAAAACATGCGCTGCATTAAACGAAGCAATAACTTGCAGAATGACGAATGTGCTCTCTCCATTAGTAACGCTAGTTTTACCAGAACGAGCGCTCCCGTCTCCTAATTCAGTCTGAGCATGCGTGGGTTTTTTAACCGATGAACTTGCCCATAGACGATCGGAAATTACCATCGGTTTTTTATCCATCGGAAAATTTTAAAACAAGTTCTATTTTTTAAAACCGATGGAAAAAAGACCGATGGGTACCATACACGATCGGTTGGTCTGATGAAAACCATCCATCGGACGGTTTTCATCAGTCAAACCGATCGTGTGTACGGGGCTTAAGCATCACATTGAAGGGGGCTGAGAGTAGCAGTTACAGTGTGTGAGAGCTGTCTAGAGGATTACACTACCCTTCTCAGGGCCATCTTTATTACTGATTGGACCCTGGGCAAGAATTTTCTTGACCCCCCCCCATGCAATTTTGCTCTCCATCCGAAGCACACCTCTGTACCTTCCCCCCTCAACACATCTCTGTACACCCAGCACAAATCTATATCCCCAACACATCTTCATATCTCTAGAAGACCCTTGAACCCCCTAGCACACATTAGCACCCCATCACTCTTCCATATCCATCAGCACATCTCTGCACCCCTCTGCACACCTGTGTCCCCCCCTCATGCACACATACTTCTGCACCTCCCAACATCCTCTGCATGCCCTAGCCCACCTTTGTACCTCAAACACACCTCCTTACCCCCAGCAAGTCTCTGCCCCCCCTGTACCCCTTCATACTCTCTGCACATCTCTGTGCCTCTAGAACACCTATTTACCCCCTGCAAGTCTCCATACCCCCAGTATGCCTCTTCCTCCTCCCAGTACATCTACGTACTCTACCAGGACATCTCTGCACCCCCTACTCACCTCTGTACCCCAGTATGCCTCTGCATCCCCTTGTACATCTATGTACTACCCCAGCACATCTCTGAATCTCCCTGTACCCATCCATACCCTCTGCACATCTCTGTACCTCTAGAACACCTCCATGCCCCCTGCAAGTCTCTGTACCTCCAGTATGCCTCTGCACCCCCCTCTCCCCCAGTACATCTCTGTTACCACAACCCCCCGCATCTTATGTAACCCCCCTAAACATACACACATACACATCTTTGTAACCTTTTAATACCACATAGCCATGTACTGTGTCTCAGGCTACTGTGGCTTCTCTGGTGGTGGTGGAAGTACACAGAGGGCGGAGCCCACACAGAACCTTGGTTAGCTGGGTCACTTGTGTTGTTGATATTGATGCCCTGAACCTCTCCCGTCACTTCTGGCAGCTTCCGGTATACATAGGGAATAGGGACTCAGGAGAGGTACCTGTGCTGGGAAGGCACCAGCTTCATTTCACTAACTGGGCAACTCTCTACTCCCTGTATACTCGAAGCTGCTAAAGGTGAAGAGAGAGGTTCGGGGCAGCACAGCTGCATTAATATTATCAACACTAGTAACCCCCGATACAGAGTGTGCTCCTACTGCCACCAGAGAAGCCACAGAGCTGTGACCAAAGCTGCAGAGTAAGGGTACGGGAACTATAGCTGTCCATCAGATCATCATGTACAGCAGCACACGTGAGCCTAACGCTGCCATCCTGGGACAAAGCCATAATGGGACAATAAAAGCAAAAAGAGCCATGTATGCTACCTGCAGGCAGGGTGGGCTCAAGGGGCAGCTGCTTTGGGCCCCACAACAACGATTGGGCCCAGGGCAGCTGTCCCTTTTGCCCCACGTTAAAGACAGCCCTGACCCTTCCTACAGCACACAGGAATGAAGGAAGGATACAGAGCTGTGTTTTGAATAGACAAACTATGTGCAGAGCTCCCTCTCCCATCACAAGTTTATCTCATGTGTCGGGAGAACTTCTCAGAAGTGACTCATGCTTAAACCATTGACTTTACAGCCACTTTAGGTAGGGTACACGCAATGAGAAAGTTGGCAGTAAAATTCTGTACGAGGCACGATCGTTCAATTTTCGCATAATGTGTATGCAACTTTTGACATCCGAATCAGACTTTCCAAAAAGTTTCTCGTACGTGAACAGAGCAAACTATTTTTGTGTACCGTTTTCATACAGTTCTCATACGAGAAAAATCAAATACGAAAGACTGCGCATGATCAGAAACAATAAACAACAAAAAAAGCCTTTGTTGTTTGACAATTGTCATACAATTAGTGCCATCCTTGGGTTCGACCTGCTGTAAAACATTGAGGAAAACCAGACAAATTTCTCATAGTGTGTACTGGGCTTCAATTTGTTTTATTCGTTTACATTATTTATTTATTTATTTAGTCAATATAATTGCTGGGTACATTTTAAACACCATTTTAATATCTGCACAGATTAGAGCATAGCAGCTGGTACCTTTTTAGGGTGGGGTCACATTATTTTAGATTAGTGCACAGCCACATCTAATAAATGCATATGTAGCGCCGCCACCCAATGTTTGTGGGCGCTATGTGAAACTTAGGGGCAGTCTGAGCCAGTAATTGGGCTCAGACCAATTGTGTTCAAGTTGTTGTTCTGCTCAGGGTGTGATACTGCCCGGCAGTGTTATTCTCCTTTGCCTGCAGGTGGCGCTGTCACCGCTGGCACGGGCTGGATTACGGGGGTATCACAGCACCTTGGGTGTCCTCTCTCGGCAGCCGTGCAGTGGGCGTGGTCTTCCCGCTGTGCATGCTGGGAGATGGTACAAAAGGGGCAGACGCCTTTTGGCGTGAGACGATTCCAGGGGGACCCCAGGGCTTACAGGGGGACCTCTGGTCCAGTGAGTGTGCCTCGTGGCCCGCATGGCACGAGGTGCGCTGGAGTGCTTAGGCTTTGGGCACCTTCAGAACGTTTGTAGGGGGCCCATCTTTAGGAAAGGAGTTCCAGGGGAAGAACAGTCCCGGCGGAGCAACAGTACTGCTGTCTCGGGGAGAGGTCTGGAGGCATACCTGACGGGGAATTCATCATCTCTGACGTCCGTGCTCCATCTCGGCTGCCAGGACTGCTCCTATCCGGGTGAGCAATACCCACTCAGGCTTGAGTGGCGACGAGTGTAGATATTGGACTTAAGTGTTGCGTGTCTGAACCTTTACCCACATCTTTCAACTCTTCTACTCTTGCTTTTCTTCAAGTTTAACTCAAAGTGCAGAAAAAGAATAAAGCCTTGCTGATTAGGTTTTACTCAAGTGTGGACATTGGCCTTATTCCAAGGAGTCGTCGGTGTGCCTAGACAACGGAGCTAAAGGATCCACTCGTGGGAGGTATTTTGCTGCAGACCCAAAGTAACGAAACCAGTAGATCCCATTAACAAATTGGGGTCTGCAGTTGTGTGGCATACCGGGGGAGTAGGGAGCTACACATAGAAAAATAATTTACGGGGACAAATTTGAAGCATGGGTCTCTCTAGGGAATTAGGGTTATTGTTTGTAAGGAAAACTACACTAGTGTATATTACACTAATAAAATAAACAATTTCAGAGCTCCACTAACAGTGGGAGGTATTTTGCTGCAGACCCAAAGTAACGAAACCAGTAGATCCCATTAACAAATCGGGGTCTGTGGGTGTGTGGCATACCGGGGGAGTAGGGAGCTACACGTGGGGGCTTGAGTCCGACATCTTTATTAAAAAGGGATGGGACAATGTAAAGACTGTTGCCCTGGCCCAAAGCCTTAGAGTGGGATCGCCTATGAGTTCGAGGAGCACTACACCCCGTGTGGAGGTCCCAGCCATAGAGGAGAAGACTGTATCTGCCCAAAGTGAAAAACCCCTACCAGGGCCTGATACGGCTACAGTCCGGAGATCGCCTGATGCTATTGTGCACGATGGAAATGGGGATCGCAAAATTCTGCCCCATCTTGCTCGCTTGCAGCGGATTATCTACAAAAGAGTGGCTAGTGAGTATGGCTGGGAGTACCCCTATGTACCCAAAGAACTGCTGTTTGAGATAGAGGCCTATCGAGAAAGGTAGTATGCGGAGGCCATATGGGACTGTCTCGAAGTGCCTAAGCCATACAGGTACTTTGCTTGCTCGGCCACCATGACCGACCGTTTCAAAGGTTGTCATAAGGAGTGGAGCTATGGTCTGCATATTCACGCTGATCGTGTGGTGATCTGTTGTCCAGGAAATGAGGGTGCTGTTTATTTTATAGAGACCCTGGACAAACAATGGAAGCCCATTACCCTGTCAGATCCTAGCTTCTACCTTTGAAACTTCTAGACAGGAACTTGTGTTGTGTTTTTTTTTTCATTTATCCTGTCTTTGCAAGGACAAACCGTGCCCTGGATCCAAGTGACTTTGTCCTGCTGAAAAGGGGAATGTCTACTCCCAAAGAGGAAGAAAAGTGGAGAGCTGTTGTGTTTTTTTTCTCTCTCTCCTGCTCCGAACAAAGGGACAGTTCCTCTGAATTGAACTCTGGGGTAGATTAGTCAGTAGGTCATAGTGAAGGGATGCCGTGATCAAGATGTGAAATATTCATGTGTGCTGCGTTACAGTTCCATGCGCAGCTATTATGGGGTGTTGAGGTTATGCCAGCACTAGGTGGCAGTGGTTCGCAGAAAAAAAAAGAGATTTAGGCTTAGATGTTTTTTTTTTATTTATTTCTTTTTCTTTATGCTATTTTATGCTAGGCTTAGCGTAAAGTAACTTTAGAGAAGGGAAATTCTTCCTTTAGGGGAGGCAGTTTACTTCTAAACTGTATAGAATATTAGGGATAGGATGTTTGTATATTTTTCCTGTTTGCATGTTGTTGTTTTGGGTATGAGAACGGCTGTCAACACCACCAGAGAATGGGGTGGGATGGACAGCTAGTGATGTGTGGAATGTGTATTATTTTCTATTTTGAAGAAATTTCAGTATCTGGATGAAATGTTATCTGTGTGCTTATTTTCTTTTCTTCTCCCTTCCCCACAATATTGGTTCAGGCAACTGTTCAAATTTCGTAGTTTGTAGATTGAATCAACAGCCTTCAGGATTGAAGGATTTTGATTCCCTTAGCCACTGGGGACAGTGTCTTTTCTAGGAGGGGGTGTGTGTAGCGCCCCCCCCCAATGTTTGGAGGCGCTATGTGAAATTTAGGGGCAGTCTGAGCCAGTAATTGGGCTCAGACCAATTGTGTTCAAGTTGTTGTTCTGCTCGGGGAGTGATACTGCCCGGCAGTGTTATTCTCCTTTGCCTGCAGGTGGTGCTGTCACCGCTGACACGGGCTGGATTACGGGGGTATCACAGCACCTTAAGTGTCCTCTCTCGGCAGCCGTGCAGTGGTCTACCCGCTGTGAAAGCTGGGAGAGGGTACAAAAGGGGCAGATGCCCTTTGGCGTGAGACGATTCCAGGGGGACCCCAGGGCTTACAGGGGGACCTCTGGTCCAGTGAGTGTGCCTCATGGCCCGCATGGCACGAGGTGCGCTGGAGTGCTTAGGCCTTGGGCACCTTCAGCCCAAGGCCCTGTTGCTGCATTGTAGGCCCAGCTCCGCTGACTAGGGCCTACACTTCAGAGAGGATTCCCAGGCTGCCCGTTTGTAGGGGGCCCATCTTTAGAAAAGGAGTTCCAGGGGAAGAACAGTCCCGGCGGAGATAGCGATGGTACTGCTGTCTCGGAGAGTGGTCTGGAGGCCTACCTAAAGTGGAATTCATCATCTCTGACATCCGTGCTCCATCCCGGCTGCTAGGACTGCTCTCATAGGGACTATCCGGGTGAGCAATACCCACTCAGGCTTGAGTGGCGACGAGTGTAGATATTGAACTTAAGTGTTGCGTGCCTGAACCTTTACCCACATCTTTCAACTCTTCTACTCTTGCTTTTCTTCAAGTTTAACTCAAAGTGCAGAAAAAGAATAAAGCCTTACTAATTAGGTTTTACTCAAGTGTGGACATTGGCCTTATTCCAAGGAGTCGTCGGTGTGCCTAGACAACGGAGCTAAAGGATCCACTCGTGGGAGGTATTTTGCTGCAGACCCAAAGTAACGAAACCAGTAGATCCCATTAACAAATTGGGGTCTGCAGTTGTGTGGCATACCGGGGGAGTAGGGAGCTACACATAGAAAAATAATTTACGGGGACAAATTTGAAGCATGGGTCTCTCTAGGGAATTAGGGTAGGAAAACTACACTAGTGTATATTAAACTAATAGAATAAACAATTTCAGAGCTCCACTAACAGTTTTTTTTTTTTTTCGTTTACTTGATCTATTACCCAGGAGCAGCTGATGTCACAGAGAATCCCTGCCACATAAGCAAAGGGCAGCGACAGTTGTGACCTCACTGCCCAAATATGGCCATTGCCATATGTGATCAATGATGTTACCACTACCCCTGCCCCTTACCTTATATCATGGATATGCAATTAGCGGACCTCCAGCTGTTGCCAAACTACAAGTCCCATCATGCCTCTGCCTCAGGGTGTCATGCTTGATGCTATCAGAGTCTCGCTTTGCCTCATGGGACTTGTAGTTTGGCAACAGCTGGAGGTCCGCTAATTGCATATCCCTGCCTTATATTATACTGTAGCTGATGACAGCTGGGGGAGCTGTCATTCGGCTATGAGTTGCGTTGAGATCAGCCATGTGTGCCAGGTCATTGTGGTTTTCAATTTCAGCTAATTGGCAGGAATGGACCATGCTGATTTATGATGAATTTAAGAAAAGGGACATTTTTTGAGATTTAAATTTTTTATTAAGGACTTTTCAATGTATATAGTTTACATCTTTATTTTTATTTTTTAATGAATAGGGGGTAAGAATCCTTACTATTAAAGGATGCTTCCAGATTCAGAGAAGCCCCTCACACACAGATTCCCAAAACCACACATTGGGTGGCGCAACAGTACAATGATGTCATTACAAACAGAAGATATGCGCACACAGAACAGGAGTATGGTGTGCAGGGACTCCTACATGTTTATATGTGTATCCTTGGTGCATGACAAGCACTTATGAAATGTGAGTGTTTTATCTGTTTTTATGTTTTATATAATAAATACAGTTTAGTGCTATGATTCTTAAGAATTACAGGCCTACAATATAAAACGCCAAATTTCCATGCAAAACATTTTACCGCTTTGAGCATCAAAAATCTGACATAATCATACCGCCAGGGAGGTTAAAGCAGGGTTAGGTTCTAAAAAAAAATCTGAAGCGTTGAACATCTCACGGAGCACTGTTCAATCCATCATCCAAAAATGGAAAGAGTATGGCACAACTGCAAACCTAACAAGACATGGTCGTCCACCTAAACTTACAGGCCGAGCAAGGAGAGTATTAATCAGAGAAGCAGCCCCAAGTGGTCCATGGTAACTCTGGAGGAACTGCAGAGATTCACAGCTCAGGTGGGAGTATCTGTCTACAGGACAACTATTAGTCGTGCATCTCGCAAATCTTTTTTTTTTTTTCTAAGAGTGGCAAGAAGATAGTCTTTGTTGAAAAAAAAGCCATAAGAACTCTTGTTTGTAGTTTGCGAGAAGCCATGTCGGGGACACAGCAAACATGTGGAAGAAGGTGCTGTGGTCAGATGAGACCAAAATTTTACTTTTTGGCCTAAAAGCAAAACGCAATGTGTGGTGGAAAACTAACACTGCACATCACCATGAACACACCATCCCCACTGTGAAACCACCGTGGTGGTGGCAGCATCATGTTGCTGGGATGGTTTTCTTCAGCAGGGACAGGGAAGCTGGTCAGAGTTGATGGGAAGATGGATGGAGCAAAATACACGCAATCTTAGAAGAAAACCTGTTAGAGTCTGCAAAAGACTTGAGACTGGGCCAGAGCTTCCAGCAGGATAACGATCCTAAACATACAGCCAGAGCTACACTGGAATGGTTTATATCAAAGCATGTTGATGTGTTAGAATGGCCCAGTCAAGGTACTTCCGGCCGGATGTGAGTGAGGCAGCACGAGTTCTTCTGCAGCTCCGTTCCTCCTGTATACTATCCGGGTCTGTGGAGTGCCTGAACCGGCCAAAGTGATACAGCTGCACGGGGGAGTGTGCCCTGACGCTGCAGATGTCCACCTCGGCTTCAAAGAAACTTAACAAGGCAAGTAAAAGCCATCCTCAGAAGCGCTCCGGGAAGGTCACTGCTGCTGGCCCCGCCCCGCCATCTTGTCTCCCTCACCAAAGGAGCAGCGCGCCAAGCCAGCTAGAAATAAGATGGATCAGGCTGGAGTGGCTGAGGTGATGGATCCGGTGTTTGATCAGGCTCCAGTTGTGGACACAGAGGCCATCACTGGGCCGATTCTGGCCGCGATTAGTGCCAGCAAAGCAGAACTTATGGGACGCATTGACCACCTCTCCTCAGAATGTAATTTGATCAGGCATGACTTGGACAAAATTCGGGGCCGCCTGACCACAGTGGAAACGCGGGTGTCTGATGTGGAGGACACCTCCCGAGACCATGGTGCTCAGCTTGCTGAGCTCCGAGACCAGGTCAGGGCTTTACAACACAGGGCCATAGACGCCGAGGACTGCCAGAGGAGAAACAACGTCCGGGTAGTGGGGCTCCCCGAGGGGGCTGAAGGGGATAAGCCAGAGAAGTTTGCGGAGCTCCTCTTTCAGCAGCTGCTGTCCCTGAAAGATCTCCCCCTACCTACGTGGTTGAACGCGCTCACAGGGTCCCCACTGGCAACAGGCCTCAAGGAGCTTATCCCAGACCTTTCCTGGTCAGATTCCTGAACTATCGGGATAGGGACATGATCCTGACCAAAGCCAGACAAGCTCAGGAGCTGCGCTTTGAAAACACGCGGGTAATGCTATTTCCAGACTTCTCGGCGGCTACGCAACAGAAGAGGAGATCATTTAACGAGGTCCGCAAAAGGCTGAGAGAGAAGGAGGTCAAGTACAGTATGTTGTACCCCAGCAAGCTCCGGGTTAAGTACAAGGGATCGGTGACATTTTTTGAGCATCCGGAGGAAGCCTGTGAATGGATGGACAAAGAATTCTGAGATCCATGGGTCTACCTGATGCATCACATCTGGACTGGTATGTTTGGTTGGGTACCCCCTCTATTTAATCTAACTATGTTGCTCCAGATGTTTTCCTGAGAGGAGGGGGGGGGGCGTGGAAGTGGCGGGGACCATGGCAGCCCGTTTAGGCGCAGGTCTCCCCCTCATGGTTCCAGCCTGGGCTCTAAATGGCATCCTCGTGTCTCAACCTTGATAAACTGACCTATGATTACCCGAAGAGACTTAAAGGTTGTTTTTTTTTTGGATTATGTTTCTTTCTCAGGCTGCTTCCTTGGTGCTCTCATCCAATAAGGAGAAACTATGTCATTTCACTTTTGCAGATGGTCACCTTGGGTGGGTTTTTTCTCCCTTTTTATTTCTTTCTCTTTTTTAATGTTTCTTTTATCTCATATTTTGGGACTGCACCCAGGGTTTTTTTTTTTTTTACGTGCAGCTCTTGCCCATTAGGATTGTCACTCCAATATATTCTGAAAGGAGTAAGCGGAAGTTGGTAAGGATCTTCAACGGAACTGCCGAACTTTCAGTCGCAGCGGCGGGATGTCACCGCAAGTTTTTTGTTTTTTTGTTCAGGGTGTATGCTACTTACCGGACTGGGGATGTTAGTTTCTGGTATAAAAGCAAGGGAGGGTTTGGTTAGAGTCACAGCTCGTTCTATGGGTTCATATTTTGATTGTATACTGGTTGCTCTGGAGGTTTGTGCTGTATTGGGGGACCTCTCCCCTAAGTGGAGATTATCATGTTTTAGGTATTGTACACACTTCTGTCATGGCGAATGATATTAAAATAATCTCTTGGAATGTTCGGGGCCTGAACCACAAGTTTAAGAGGGCCTCGGTATTCCAATATCTGAAATTGTTCCGACCACATATCATCTTCTTACAGGAGACGCATTTGGATGGCGGTAGAGTGCTTTCCCTTCGCAAACCTTGGATTCAAAGGGCACTGCATTCGACCTACTCCACCTTTGCTAGGGGAGTCTCTATCCTAATCAGTAAAACTGTGCCTTGCACTATTCACCAGGTGTTTTCTGATCCGGGTGGTAGATATGTGGCGGTGGTTATGGATATGTGTCATAAAGCCATGGTAGTGGTAAACATTTATGTGCCTCCACCGTTTAAAATTCAAATTTTGTATGACCTGTTGTCTAAACTCGCACCATATGCTCACCTTCCTATTCTGCTGTTGGGGGATTTCAATGCTGTCCTTGATGCGCCGTTGGACTCTTCCAATCCGGGTAGGGTGGACTCTGCAGATCTGAATGACTGGAGAACGGTAGCGGATCTTACTGAGTTATGGCGCTGGAAACATCCAATGGACAGATGTTTCTCCCATGTGTCGACGGCTCATAGGTCGGCGGCCAGAATTGATCTGGCCTTTGGAAACAATTTATTATTAACATATGTTAAAGAGGTTGCTTATCTGTCTGGGGGTCTGACCGATCACAACCCCCTTGCTGTTACCTTGGCTTTTGGGTCAGGGGCGAAGGGGGGTGGCTGGAGGCTCTCACCTGGATGGCTGCAAAATGAGCAGGTTTCGGCCCAGCTGGATGAGACCATGCGGTTGTACTGGTCTCTCAATGCTGGCTCGGCTGACCCTCACATTGTATGGGACGCTAATAAGGCAGTGGCAAGGGGGGAGTACATCTCTGCCGTTAAAAAGGTACGGGTGCAGGATAATGAGGAGAAGGAGCTCTTGCAGCAACGGGAAAGGGAGAGTGCGAGGGCTCATGCGGACTTTCCTACGGAGGCCTCGTATACGGCCTTGTTGGAGGCGCAGCGAGCTTTATCCACACATTTCACGGGGCAAGCTAGGGTGGAGATGGCAAAAAGGGCGCAGACTGTTTTTGCAGAGGGCGACAAGAATGGGAAACTCTTGGCCATGCTGGTTGCTGACTATCACCCGCTGACTAACATCCCATTTATTAGAGACAGAGGGGGGTTTCTAGTTGGGGAACCGGAGAGCATTTTGCAGGAGTTTGTCTGTTTCTTTTCCGCTCTCTACTCCCCTATACCGTCCTATGACCTCTCGGCATTGGATTCTCTTTTAAGCAGCCTGCCCATGCCGAGTTTGTCGGAGGATGACATACATTTTTTGGATGCCGAGATCACGGTAAAAGAAATTCAGAGGGCAATATTCACATTCCCCCAAATAAAGCCCCTGGGTCGGATGGCATTCCGGCCGACTTCTACAAGACTCATGTTGAACAGTGGCCCCTAGGCTCAACTTCCTCCTAGCATACTGCCATGAACATGACACATTGCCTGACTCTATGCTAGAGGCTTATATGGTCCTCCTGTTAAAACCAGGGAAGGACCCGACAGACTGTGCCTCCTATCGGCCAATAGCCCTGTTGAACATGGATCTTAAGATCTTAACAAAAATACTAGCACTTAGACTAGCTACTGTACTCCCCTCTATAGTTAATATAGACCAAACAGGGTTTATGCCGGGTAAGTCAACTGACACCAATTTGAGGAGACTGTTTACCCACTTGCAGATTAACCCCAGGGATAGCGGTTCAAGAGTCGTGGTCTCCATCGATTTCGAGAAGGCCTTCGACTCTGTAGATTGGCAGTACATGTTTAGAGTCCTGGAGGTCATGGGATTTGGGCCACAGTTTAGGAAATGGGTGTCCATGTTGTACAGGAGTCCAAGGGCGGCGATCAGGCTGGGATCTTCCACCTCTGATTTCTTTGAGGTGGGAAGGGGTACTCGGCAGGGGTGCCCGCTCTCCCCTTTCTTGTTCTCCATAGCCCTGGAACCATTGGCAGTGGCAATTAGATCCTCCAGAGACATTAGATCTATCCGGGTGGGTACAATAGATGAGTCCCTGGCGTTGTATGCAGATGATTTACTGTTGTTCCTGGAAGACCCGGCATCCTCTCTGCGTGCAGCCCTGGGGATCAATGATCATTTTGCCACCTTCTCGGGCCTCAGGGTAAACTGGGGCAAATCCTCCATACTCCCGATAGATGCCGGGGCAAGGGGTATGGCTGACACAACCTTACCACTACAGTGGGTCACATTCCTAAAATACCTGGGAGTTCAGATCACTGCAGATGTGCAGGACTACATGGCCCTAAACTTAACACCATTAATAGCACTCCTAAAACAAAAGGTGCAGATGTGGGTAAAGCTTCCATTGTCCTTGATAGGTCGGATTAGTTTGCTGAAAATGAAGTTCCTCCCTGTCATCCTATACTTTCTGAGGCATGCGCCTATCTGGGTTCCGAAGTCGTACTTTCGGAAAATCGATAGTATAATTTCCTCTTTTATCTGGGCTCCCGGGTCCTCGAGGATAGGGTTAAAAATACTACAAGAACCTGGGGATCGGGGTGGTCTGGCGCTGCCAGACTGGCAGAAATATTACCTAGCGGGGCAGATGGTCTTTGCTCGTAGATGGCTGACGGCTGAGGATGGGGATGCCGCTACGGTGTTGGAGGCGGCTCACTTAGGGTCCTATGATAGTCTTCGTTTTACTCTATTTCGGGGCACCAGGTCAGAACTGCCCCTGACGTTAACTATGAAAGCCACCATCAAGGCGTGGGAGGTGGCGGTGAAATTAGCGTGCCCTAGTTATGGGGGATTATCACCCTCGACTCCCTTATGGATGAATCCGACCCTATCAGAATTTTTTCACTTACCTGATCCTATGATTTGGGCGGTCAGAGGGATAAAAACGTTGGGGGACCTGACCTCATATGGAGAACTACTAACCTTTTCCCAATTACAGGTGAGACATGATCTTCCCAACTCATATCTGTTCAGGTTCCTGCAGGTTCGTCACGCCTTCCTGGTACAGTTCCGAGAGAGGAGGGTGGAATCACTACCCTCGTCGCTTGAAACCTTGCTGGCGAATGGGGAGCTAGCTAAGACACTCTCAGTGTCATACAAAGAATTCTTTAAGGTAACCCCCCCAGCTCTCACTAGGTGTAGGGAGAGGTGGGTGGCGGAGGTTCCGGAGGTACAGGGGGAGGACTGGGATGAGTTATGGACATGACCGTTTCAGCATCTGGTATCCGCTAGGGACAGGCTGATCCAATTTAAATTTCTACATAGAAGCTATTATACCCCGGCTAGATTGGGTAAAATCTTCCCTGAGACCACGTCGGAATGTTGGAGATGTTTTCACTCGCCTGTGGACGCAGATCACATTTTCTGGCATTGCCCCCTGATACAAAGATTTTGGACCGATATCACCTCTTGTCTTACTGAGTTGCTAGCGGTACCAATACCCATGACCGTAAGGGTTTGTATGCTGGGCCTGGTTGATGAGGTTGTACCAACCAGGGCAATGAGAACTATGCTGAACGTAGTGCTCTTCTCTGGCAGAAAAGCTATTTTGTTGCATTGGAAAAAACCTGGTGCGCCAAGTGTACCCTTCTGGAAAGACCTGGTTAACTCCATGCTGCCTTACTACAGGGCCACATATGAAGCGAGAGGATGTATGAAAAAGTTCGATAAAGTGTGGCACTCATGGTTAGATTCCAGTATCACAGTGGGTTGATGGAGGTAGTTTTCTGAGTGCTGGTGGTGAGAGTAGAGAATCTTGAGTGGGCGAGACCAGTGTAACAAAAGGTCTGTGAAAACCTTTATATTGTTTTCCATTATATATGTTATTATTTCCTTGCAATTTTTGTGTCCATCTCTTATTTTTCCTGTCCCTGTTCTCCTGTTCCCCATAGGGGAGGAGGGGAAGGGTTCTCAAAGTCATGCTATCCTAACTAGGAGCTGCACAAATGACTTCCTATGGACTATGATCTAGATGAAAGATCTCTTCATCTTTCGAGCTGTGACTCTGGGGTGGGGGTGGGAGGGTATGGGGGGGGAAGGTGTTAGTTAGTTGGTCTTTGTTAGACAGATTGGCCATGTTGGTCGTGAATGGACAGTGTCTAGGACACGTCCAAATGTTGTATGTTTGATATGCATTCAAAAACAATAAAAAGAGTAAAAAAAAAAAAAAAAGAATGGCCCAGTCAAAATCCAGAACAAAATCCAATTGAGAATCTGTGGCAAGAAATGAAAATTGCTGTTCACAGACGCTCTCCATCCAATCTGACAGAGCTTGAGCTATTTTGCAAAGAAGAATGGGCACAAAGTTCACTCTCTAGATGTGCAAAGCTGGTAGAGACATACCCAAAAAGATTTTCAGCTGTAATTGCAGTGAAAGATGGTTCTACAAAGTATTGACTCAGGGGGGCAGAATACAAATCCACGCCACACTTTTCAGATATTTATTTGTAAAAAAAATGTAAAAACATTTATCATTTTCCTCCCACTTCTCAATTATGTGCCACTTTGTGTTGGTCAATCACATAAAATCCCAATAAAATACATTCATGTTTTTGGTTGTAACATGACAAATATGGAAACTTGTAAGGTGTATGAATACTTTTTCAAGGCACAGGCGGCTGTGGTGGGCCAAGACCATAGTCTACCTATGGTCAGCTCCATCTCCCTCTGGACTTACTTGGGGAAGATTTTCCTTCCTGGGCCGACTCTGATAATACCAGGTTCATCATGGTTCTGCACCGTTTAATTCTTACTAGATTGGTCTAACTTTAAACAATAGGCACAACATGGTGGGGACAATCTATCCCTCAGTGGCTGAGGGAGTGGGTACTCTTGTGGGGTCCTCCCTGTTTCGTCATTCCTCCTGGGAATCACAGCAGCAAAGGATAAGCTTTCCTCTTTTAAATATTGATGATGCGGTTCTACATGCAATCCCTTTCACCTTAACTGGTCATGAGGATAAAAAATTACCGCTCTCAAGCCTCCGAATCCATGAAATGCTTCCGCCCCACTCTGAACTCACAGGTGCTGGCTCTGCACAATATAGGCAATGGAAAGAAAAAAATCCTGGACTGCCGCACTCTGTAGAAGATGCTTTTTTTTTATTGTATAAAATCCAAAACACAGCAAAGCATACAAACTTGAAATGTAGACAGGGACAAGGCTAACGCGTTTCACATCATATGATGCTTACTCATAGCTACTGGTCAGTGGACATATTTACACATCTTCCTCCAACAACTCTTGTGTTAAAAAGATTATGGTTGTAATATTGTTTGTTTTTTTGTATTATAGATAACTATCTTTTGATATTTAATTGCCCCTAAAGAAGAAAATGTTAACATTTGTGTAAATTTGAAATGTGTTGTGCTAATACGATCTTTATTAAACCAATGTGTTAATCAGATGGTTATTTTTCATGTCAACTGCATATCGTCTTTTATTGTATTGTGTTTTTAAATGTTGTACTATAAAATGTACTTTTTTTTTTACAAATATTATAGTGATTGATGCCCTAAAAAGTCTTATTTAGAGGTTTTTTTTCTATTTTGGTAAACCACAGCTGGGATCGTCACTGACGGACATACGGCCATCTTTGAAACATTTACACCATTCAAATGCCTTATTGCAGCTGAGCATCTCATCACTTTACTGTGCTTGAAGACTTCTGTAGATATACACTGGTTTTATGCCTTCGTTCACAGGAAAGTTCATAACCACATGCTGTTCCATGCATGCACTAACACTGTTGTCTGCCATCTTGCTAAACGGTCTCCGGACTGGCCCGTGACATGTGCGCTGCCTATTAGTAATAGGATACACTTGTCACTTACTAACGCTATGCTAGCATCCCTTTTTTTTACCTTTAATATGAAAAGTTCCAACTTGGCTTGAACACCTTTTGTATATAAATAAATAAATTATATATATATATATATATATATATATATATATATATATATATATATATATATATAGGGCTGTTACTGATTACAATTTTCGTGTTCGATTAATCAATTTTTTTTTATAATCGATTAATCGACTAATTTCGATGAATTATAACGCACATACAGATCCAACTACTTTTAGCCGATCTCCTTGCAGGCTGATTCCCAGTGCAGCTACCAACCACTGGAAAAATGGATAGCGGGATACAAAAAACACACAAAGGCAGCGCTCGATGGGAATAGCATTAAAGGGGTTGTAAAGGTTCGTTTTTTATTTTCTAAATAGGTTCCTTTAAGCTAGTGCATTGTTGGTTCACTTACCTTTTCCTTTGATTTACCTTCTAAATGTTTTTTTTCTTTGTCTGAATTTCTCACTTCCTGTTTCTCCTCACTAAACTTCACACCATCATCCGAGTGGTGTTTAGTCAGCCAGAACAGCTTACTGAACAGCTTACTGAGGAGGAACAGGAAGTGAGAAATTCAGACAAAGAAAACAAAGAAAAAAAAAAGTTTAGAGGGGAAATCTAAGGAAAAGGTAAGTGAACCAACAATGCACTAGCTTAAAGGAACCTATTTAGAAAATAAAAAACAAACCTTTACAACCCCTGTAAAACTTTTATAGTCTTCAAGTAGGTAACAAAATAAATATTGCACTGGAGATAAAATCGATGTAGCTACATAAACTGTAAAAATGGTGCGAGTGATACCAAACAGTAGCAAAAGCAGTCATAAAAACATGTAGCTAAGTATGATACTGGTATAAAAATGTGTACAACAATACCACTGCTGAATCCAGATGAGGAAGGGTTAACATCAGTCCATCGGCATGTAGATGTCCCGTGAAGGGAACTATCACAACTCCCAGTGGATGGCTGTAGAATCCCAGGTTGATAGAGGGAAGTGATAGAGGGAAGTGTAACAGCCCTTGTGTGTGGCAGATAGTAAGGTCCCACCGGCATGCAGATATGAAGGCACAGCAAAGGAGCCCTTCAGATGGACACGGCAAGCCCCGCTGGTGTCCGTGACATCACCGGATCTCCGACAGAACTCCCTGAAGACCCGGAAGCCGGCGGAGAGGTGAGTACCGATCAAAATTATTTTGATCGATCAAAAAAATTAATCGATTAATCGAGGAATTAATAGTTAAATTCCACAGCCCTAATATATATATATATATATATATATATATATATATATATTATCCTAAACATAGCCATTGAACACATTAATATTGCATAGACAATTTCAAATGTGGGGTTTAACACTCAGTGATATATTATTGTCACGTAGCAACAAAAGAAAGAGAAGAGGTCAATGGCAGGACATCATATACACTTTAACCTGATGTGGTTGCTGCATAGAGCAACCCAACAACTTGTAAAAAGTGACATATTGGGATTGATATTCCAAAGGTGTAAAGATTATTCACTTAGCAAAGGTGAATGATGAAAGCTGAATAAGGTGAAGCTGTGCTGACT